>OZ012736.1:146470531-147070531 GCA_963859935.3 Lathyrus sativus | reverse complement strand
AACACTCTACGTAATAACTGGAGTCTGGATACTCAACGTAATAACCGGAGTCTGGATACTCAACTAAAATGACCCAAGCCTGGACACTCAATGTAAGTGACCGGAGCATGGACGCTCAACGTAATAACCAGAGTCTGGATACTCAACGAAAATAACCGGAGCCTGGATACTCAACAAAAATAACCACAACCTAGACGCTCAACGAAAATATCCAGAGTCTAGGTACTCAACGAAATTGACCGGAGCCTGAACGCTAACAAAAATGACCGGAGCCTGGGCGCTCAACGTAATAACTTGAGCCTAGATACTCAACAAAATAACCGGAGCCTGGATGCTCAACGTACACCGGAGTATGGATACTCAAATAAAATGATCGGAACCTGAATGTTCAACGAAATAACCAGAGCTAGAATGCTCAACGAAATAACCGGATCCTGGACGCTCAACGTAATAACCGGAGTCTGGATACTCAATGAAAATGACTAGAGCCAGGACGCCTAACGTAATAACGAGTGTCTGAATGCTCAAGGAAATAACCGGAGCCTGAACGCTCAATGAAAAATGACCGGAGCCTGGACGCTAAACGTAATAACCGGAGTACGGATACTCAACGAAAATGACTAGAGCCTGGACGCTCAACATAATAACCGGAGCCTAAATGCTCAACTTAATGACCGGAGTCTGGATACTCAACATAATAACCAGAGTCTGGACACTCAACGAAATTGACCGGAGCCTGGACGCTCAACGTAAACGACCGGAGCCTGGACGCTCAACGTAATAACCGGAGTCTGGATACTCAACAAAAATAACCAGAGTCTGGATACTCAAAGAAAATGACCGGAGCATGAACGCTCAACAGAAATGACCGAAGCCTGGACGCTCAATGTAATAACCGGAGACTGGATACTCAACATAATAACCGGATTCTGGATACTCAACGAAAATGACCAGAGCCTGGATGCTCAACGTAATAACCGGAGCCTGAACACTCAACGTAATAACCAGAGTCTGGATACTCAACATAATAAACGGAGTCTGGATACCTAACAAAAATGACCGGAGCTTAGACCCTCAACGTAAATCGGAGTCTGGATACTCAACGAAAATAACCGGAGCTTGAATGCTTAATGTAATAACCGGAGCTTGGACGTTCAAGGTAATAATCGGAGTCTGGATACTCAAGGAAAATGACCAGAGCCTAGACGCTCAACGTAATAACAGGAGCCTGAATACTCAACATAATAACCGGAACCTGAATGCTCAACGAAATAACTGGAGCCTGGACACTCAACGTAATAACCCGAGTCTGGATACTCAACGAAAATGACCGGAGCCTGGATGCTCAACGTAATAACCAGAGCCTGGATGCTCAACAAAATAACCGGAGCCTGAACGCTCAACGAAAATGACCGGAGCCTGGACGCTCAACGAAAATAACAGGAGCCTGGACGCTCAATGAAAATAACCAGAGTCTGGATACTCAACGAAAATGACCGGAGCCTGGACGCTAAACGTAATAATCGGGTCTGGATACTCAATGAAAAAGACCAGAGCCAGGACGTTCAACGTAATAACCGGAGTCTGAATGCTCAAGGAAATAACCAGAGCCTGAACGCTCAACAAAAAATAACCGGAGCCTGGACGCTAAACGTAATAACTGGAGTACGGATACTCAACGAAAATGACTGGAGCCTGGACGCTCAACATAATAACCGGAGCCTAAATGCTCAACATAATGACTGGAGTCTGGATACTCAACGTAATAACCGTAGTCTGGATACTCAATGAAAATGACCAGAGCCTGAACGCTCAACGAAAATGACCAGAGCCTGGACGCTCAACGTTATAACCGGAGCCTAGATACTCAAAAAAATAACCGGAGCCTGGATGCTCAACAAAAATGACTGGAGCCTAGCCGCTCAACGTACACCGGAGTATGGATACGTAATGAAAATGACCGGAGCCTTAATGCTAAACAAAATAACCGGAGCCTGGACGCTCAACGTAATAACCGGAGTCTGGATACTCAACATAATAATCGGATTCTGCATACTCAGAGAAAATGACCGGAGCCTGGACGCTTAACGTAATTACCAGAGCCGAATGCTCAACGAAATAACCAGAGCCTGGACACTCAACATAATAATCCGAGTCTGGACACTCAACGAAAATGATCAGAGCCTAGACGGTCAATGTAATAACTAGAGCCTAAATTCTCAACGAAATAACTTGAGCCTGAGCGCTCAACAAATATGACCGGAGCCTAGACGCTCAATGTAATAACCGGAGTCTGGATACTCAATGAAAATGACCTAAGCCTGGACGCTCAAGATAATAACCGGAGACAAAACACTCTACGTAATAACTGGAGTCTGGATACTCAACGTAATAACCGGAGTCTGGATACTCAACTAAAATGACCCAAGCCTGGACACTCAATGTAAGTGACCGGAGCATGGACGCTCAACGTAATAACCAGAGTCTGGATACTCAACGAAAATAACCGGAGCCTGGATACTCAACAAAAATAACCACAACCTAGACGCTCAACGAAAATATCCAGAGTCTAGGTACTCAACGAAATTGACCGAAGCCTGAACGCTAACAAAAATGACCGGAGCCTGGGCGCTCAACGTAATAACTTGAGCCTAGATACTCAACAAAATAACCGGAGCCTGGATGCTCAACGTACACCGGAGTATGGATACTCAAATAAAATGATCGGAACCTGAATGTTCAACGAAATAACCAGAGCTAGAATGCTCAGCGAAATAACCGGATCCTGGACGCTCAACGTAATAACCGGAGTCTGGATACTCAATGAAAATGACTAGAGCCAGGACGCCTAACGTAATAACGAGTGTCTGAATGCTCAAGGAAATAACCGGAGCCTGAACGCTCAATGAAAAATGACCGGAGCCTGGACGCTAAACGTAATAACCGGAGTACGGATACTCAACGAAAATGACTAGAGCCTGGACGCTCAACATAATAACCGGAGCCTAAATGCTCAACTTAATGACCGGAGTCTGGATACTCAACATAATAACCAGAGTCTGGACACTCAACGAAATTGACCGGAGCCTGGACGCTCAACATAAACGACCGGAGCCTGGACGCTCAACGTAATAACCGGAGTCTGGATACTCAACAAAAATAACCAGAGTCTGGATACTCAAAGAAAATGACCGGAGCATGAACGCTCAACAGAAATGACCGAAGCCTGGACGCTCAATGTAATAACCGGAGACTGGATACTCAACATAATAACCGGATTCTGGATACTCAACGAAAATGACCAGAGCCTGGATGCTCAACGTAATAACCGGAGCCTGAACACTCAACGTAATAACCAGAGTCTTGATACTCAACATAATAAACGGAGTCTGGATACCTAACAAAAATGACCGGAGCTTAGACCCTCAACGTAAATCGGAGTCTGGATACTCAACGAAAATAACCGGAGCTTGAATGCTTAATGTAATAACCGGAGCTTGGACGTTCAACGTAATAATCGGAGTCTGGATACTCAAGGAAAATGACCAGAGCCTAGACGCTCAACGTAATAACAGGAGCCTGAATACTCAACATAATAACCGGAACCTGAATGCTCAACGAAATAACTGGAGCCTGGACACTCAACGTAATAACCCGAGTCTGGATACTCAACGAAAATGACCGGAGCCTGGATGCTCAACGTAATAACCAGAGCCTGGATGCTCAACAAAATAACCGGAGCCTGAACGCTCAACGAAAATGACCGGAGCCTGGACGCTCAACGAAAATAACAGGAGCCTGGACGCTCAATGAAAATAACCAGAGTCTGGATACTCAACGAAAATGACCGGAGCCTGGACGCTAAACGTAATCATCGGGTCTGGATACTCAACGAAAATGACCAGAGCCAGGACGTTCAACGTAATAACCGGAGTCTGAATGCTCAAGGAAATAACCAGAGCCTGAACGCTCAACAAAAAATAACCGGAGCCTGGACGCTAAACGTAATAACTGGAGTACGGATACTCAACGAAAATGACTGGAGCCTGGACGCTCAACATAATAACCGGAGCCTAAATGCTCAACATAATGACTGGAGTCTGGATACTCAACGTAATAACCGTAGTCTGGATACTCAATGAAAATGACCAGAGCCTGGACGCTCAACGTAAACGACCGGAGCTTGGACGCTCAACGAAAATAACCAAAGTCTGGATACTCAATGAAAATGACCGAAGCCTGAATGCTCGACGAAAATGACCAGAGCCTGGACACTCAACGTTATAACCAGAGCCTAGATACTCAAAAAAATAACCGGAGCCTGGATGCTCAACAAAAATGACTGGAGCCTAGCCGCTCAACGTACACCGGAGTATGGATACTCAATGAAAACGACCGGAGCCTGAATGCTAAACAAAATAACTGGAGCCTGGATGCTCAACGTAATAACCGGAGTCTGGATACTCAACATAATAATCGGATTCTGCATACTCAAAGAAAATGACCGGAGCCTGGACGCTTAACGTAATAACCGGAGCCTGAATGCTCAACGAAATAACCAGAGCCTGGACACTCAACGTAATAATCCGAGTCTGGACACTCAACGAAAATGACCGGAGCCTAGACGCTCAATGTAATAACTAGAGCCTGAATGCTCAACGAAATAACTGGAGCCTGAGCGCTCAACAAAAATGACCGGAGCCTGGACGCTCAACGTAATAACCAGAGTCTGGATACTCAATGAAAATGACCTAAGCCTGGACGCTCAAGATAATAACCGGAGACAAAACACTCTATGTAATAACTGGAGTCTGGATACTCAACGTAATAACCGGAGTCTGGATACTCAACTAAAATGACCCAAGCCTGGACACTCAACGTAAGTGACCGGAGCATGGACGCTTAACGTAATAACCAGAGTCTGGATACTCAACGAAAATAACCGGAGCCTGGATACTCAACATAAATAACCACAGCCTGGACGCTCAACGAAAATATCCAGAGTCTAGATACTCAATGAAAATGACCGGAGCCTGAACGCTCAACAAAAATGACCGGAGCCTGGGCGCTCAACGTAATAACTGGAGCCTAGATACTCAATGAAATAACCGGAGCCTGGATGCTCAACGTACACCGGAGTATGGATACTCAAAGAAAATGATCGGAGCCTGAATGCTCAACGAAATAACCAGAGCTAGAATGCTCAACGAAATAACCAGATCCTAGACGCTCAACGTAATAACCGGAGTCTGGATACTCAATGAAAATGACTAGAACCAGGATGCCTAACGTAATAACCAGTGTCTGAATGCTCAAGGAAATAACCGGAGCCTGAACGCTCAATGAAAAATGACCGGAGCCTGGACGCTAAACGTAATAACCGGAGTACAGATACTCAACGAAAATGACTAGAGCCTGGACGCTCAACATAATAACCGGAGCCTAAATGCTCAACTTAATGACCGGAGTCCGGATACTCAACGTAATAACCAGAGTCTGGACACTCAACGAAATTGACCGGAGCCTGGACGCTCAATGTAAACGACCAGAGCCTGGACGCTCAACATACTAACCGGAGTATGGATACTCAACAAAAATAACCAGAGTCTGGATACTCAAAGAAAATGACCGGAGCATGAACGCTCAACAGAAATGACCGAAGCCTGGACGCGCAATGTAATAACTGGAGACTGGATACTCAACATAATAACCGGATTCTGGATACTCAACGAAAATGACCAGAGCCTGGACGCTCAACGAAATAACCGGAGCCTGGATGCTCAACCAATATGTCTGGAGCCTGGCCGCCTAACGTACACCCAAGTATGAATAATCAACGAAAATGACCGGAGCCAGAATGCCCAACGAAATAACCGGAGCCAGAATGCTCGACGAAATAACCGGAGCCTGGACGCTCAACGTAATAAACGGAGTCTGGATACTCAACGAAAATGACCAGAGCCACGACGCTCAACGTAATAGGCAGAGTCTGAATCCTCAAGGAAATGACCGGAGTACGGATATTCAGCAAAAATGACCGGAGCCTGGACGCACAACATAATAACCGGAGCCTAAATGCTCAACGTAATAACCGGAGTCTGGATACTCAACGTAATAACCAGAGTCTGGATACTCAACAAAAATTACCGGAGCCTGGACGCTCAACGTAATAAATGGAGTCTAGATACTCAACGAAAATATCCGGAGCCTGGACGCTTAACAAAAATAACAGGAGCCTCGACGCTCAATGAAAATAACCAGAGTCTGGATACTCAACGAAAATGACCGAAGCCTGAACGCTCAACAGAAATGACCGGAGCCTTGATGCTCAATTTAATAACCGGAGTCTGGATACTCAACATAATAATCGGATTCTGGATACTCAACGAAAATGATCGGAGCCTGGATGCTCAACATAAAAACCGGAGCCTGAACGTTCAACGAAATAACCAGAGCCTGAATGCTTAATGAAATAACCGGAGCCTGGACGCTCAACGTAATAACCCGAGTCTGGATACTCAACGAAAATGACCTAAGCCTTGACGCTCAAGATAATAACCGGAGCCTGAATGCTCAACGAAATAACAGGAGCCTGAATGCTCAAAGAAAATGACCGGAGGCTGGACGATAAACGTAATAACCAGAGTCTGGATACTCAACGAAAATGACCTAAGCCTGGACGCTCAAGTCAATAACCGGAGCTTAAACGATCAACGTAATAACTGGTGTCTGGATACTCAATGTAATAACCGGAGCCTGGATACTCAACGAAAATGACCAGAGCCTGGACACTCAATGTAAGTGACCAGAGCATGGACGCTAAACGTAATAACCAGAGTCTGGATAATCAACGAAAATAACCAGAGTCTGGACGCGCAACGATAATAACCAGAGCCTGGACGCTCAACGAAAATAACCAGAGTCTGGATAATTAAAGAAAATGATCGGAGCCTGAACGCTCAACGAAAATGACCGGAGCCTGGATGCTCAACGTAATAACCAGAGCCTAGATACTCAACGAAATAACCGGAGCCTGGATGCTCAACGAAAATGTCTGGAGCCTTGCCGCCTAACGTACACCCAAGTATGGATACTCAACGAAAATGACCGGAGCCAGAATGCTCAACGAAATAACCGGAGCCTGGACGCTCAACGTAATAACTGGAGTCTGGATACTCAACGAAAATGACCAGAGCCAGGACGCTCAACGTAATAGCCAGAGTCTGAATCCTCAAGGAAATGACCGGAGTACGGATATTCAACAAAAATGACCAGAGCCTGGACGCACAACATAATAACCGGAGCCTAAATGCTCAATGTAATAACCGGAGTCTGGATACTCAACGTAATAACCGGAGTCTGGATACTCAATGAAAATTACCGGAGTCTGGACGCTCAACGTAATAAATGGAGTCTGGATACTCAACGAAAATAACCGGAGCCTGGACGCTCAACAAAAATAACAGAAGCCTGGACGCTCAATGAAAATAACCAGAGTCTGGATACTTAACAACAATGACTGGAGCCTGAACGCTCAACAGAAATGACTGCAGCCTGGACGCTCAATTTAATAACCGGAGTCTGGATACTCAACATAATAATCGGATTCTGGATACTCAACGAAAATGACCGGAGCCTGGATGCTCAACGTAATAACCGGAGCCTGAACGTTCAACGAAATAACCGGAGCCTAAATGATCAATGAAATAACCGGAGCCTGGACGCTCAACGTAATAACCCGAGTCTGGATACTCAACGAAAATGACCAGACTCCAGTTATTACGGGCGCCTGGACGCTCAACATAATAACCAGAGCCTGAATGCTCAACGAAATAACCGGAGCCTGAATGCTCAACAAAAATGATCGGAGCCTGGACAATAAACGTAATAACCAGAGTATGGATACTCAATGAAAATGACCTAAGCCTGGACGCTCAAGTCAATAACCGAAGCTTAAACGATCAACGTAATAACTGGTGTCTGGATACTTAATGTAATAACCGGAGCCTGGATACTCAACGAAAATGACCAGAGCCTGGATACTCAATGTAAGTGACCGGAGCCAGGACGCTCAACGTAATAGCCAGAGTCTGAATCCTCAAGGAAATGACCGGAGTACGGATATTCAACAAAAATGACCAGAGCCTGGACGCACAACATATTAACCGGAGCCTAAATGCTCAACGTAATAACCGGAGTCTGGATACTCAACATAATAACCGGAGTCTGTATACTCAACGAAAATTACCGGAGCCTGGACGCTCAACGTAATAAATGGAGTCTGGATACTCAACGAAAATAACCGGAGCCTGGACGCTCAACAAAAATAACAGGAGCCTGGACGCTCAATGAAAATAACCAGAGTCTGGATACTCAACAAAAATGACTGGAGCCTGAGCGCTCAACAGAAATGACTGCAGCCTGGACGCTCAATTTAATAACCGGAGTCTGGATACTCAACATAATAATCGGATTCTGGATACTCAACGAAAATGACCGGAGCCTGGATGCTCAACGTAATAACCGAAGCCTGAACGTTCAACGAAATAACCGGAGCCTGAATGCTCAATGAAATAACCGGAGCCTGGACGCTCAACGTAATAACCCGAGTCTGGATACTCAATGAAAATGACCTAAGCCTTGACGCTCAAGATAACAACCGGAGCCTAAATGCTCAACGAAATAACAGGAGCCTGAATGCTCAACGAAAATGACCGGAGCCTGGACGATAAACGTAATAACCAGAGTCTGGATACTCAACGAAAATGACCTAAGCCTGGACGCTCAAGTCAATAACCGAAGCTTAAACGATCAACGTAATAATTGGTGTCTGGATACTCAATGTAATAACCGGAGCCTGGATACTCAACGAAAATGACCAGAGCCTGGATACTCAATGTAAGTGACCGGAGCTTGGACGCTCAACGTAATTACCAGAGTCTGGATACTCAACGAAAATAACCAGAGTCTGGACGCGCAACGAAAATAACCAGAGCCTGGACGCTCAACGAAAATAACCAGAGTCTGGATAATCAAAGAAAATGACCGGAGCCTGAACGCTCAACGAAAATGACCGGAGCCTGGATGCTCAACGTAATAACCGGAGCCTAGATACTCAACGAAATAACCGGAGCCTAGATGCTCAACGAAAATGACTGGAGCCTGGCCGCCTAACTTACACCGAAGTATGGATACTCAACGAAAATGACCGGAGCCAGAATGCTCAACGAAATAACCGGGGCCTGGACGCTCAACGTAATAACCGGAGTCTTGATATTCAATGAAAATGACCAGAGCCAGGACCCTCAACGTAATAGCCAGAGTCTGAATCCTCAAGGAAATAACCGGAGCCTGAACGCTCAACAAAAAATGACCGGAGCCTTGACACTAATCGTAATAACCGGAGTACGGATATTCAATAAAAATGACCGGAGCCTGGACGCACAACATAATAACCGGAGCCTAAATGCTCAACGTAATCACCGGAGTCTGGATACTCAACGTAATAACCAGAGTCTAGATACTCAACGAAAATGACCGGAGCCTGGACGCTCAACGTAATAACTGGAGTGTGGATACTCAACGAAAATGACGGGCGCCTGGACGCTCAACATAATAACCAGAGCCTGAATGCTCAACGAAAAAACCGGAGCCTGAATGCTCAACAAAAATGACCGGAGCCTGGACGATAAACGTAATAACCAGAGTATGGATACTCAATGAAAATGACCTAAGCCTGGACGCTCAAGTCAATAACCGAAGCTTAAACGATCAACGTAATAACTGGTGTCTGGATACTTAATGTAATAACCGGAGCCTGGATACTCAACAAAAATGACCAGAGCCTGGACACTCAATGTAAGTGACCGGAGCTTCGACGCTCAATGTAATAACCAGAGTCTGGATACTCAACGAAAATAACCGGAGCCTGGACGCTCAACGAAAATAACCAGAGCCTGGACGCTCAATGAAAATATCCAGAGTTTGGATAATCAAAGAAAATGACCGGAGCCTGAACGTTCAACGAAAATGACCGGAGCCTGGATGCTCAACGTAATAACCGGAGCCTAGATACTCAACGAAATAATCGGAGCCTGGATGCTCAACGACAATGTATGGAGACTTGCCGCCTAACGTACACCCAAGTATGGATACTCAACGAAAATGACCGGAGCCAGAATGCTCAACGAAATAACCGGAGCCTGAATGCTCAACGAAATAACCGGAGCCTGGACGCTCAACGTAATAACCGGAGTCTGGATACTCAGCGAAAATGACCAGAGCCAGGACGCTCAACGTAATAGCCAGAGTCTGAATCCTCAAGGAAATGACAGGAGTACGGATATTCAACAAAAATGACCAGAGCCTGGACGCACAACATATTAACCGGAGCCTAAATGCTCAACGTAATAACCGGAGTCTGGATACTCAACGTAATAACCGGAGTCTGGATACTCAACGAAAATTACCGGAGCCTGGACGCTCAACGTAATAAATGGAGTCTGGATACTCAACGAAAATAACCGGAGCCTAGACGCTCAACAAAAATAACAGGAGCCTGGACGCTCAATGAAAATAACCAGAGTCTGGATACTCAACAAAAATGACTGGAGCCTGAACGTTCAACAGAAATGACTGCAGCCTGGACGCTCAATTTAATAACCGGAGTCTGGATACTCAACATAATAATCGGATTCTAGATACTCAACGAAAATGACCGGAGCCTGGATGCTCAACGTAATAACCGGAGCTTGAACGTTCAACGAAATAACCGGAGCCTGAATGCTCAATGAAATAACCGGAGCCTGGACGCTCAACGTAATAACCCGAGTCTGGATACTCAATGAAAATGACCTAAGCCTTGATGCTCAAGATAATAACCGGAGCCTGAATGCTCAACGAAATAACAGGAGCCTGAATGCTCAACGAAATAACAGGAGCCTGAATGCTCAACGAAAATGACCGGAGCCTGGACGATAAACGTAATAACCAGAGTCTGGATACTCAACGAAAATGACCTAAGCCTGGACGCTCAAGTCAATAACCGGAGCTTAAACGATCAACGTAATAACTGGTGTCTGGATACTCAATGTAATAACCGGAGCCTGGATACTCAACGAAAATGACCAGAGCCTGGATACTCAATGGAAGTGACCGGAGCTTGGACGCTCAACGTAATTACCAGAGTCTGGATACTCAACGAAAATAACCAGAGTCTGGACGCGCAACGAAAATAACCAGAGCCTGGACGCTCAACAAAAATAACCAGAGTCTGGATAATCAAAGAAAATGACCGGAGCCTGAACGCTCAACGAAAATGACCGGAGCCTGGATGCTCAACATAATAACCGGAGCCTAGATACTCAACGAAATAACCGGAGCCTAGATGCTCAACGAAAATGATTGGAGCCTGGCCGCCTAACTTACACCGAAGTATGGATACTCAACGAAAATGACCGGAGCCAGAATGCTCAACGAAATAACCGGGGCCTGGACGCTCAACGTAATAACCGAAGTCTGGATATTCAATGAAAATGACCAGAGCCAGGACCCTCAACGTAATAGCCAGAGTCTGAATCCTCAAGGAAATAACCGGAGCCTGAACGCTCAACAAAAAATGACCGGAGCCTTGACACTAATCGTAATAACCGGAGTACGGATATTCAATAAAAATGATCGGAGCCTGGACGCACAACATAATAACCGGAGCCTAAATGCTCAACGTAATAACCGGAGTCTGGATACTCAACGTGATAACCAGAGTCTAGATACTCAATGAAAATGACCGGAGCATGGACGCTCAACGTAATAACTGGAGTGTGGATACTCAACGAAAATGACGGGCGCCTGGACGCTCAACATAATAACCAGAGCCTGAATGCTCAACGAAATAACCGGAGCCTGAATGCTCAACGAAAATGACCGGAGCCTGGACGATAAACGTAATAACCAGAGTATGGATACTCAATGAAAATGACCTAAGCCTGGACGCTCAAGTCAATAACCAGAGCTTAAACGATCAACGTAATAACTGGTGTCTGGATACTCAATGTAATAACCGGAGCCTGGATACTCAACGAAAATGACCAGAGCCTGGACACTCAATGTAAGTGACCGGAGCTTCGACGCTCAACGTAATAACCAGAGTCTGGATACTCAACGAAAATAACCGGAGCCTGGACGCTCAACGAAAATAACCAGAGCCTGGACGCTCAATGAAAATAACCAGAGTCTGGATAATCAAAGAAAATGACCGGAGCCTGAACGCTCAACGAAAATGACCGGAGCCTGGATGCTCAACGTAATAACCAGAGCCTAGATACTCAACGAAATAATCGGAGCCTAGATGCTTAACGAAAATTACTGGAGCCTGGCCGCCTAACGTACACCGAAGTACGGATACTCAACGAAAATGACTGGAGCCTGGACGCTCAACATAATAACCAGAGCCTAAACGCTCAACGTAATGACCGGAGTCTAGATACTCAACTTAATAACCGGAGTCTGGATACTCAATGAAGATGACCAGAGACTGGACGCTCAAGGTAAACGATCGGAGCCTGGACGCTCAACGTAATAACCAGAGTCTGGATACTCAACGAAAATAACCGGAGCCTGGACACTCAACAAAAATAACCAGACCCAGGACGCTCAATGAAAATAACCAGAGTCTGGATACTCAACGAAAATGACTGGAGCCTGAACGCTCAACAGAAATGACCAGAGCCTGGATGCTCAATGTAATAACCAGAGTCTGGATACTCAAAATAATAACCGGATTCTGGATACTCATCGAAAATGACCGGAGCCCGAACGCTCAACGTAATAACCAGAGTCTGGATACTAAACATAATAAACAGAGTCTGGATACTCAACGAAAATGACCGGAGCTTAGACCCTCAACGTAAATCAGAGTCTGGATACTCAACGAAACTAACTGGAGCCTGAATGCTCAACGTAATCACCGAAGCCTGGACACTCAACGTAATAATTGTAGTCTGCATACTCAATGAAAATAACCAGAGCCTAGATGCTCAACGTATTAACCAGAGCTTGAATGCTCAACGAAATAACCGGAGCCTTAATGCTCAACGAAATAACCGGAGCCTGGACACTCAACGTAATAACCCGAGTCTGGATACTCAACGAAAATGACAGGAGCCTAGACGCTCAATGTAATAACCAGAGCCTGAATGCTCAACCAAATAACCGGAACCTGAATGCTCAACGAAAATGACCGGAGCCTGGACGCTCAACGTAATAACCGGAGTCTGGATACTCAACGAAAATGAGCTATGCCTAGACGCTCAAGATAATATTCGAAGCCAAAACGCTCAACGTAATAACTGGAGTCTGGATACTCAATGTAATAACCGGATTTTGGATACTCAACAAAAATGACCGGAGCCTGGACACTCAACGTAAGTGACCGGAGCCTGGACGCTCAACGTAATACCCAGAGTCTGGATACTCAACGAAAATAACCGGAGCCTGGACGCTCAATGAAAATAACCAGAGCCTGGACGCTCAACGAAAATAACCAAAGTCTGGATACTCAACGAAAATGACCGAAGCCTGAACGCTCGACGAAAATGACCAGAGCCTGGACGCTCAACGTTATAACCGAAGCCTAGATACTCAAAAAAATAATCGGAGCCTGGATGCTCAACAAAAATGACTGGAGCCTAGCCGCTCAACGTACACCGGAGTATGGATACTCAATGAAAATGACCGGAGCCTTAATGCTAAACAAAATAACCGGAGCCTGGACGCTCAACGTAATAACCGGAGTCTGGATACTCAACATAATAATCGGAGTTTGCATACTCAAAGAAAATGACCAGAGCCTGGACGCTTAACATAATTACCGAAGCCGAATGCTCAACGAAATAACCAGAGCATGAACACTCAACGTAATAATCCAAGTCTAGATACTCAACGAAAATGATCGGAGCCTAGACGCTCAACAAAAATAACAGGAGCCTGGACGCTCAATGAAAATAACCAGAGTCTGGATACTCAACAAAAATGACTGGAGCCTGAACGCTCAACAGAAATGACTGCAGCCTGGACGCTCAATTTAATAACCGGAGTCTGGATACTCAACATAATAATCGGATTCTAGATACTCAACGAAAATGACCGGAGCCTGGATGCTCAACGTAATAACCGGAGCCTGAACGTTCAACGAAATAACCGGAGCCTGAATGCTCAATGAAATAACCGGAGCCTGGACGCTCAACGTAATAACCCGAGTCTGGATACTCAATGAAAATGACCTAAGCCTTGACGCTCAAGATAATAACCGGAGCCTGAATGCTCAACGAAATAACAGGAGCCTGAATGCTCAACGAAAATGACCGGAGCCTGGACGATAAACGTAATAACCAGAGTCTGGATACTCAACGAAAATGACCTAAGCCTGGACGCTCAAGTCAATAACCGGAGCTTAAACGATCAACGTAATAATTGGTGTCTGGATACTCAATGTAATAACCGGAGCCTAGATACTCAACGAAAATGACCAGAGCTTGGATACTCAATGGAAGTGACCGGAGCTTGGACGCTCAACGTAATTACCAGAGTCTGGATACTCAACGAAAATAACCAGAGTCTGGACGCGCAACGAAAATAACCATAGCCTGGACGCTCAACGAAAATAACCAGAGTCTGGATAATCAAAGAAAATGACCGGAGCCTAAACGCTCAACGAAAATGACCGGAGCCTGGATGCTCAACATAATAACCGGAGCCTAGATACTCAACGAAATAACCGGAGCCTAGATGCTCAACGAAAATGACTGGAGCCTGGCCGCCTAACTTACACCGAAGTATGGATACTCAACGAAAATGACCGGAGCCAGAATGCTCAACGAAATAACCGGGGCCTGGACGCTCAACGTAATAACCGAAGTCTTGATATTCAATGAAAATGACCAGAGCCAGGACCCTCAACGTAATAGCCAGAGTCTGAATCCTCAAGGAAATAACCGGAGCCTGAACGCTCAACAAAAAATGACCGGAGCCTTGACACTAATCGTAATAACCGGAGTACGGATATTCAATAAAAATGATCGGAGCCTGGACGCACAACATAATAACCAGAGCCTAAATGCTCAACGTAATAACCGGAGTCTGGATACTCAACGTGATAACCAGAGTCTAGATACTCAATGAAAATGACCGGAGCATGGACGCTCAACGTAATAACTGGAGTGTGGATACTCAACGAAAATGACGGGCGCCTGGACGCTCAACATAATAACCAGAGCCTGAATGCTCAACGAAATAACCGGAGCCTGAATGCTCAACGAAAATGACCGGAGCCTGGACGATAAACGTAATAACCAGAGTATGGATACTCAATGAAAATGACCTAAGCCTGGACGCTCAAGTCAATAACCAGAGCTTAAACGATCAACGTAATAACTGGTGTCTGGATACTCAATGTAATAACCGGAGCCTGGATACTCAACGAAAATGACCAGAGCCTGGACACTCAATGTAAGTGACCGGAGCTTCGACGCTCAACGTAATAACCAGAGTCTGGATACTCAACAAAAATAACCGGAGCCTGGACGCTCAACGAAAATAACCAGAGCCTGGACGCTCAATGAAAATAACCAGAGTCTGGATAATCAAAGAAAATGACCGGAGCCTGAATGCTCAACGAAAATGACCGGAGCCATGATGCTCAACGTAATAACCAGAGCCTAGATACTCAACGAAATAATCAGAGCCTAGATGCTTAACGAAAATTACTGGAGCCTGGCCGCCTAACGTACACCGAAGTACGGATACTCAACGAAAATGACTGGAGCCTGGACGCTCAAAATAATAACCAGAGCCTAAACGCTCAACGTAATGACCGGAGTCTAGATACTCAACTTAATAACCGGAGTCTGGATACTCAATGAAGATGACCAGAGACTGGACGCTCAAGGTAAACGATCGGAGCCTGGACGCTCAACGTAATAACCAGAGTCTGGATACTCAACGAAAATAACCGGAGCCTGGACGCTCAACAAAAATAACCAGACCCAGGATGCTCAATGAAAATAACCAGAGTCTGGATACTCAACGAAAATGACTGGAGCCTGAACGCTCAACAGAAATGACCAGAGCCTGGATGCTCAATGTAATAACCGGAGTCTGGATACTCAAAATAATAACCGGATTCTGGATACTCATCGAAAATGACCAGAGCCCGAACGCTCAACGTAATAACCAGAGTCTAGATACTAAACATAATAAATGGAGTCTGGATACTCAACGAAAATGACCGGAGCTTAGACCCTCAACGTAAATCGGAGTCTGGATACTCAACGAAACTAACCGGAGCCTGAATGCTCAACGTAATCACCGAAGCCTGGACACTCAACGTAATAATTGTAGTCTGGATACTCAATGAAAATGAACAGAGCCTAGATGCTCAACGTATTAACCAGAGCTTGAATGCTCAACGAAATAACCGGAGCCTTAATGCTCAACGAAATAACCGGAGCCTGGACACTCAACGTAATAACCCGAGTCTGGATACTCAACGAAAATGACAGGAGCCTAGACGCTCAATGTAATAACCAGAGCCTGAATGCTCAACCAAATAACCGGAGCCTGAATGCTCAACGAAAATGACCGGAGCCTGGACGCTCAACGTAATAACCGGAGTCTGGATACTCAACGAAAATGAGCTATGCCTAGACGCTCAAGATAATATTCGAAGCCAAAACGCTCAACGTAATAACTGGAGTCTGGATACTCAATGTAATAACCGGATTTTGGATACTCAACAAAAATGACCGGAGCCTGGACACTCAACGTAAGTGACCGGAGCCTGGACGCTCAACGTAATACCCAGAGTCTGGATACTCAACGAAAATAACCGGAGCCTGGACGCTCAATGAAAATAACCAGAGCCTGGACGCTCAACGAAAATAACCAAAGTCTGGATACTCAACGAAAATGACCGAAGCCTGAACGCTCGACGAAAATGACCAGAGCCTGGACGCTCAACGTTATAACCGGAGCCTAGATACTCAAAAAAATAATCGGAGTATGGATACTCAATGAAAATGACCGGAGCCTTAATGCTAAACAAAATAACCGGAGCCTGGACGCTCAACGTAATAACCGGAGTCTGGATACTCAACATAATAATCGGAGTTTGCATACTCAAAGAAAATGACCGGAGCCTGGACGCTTAACATAATTACCGAAGCCGAATGCTCAACGAAATAACCAGAGCATGAACACTCAACGTAATAATCCGAGTTTAGACACTCAACGAAAATGATCGGAGCCTAGACGCTCAATGTAATAACTAGAGCCTAAATGCTCAACGAAATAACTGGAGCCTGAGCGCTCAACAAAAATGACCGGAGCCTGGACGCTCAATGTAATAACCGGAGTCTGGATACTCAATGAAAATGACCTAAGCCTGGACGCTCAAGATAATAACCGGAGACAAAACACTCTACGTAATAACTGGAGTCTGGATACTCAACTAAAATGACCCAAGCCTGGACACTCAACGTAAGTGACCGGAGCATGGACGCTCAATGTAATAACCAGAGTCTGGATACTCAACGAAAATAACCGGAGCCTGGATACTCAACAAAAATAACCACAGCCTGGACGCTCAACGAAAATATCCAGAGTCTAGATACTCAATGAAAATGACCGGAGCCTGAACGCTAACAAAAATGACCGGAGCCTGGGCGCTCAACGTAATAACTTGAACATAGATACTCAACGAAATAACAGGAGCCTGGATGCTCAACGTACACCGGAGTATGGATACTCAAAGAAAATGATCGGAGCCTGAATGCTCAACGAAATAACCTGAGCTAGAATGCTCAACGAAATAACCGGATCCTGGACGCTCAACGTAATAACCGGAGTCTGGATACTCAATGAAAATGACCAAAGCCAGGACGCCTAACGTAATAACGAGTGTCTGAATGCTCAAGGAAATAACCGGAGCCTGAACGCTGAATGAAAAATGACCGGAGCCTGGACGCTAAACGTAATAACCGGAGTACAGATACTCAACGAAAATGACTAGAGCCTGGACGCTCAACATAATAACCGGAGCCTAAATGCTCAACTTAATGACCGGAGTCTGGATACTCAACGTAATAACCAGAGTCTGGACACTCAACGAAATTGACCGGAGCCTGGACGCTCAACGTAAACGACCGGAGCCTGGACGCTCAACGTAATAACCGGAGTCTGGATACTCAACAAAAATAACCAGAGTCTGGATACTCAAAGAAAATGACCGGAGCATGAACACTCAACAGAAATGACCGAAGCCTGGACGCTCAATGTAATAACCGGAGACTGGATACTCAACATAATAACCGGATTCTGGATACTCAACGAAAATGACCAAAGCCTGGACGCTCAACATAATAACCGGAGCCTGAACACTCAACGTAATAACCAGAGTCTGGATACTCAACATAATAAACGGAGTCTGGATACCTAACAAAAATGACCGGAGCTTAGACCCTCAACGTAAATCGGAGTCTGGATACTCAACGAAAATAACCAGAGCTTGAATGCTTAACGTAATAACCGGAGCTTGGACGTTCAATGTAATAATCGGAGTCTGGATACTCAAGGAAAATGACCAGAGCCTAGACGCTCAACGTAATAACAGGAGCCTGAATATTCAACATAATTACCGGAACCTGAATGCTCAACAAAATAACCGGAGCCTGGACACTCAACGTAATAACCCGAGTCTGGATACTCAACGAAAATGACCGGAGCCTGGATGCTCAACGTAATAACCAGAGCCTGGAGGCTCAACAAAATAACCGGAGCCTGAACGCTCAACGAAAATGACCGGAGCCTGGACGCTCAACGAAAATAACAGGAGCCTGGACGCTCAATGAAAATAACCAGAGTCTGGATACTCAACGAAAATGACCGGAGCCTGGACGCTAAACGTAATAATCGGGTCTGGATACTCAACGAAAATGACCAGAGCCAGGACGTTCAACGTAATAACCGGAGTCTGAATGCTAAAGGAAATAACCAGAGCCTGAACGCTCAACAAAAAATAACCGGAGCCTGGACGCTAAACGTAATAACTGGAGTACGGATACTCAACGAAAATGACTGGAGCCTGGACGCTCAACATAATAACCGGAGCCTAAACGCTCAACATAATGACTGGAGTCTGGATACTCAACGTAATAACCAGAGTCTGGATACTCAATGAAAATGACCAGAGCCTGGATGCTCAACGTAAACGACCGGAGCTTGAACGCTCAACAAAAATAACCAAAGTCTGGATACTCAACGAAAATGACCGAAGCCTGAACGCTCGACGAAAATGACCAGAGCCTGGACGCTCAATGTAATAACTAGAGCCTAAATGCTCAACGAAATAACTGGAGCCTGAGCGCTCAACAAAAATGACCGAAGCCTGGATGCTCAATGTAATAACCGGAGTCTGGATACTCAATGAAAATGACCTAAGCCTGGACGCTCAAGATAATAACCGGAGACAAAACACTCTACGTAATAACTGGAGTCTGGATACTCAACTAAAATGACTCAAGCCTGGACACTCAACGTAAGTGACCGGAGCATGGACGCTCAATGTAATAACCAGAGTCTGGATACTCAACGAAAATAACCTGAGCCTGGATACTCAACAAAAATAACCACAGCCTAGACGCTCAACGAAAATATCCAGAGTCTAGATACTCAATGAAAATGACCGGTGCCTGAACGCTAACAAAAATGACCGGAGCCTGGGCGCTCAACGTAATAACTTGAACCTAGATACTCAACGAAATAACAGGAGCCTGGATGCTCAACGTACACCGGAGTATGGATACTCAAAGAAAATGATCGGAGCCTGAATGCTCAACGAAATAACCAGAGCTAGAATGCTCAACGAAATAACCGGATCCTGGACGCTCAACGTAATAACCGGAGTCTGGATACTCAATGAAAATGACCAGAGCCAGGACGCCTAACGTAATAACGAGTGTCTGAATGCTCAAGGAAATAACCGGAGCCTGAACGCTGAATGAAAAATGACCGGAGCCTGGACGCTAAACGTAATAACCGGAGTACGGATACTCAACGAAAATGACTAGAGCCTGGACGCTCAACATAATAACCGGAGCCTAAATGCTATACTTAATGACCGGAGTCTGGATACTCAACGTAATAACCAGAGTCTGGACACTCAACGAAATTGACCGGAGCCTGGACGCTCAATGTAAACGACCGGAGCCTGGACGCTCAACGTAATAACCGTAGTCTGGATACTCAACAAAAATAACTAGAGTCTGGATACTCAAAGAAAATGACCGGAGCATGAACACTCAACAGAAATGACCGAAGCCTGGACGCTCAATGTAATAACTGGAGACTGGATACTCAACATAATAACCGGATTCTGGATACTCAACGAAAATGACCAGAGCCTGGACGCTCAACGTAATAACCGGAGCCTGAACACTCAACGTAATAACCAGAGTCTGGATACTCAACATAATAAACGGAGTCTGGATACCTAACAAAAATGACCGGAGCTTAGACCCTCAATGTAAATCGGAGTCTGGATACTCAACGAAAATAACCGGAGCTTGAATGCTTAACATAATAACCGGAGCTTGGACGTTCAACGTAATAATCGGAGTCTGGATACTCAAGGAAAATGACCAGAGCCTAGACGCTCAACATAATAACAGGAGCCTGAATATTCAACATAATAACCGGAACATGAATGCTCAACAAAATAACCGGAGCCTGGACACTCAACGTAATAACCCGAGTCTGGATACTCAACGAAAATGACCGGAGCCTGGATGCTCAACGTAATAACCAGAGCCTGGATGCTCAACAAAATAACCGGAGCCTGAACGCTCAACGAAAATGACCGGAGCCTGGACGCTCAACGAAAATAACAGGAGCCTGGACGCTCAATGAAAATAACCAGAGTCTGGATACTCAACGAAAATGACCGGAGCCTGGTCGCTAAACGTAATAATCGGGTCTGGATACTCAACGAAAATGACCAGAGCCAGGACGTTCAACGTAATAACCGGAGTCTGAATGCTCAAGGAAATAACCAGAGCCTGAACGCTCAACAAAAAATAACCGGAGCCTGGACGCTAAACATAATAACTGGAGTACGGATACTCAACGAAAATGACTGGAGCCTGGACGCTCAACATAATAACCGGAGCCTAAACGCTCAACGTAATGACTGGAGTCTGGATACTCAACGTAATAACCGGAGTCTGGATACTCAATGAAAATGACCAGAGCCTGGACGCTCAACGTAAACGATCGGAGCTTGAAGGCTCAACAAAAATAACCAAAGTCTGGATACTCAACGAAAATGACCGAAGCCTGAACGCTCGACGAAAATGACCAGAGCCTGGACGCTCAACGTTATAACCGGAGCCTAGATACTCAAAAAAATAACCGGAGTCTGGATGCTCAACAAAAATGACTGGAGCCTAGCCGTTCAACGTACACCGGAGTATGGATACTCAATGAAAATTACCGGAGCCTTAATGCTAAACAAAATAACCGGAGCCTGGACGCTCAACGTAATAACCGGAGTCTGGATACTCAACATAATAATCGGAGTTTGCATACTCAAATAAAATGACCGGAGCCTGGACGCTTAACATAATTACCGGAGCCGAATGCTCAACGAAATAACCAGAGCCTGAACACTCAACGTAATAATCCGAGTCTGGACACTCAACGAAAATGATCGGAGCCTAGACGCTCAATGTAATAACTAGAGCCTAAATGCTCAACGAAATAACTGGAGCCTGAGCGCTCAACAAAAATGACCGGAGCCTGGACGCTCAATGTAATAACCGGAGTCTGGATACTCAATGAAAATGACCTAAGCCTGGACGCTCAAGATAATAACCGGAGACAAAACACTCTACGTAATAACTGGAGTCTGGATACTCAACTAAAATGACCCAAGCCTGGACACTCAACGTAAGTCACCGGAGCATGGACGCTCAATGTAATAACCAGAGTCTGGATACTCAACGAAAATAACCGGAGCCTGGATACTCAACAAAAATAACCACAGCCTGGACGCTCAACGAAAATATCCAGAGTCTAGATACTCAATGAAAATGACCGGAGCCTGAACGCTAACAAAAATGACCGGAGCCTGGGCCTTCAACGTAATAACTTGAACCTAGATACTCAACGAAATAACAGGAGCCTGGATGCTCAACGTACACCGGAGTATGGATACTCAAAGAAAATGATCGGAGCCTGAATGCTCAACGAAATAACCAGAGCTAGAATGCTCAACGAAATAACCGGATCCTGGACGCTCAACGTAATAACCGGAGTCTGGATACTCAATGAAAATGACCAGAGCCAGGACGCCTAACGTAATAACGAGTGTCTGAATGCTCAAGGAAATAACCGGAGCCTGAACGCTGAATGAAAAATGACCGGAGCCTGGACGCTAAACGTAATAACCGGAGTACGGATACTCAACGAAAATGACTAGAGCCTGGACGCTCAACATAATAACCGGAGCCTAAATGCTATACTTAATGACCGGAGTCTGGATACTCAACGTAATAACCAGAGTCTGGACACTCAACGAAATTGACCGGAGCCTGGACGCTCAATGTAAACGACCGGAGCCTGGACGCTCAACGTAATAACCGTAGTCTGGATACTCAACAAAAATAACTAGAGTCTGGATACTCAAAGAAAATGACCGGAGCATGAACACTCAACAGAAATGACCGAAGCCTGGACGCTCAATGTAATAACTGGAGACTGGATACTCAACATAATAACCGGATTCTGGATACTCAACGAAAATGACCAGAGCCTGGACGCTCAACGTAATAACCGGAGCCTGAACACTCAACGTAATAACCAGAGTCTGGATACTCAACATAATAAACGGAGTCTGGATACCTAACAAAAATGACCGGAGCTTAGACCCTCAATGTAAATCGGAGTCTGGATACTCAACGAAAATAACCGGAGCTTGAATGCTTAACATAATAACCGGAGCTTGGACGTTCAACGTAATAATCGGAGTCTGGATACTCAAGGAAAATGACCAGAGCCTAGACGCTCAACATAATAACAGGAGCCTGAATATTCAACATAATAACCGGAACATGAATGCTCAACAAAATAACCGGAGCCTGGACACTCAACGTAATAACCCGAGTCTGGATACTCAACGAAAATGACCGGAGCCTGGATGCTCAACGTAATAACCAGAGCCTGGATGCTCAACAAAATAACCGGAGCCTGAACGCTCAACGAAAATGACCGGAGCCTGGACGCTCAACGAAAATAACAGGAGCCTGGACGCTCAATGAAAATAACCAGAGTCTGGATACTCAACGAAAATGACCGGAGCCTGGTCGCTAAACGTAATAATCGGGTCTGGATACTCAACGAAAATGACCAGAGCCAGGACGTTCAACGTAATAACCGGAGTCTGAATGCTCAAGGAAATAACCAGAGCCTGAACGCTCAACAAAAAATAACCGGAGCCTGGACGCTAAACATAATAACTGGAGTACGGATACTCAACGAAAATGACTGGAGCCTGGACGCTCAACATAATAACCGGAGCCTAAACGCTCAACGTAATGACTGGAGTCTGGATACTCAACGTAATAACCGGAGTCTGGATACTCAATGAAAATGACCAGAGCCTGGACGCTCAACGTAAACGATCGGAGCTTGAAGGCTCAACAAAAATAACCAAAGTCTGGATACTCAACGAAAATGACCGAAGCCTGAACGCTCGACGAAAATGACCAGAGCCTGGACGCTCAACGTTATAACCGGAGCCTAGATACTCAAAAAAATAACCGGAGTCTGGATGCTCAACAAAAATGACTGGAGCCTAGCCGTTCAACGTACACCGGAGTATGGATACTCAATGAAAATTACCGGAGCCTTAATGCTAAACAAAATAACCGGAGCCTGGACGCTCAACGTAATAACCGGAGTCTGGATACTCAACATAATAATCGGAGTTTGCATACTCAAAGAAAATGACCGGAGCCTGGACGCTTAACATAATTACCGGAGCCGAATGCTCAACGAAATAACCAGAGCCTGAACACTCAACGTAATAATCCGAGTCTGGACACTCAACGAAAATGATCGGAGCCTAGACGCTCAATGTAATAACTAGAGCCTAAATGCTCAACGAAATAACTGGAGCCTGAGCGCTCAACAAAAATGACCGGAGCCTGGACGCTCAATGTAATAACCGGAGTCTGGATACTCAATGAAAATGACCTAAGCCTGGACGCTCAAGATAATAACCGGAGACAAAACACTCTACGTAATAACTGGAGTCTGGATACTCAACTAAAATGACCCAAGCCTGGACACTCAACGTAAGTCACCGGAGCATGGACGCTCAATGTAATAACCAGAGTCTGGATACTCAACGAAAATAACCGGAGCCTGGATACTCAACAAAAATAACCACAGCCTGGACGCTCAACGAAAATATCCAGAGTCTAGATACTCAATGAAAATGACCGGAGCCTGAACGCTAACAAAAATGACCGGAGCCTGGGCCTTCAACGTAATAACTTGAACCTAGATACTCAACGAAATAACAGGAGCCTGGATGCTCAACGTACACCGGAGTATGGATACTCAAAGAAAATGATCGGAGCCTGAATGCTCAACGAAATAACCAGAGCTAGAATGCTCAACGAAATAACCGGATCCTGGACGCTCAACGTAATAACCGGAGTCTGGATACTCAATGAAAATGACCAGAGCCAGGACGCCTAACGTGATAACGAGTGTCTGAATGCTCAAGGAAATAACCGGAGCCTGAACGCTGAATGAAAAATGACCGGAGCCTGGACGCTAAACGTAATAACCGGAGTACGGATACTCAACGAAAATGACTTGAGCCTGGACGCTCAACATAATAACCGAAGCCTAAATGCTCAACTTAATGACCGGAGTCTGGATACTCAACGTAATAACCAGAGTCTGGACACTCAACGAAATTGACCGGAGCCTGGACGCTCAACGTAAACGACCGGAGCCTGGACGCTCAACGTAATAACCGGAGTCTGGATACTCAACAAAAATAACCAGAGTCTGGATACTCAAAGAAAATGACCGGAGCATGAACACTCAACAGAAATGACCGAAGCCTGGACGCTCAATGTAATAACCGGAGACTGGATACTTAACATAATAACTGGATTCTGGATACTCAACGAAAATGACCAGAGCCTGGACGCTCAACGTAATAACCGGAGCCTGAACACTCAACGTAATAACCAGAGTCTGGATACTCAACATAATAAACGGAGTCTGGATACCTAACAAAAATGACTGGAGCTTAGACCATCAACGTAAATCGGAGTCTGGATACTCAACGAAAATAACCGAAGCTTGAATGCTTAACGTAATAACCGGAGCTTGGACGTTCAACGTAATAATCGGAGTCTGGATACTCAAGGAAAATGACCAGAGCCTAGACGCTCAACGTAATAACAGGAGCCTGAATATTCAACATAATAACCGGAACCTGAATGCTCAACAAAATAACCGGAGCCTGGACACTCAACGTAATAACCCGAGTCTGGATACTCAACGAAAATGACCGGAGCCTGGATGCTCAACGTAATAACCAGAGCCTGGATGCTCAAAAAAATAACCGGAGCCTGAACGCTCAACGAAAATGACCGGAGCCTGGACGCTCAACGAAAATAACAGGAGCCTGGACGCTCAATGAAAATAACCAGAGTCTGGATACTCAACGAAAATGACCGGAGCCTGGACGCTAAACGTAATAATCGGGTCTAGATACTCAACGAAAATGACCAGAGCCAGGACGTTCAACGTAATAACCGGAGTCTGAATGCTCAAGGAAATAACCAGAGCCTGAACGCTCAACAAAAAATAACCGGAGCCTGGACGCTAAACGTAATAACTAGAGTACGGATACTCAACGAAAATGACTGGAGCCTGGACGCTCAACATAATAACCGGAGCCTAAACGCTCAACGTAATGACTAGAGTCTGGATACTCAACGTAATAACCGGAGTCTGGATACTCAATGAAAATGACCAGAGCCTGGACGCTCAACGTAAACGACCGGAGCTTGAACGCTCAACAAAAATAACCAAAGTCTGGATACTCAACGAAAATGACCGAAGCCTGAACGCTCGACGAAAATGACCAGAGCCTGGACGCTCAACGTTATAACCGGAGCCTAGATAGTCAAAAAAATAACCGGAGTGTGGATGCTCAACAAAAATGACTGGAGCCTAGCCGCTCAACGTACACCGGAGTATGGATACTCAATCAAAAATGACCGGAGCCTTAATGCTAAACAAAATAACTGGAGCCTGGACGCTCAACGTAATAACCGGAGTCTGGATACTCAACATAATAATCGGAGTCTGCATACTCAAAGAAAATGACCGGAGCCTGGACGCTTAACTTAATTACCGGAGCCGAATGCTCAACGAAATAACCAGAGCCTGGACACTCAACGTAATAATCCGAGTCTGGACGCTCAACGAAAATGATCGGAGCCTGGACGCTCAATGTAATAACTAGAGCCAAAATGCTCAATGAAATAACTGGAGCCTGAGCGCTCAACAAAAATGACCGGAGCCTGGACGCTCAATGTAATAACCGGAGTCTGGATACTCAATGAAAACGACCTAAGCCTGGACGCTCAAGATAATAACCGGAGACAAAACACTCTACGTAATAACTGGAGTATGGATACTCAACTAAAACGACCCAAGCCTGGACACTCAACGTAAGTGACCGGAGCATGGACGCTCAACGTAATAACCAGAGTCTGGATACTCAACGAAAATAACCGGAGCCTGGATACTCAACAAAAATAACCACAGCCTGGACGCTCAACGAAAATATCCAGAGTCTAGATACTCAATGAAAATGACCGGAGCTTGAACGCTAACAAAAATGACCGGAGCCTAGGCGCTCAACGTAATAACTTGAGCCTAGATACTCAACGAAATAACCGGAGCCTGGATGCTCAACGTACACCGGAGTATGGATACTCAAAGAAAATGATCGGAGCCTGAATGCTCAACGAAATAACTAGAGCTAGAATGCTCAACGAAATAACCGGATCCTGGACGCTCAACGTAATAACCGGAGTCTGGATACTCAATGAAAATGACCAGAGCCAGGACGCATAACGTAATAACGAGTGTCTGAATGCTCAAGGAAATAACCGGAGCCTGAACGCTGAATGAAAAATGACCGGAGCCTGGACGCTAAACGTAATAACCGGAGTATGGATACTCAACGAAAATGACTAGAGCCTGGACGCTTAACATAATAACCGGAGCCTAAATGCTCAACTTAATGACCGGAGTCTGGATACTCAACGTAATAACCAGAGTCTGGACACTCAATGAAATTGACTGGAGCCTGGACGCTCAACGTAAACGACCAGAGCCTGGACGCTCAACGTAATAACCGGAGTCTGGATACTCAACAAAAATAACCATAGTTTGGATACTCAAAGAAAATGACCGGAGCATGAACACTCAACAGAAATGACCGAAGCCTGGACGCTCAATGTAATAACCGGAGACTGGATACTCAACATAATAACCGGATTCTGGATACTCAACGAAAATGAACAGAGCCTGGACGCTCAACGTAATAACCGGAGCCTGAACACTCAACGTAATAACCAGAGTCTGGATACTCAACATAATAAACGGAGTCTGGATACCTAACAAAAATGACCGGAGCTTAGACCCTCAACGTAAATCGGAGTCTGGATACTCAACGAAAATAACCGGAGCTTGAATGCTTAACGTAATAACCGGAGCTTGGACGTTCAACGTAATAATCGGAGTCTGGATACTCAAGGAAAATGACCAGAGCCTAGACGCTCAACGTAATAACAGGAGCCTGAATATTCAACATAATAACCGGAACCTGAATGCTCAACAAAATAACCAGAGCCTGGACACTCAACGTAATAACCCGAGTCTGGATACTCAACGAAAATGACCGGAGCCTGGATGCTCAACGTAATAACCAGAGCCTGGATGCTCAACAAAATAACCGGAGCCTGAACGCTCAACGAAAATGACCGGAGCCTGGACGCTCAACGAAAATAACAGGAGCCTGGACGCTCAATGAAAATAACCAGAGTCTGGATACTCAACGAAAATGACCGGAGCCTGGACGCTAAACGTAATAATCGGGTCTGGATACTCAACGAAAATGACCAGAGCCAGGACGTTCAACGTAATAACCGGAGTCTGAATGCTCAAGGAAATAACCAGAGCCTGAACGCTCAACAAAAAATAACCGGAGCCTGGACGCTAAACGTAATAACTGGAGTACGGATACTCAACGAAAATGACTGGAGCCTGGACGCTCAACATAATAACCGGAGCCTAAACGCTCAACGTAATGACTGGAGTCTGGATACTCAACGTAATAAACGGAGTCTGGATACTCAATGAAAATGACCAGAGCCTGGACGCTCAACGTAAACGACCGGAGCTTGAACGCTCAACAAAAATAACCAAAGTCTGGATACTCAACGAAAATGACCGAAGCCTGAACGCTCGACGAAAATGACCAGAGCCTGGACGCTCAACGTTATAACCGGAGCCTAGATAGTCAAAAAAATAACCGGAGTGTGGATGCTCAACAAAAATGACTGGAGCCTAGCCGCTCAACGTACACCGGAGTATGGATACTCAATCAAAAATGACCGGAGCCTTAATGCTAAACAAAATAACTGGAGCCTGGACGCTCAACGTAATAACCGGAGTCTGGATACTCAACATAATAATCGGAGTCTGCATACTCAAAGAAAATGACCGGAGCCTGGACGCTTAACTTAATTACCGGAGCCGAATGCTCAACGAAATAAACAGAGCCTGGACACTCAACGTAATAATCCGAGTCTGGACGCTCAACGAAAATGATCGGAGCCTGGACGCTCAATGTAATAACTAGAGCCAAAATGCTCAATGAAATAACTGGAGCCTGAGCAGTCAACAAAAATGACCGGAGCCTGGACGCTCAATGTAATAACCGGAGTCTGGATACTCAATGAAAACGACCTAAGCCTGGACGCTCAAGATAATAACCGGAGACAAAACACTCTACGTAATAACTGGAGTATGGATACTCAACTAAAACGACCCAAGCCTGGACACTCAACGTAAGTGACCGGAGCATGGACGCTCAACGTAATAACCAGAGTCTGGATACTCAACGAAAATAACCGGAGCCTGGATACTCAACAAAAATAACCACAGCCTGGACGCTCAACGAAAATATCCAGAGTCTAGATACTCAATGAAAATGACCGGAGCTTGAACGCTAACAAAAATGACCGGAGCCTAGGCGCTCAACGTAATAACTTGAGCCTAGATACTCAACGAAATAACCGGAGCCTGGATGCTCAACGTACACCGGAGTATGGATACTCAAAGAAAATGATCGGAGCCTGAATGCTCAACGAAATAACCGGATCCTGGACGCTCAACGTAATAACCGGAGTCTGGATACTCAATGAAAATGACCAGAGCCAGGACGCATAACGTAATAACGAGTGTCTGAATGCTCAAGGAAATAACCGGAGCCTGAACGCTGAATGAAAAATGACCGGAGCCTGGACGCTAAACGTAATAACCGGAGTACGGATACTCAACGAAAATGACTAGAGCCTGGACGCTTAACATAATAACCGGAGCCTAAATGCTCAACTTAATGACCAGAGTCTGGATACTCAACGTAATAACCAGAGTCTGGACACTCAACGAAATTGACTGGAGCCTGGACGCTCAACGTAAACGACCAGAGCCTGGACGCTCAACGTAATAACCGGAGTCTGGATACTCAACAAAAATAACCATAGTTTGGATACTCAAAGAAAATGACCGGAGCATGAACACTCAACAGAAATGACCGAAGCCTGGACGCTCAATGTAATAACCGGAGACTGGATACTTAACATAATAACCGGATTCTGGATACTCAACGAAAATGACCAGAGCCTGGACGCTCAACGTAATAACCGGAGCCTGAACACTCAACGTAATAACCAGAGTCTGGATACTCAACATAATAAACGGAGTCTGGATACCTAACAAAAATGACCGGAGCTTAGACCCTCAACGTAAATCGGAGTCTGGATACTCAACGAAAATAACCGGAGCTTGAATGCTTAACGTAATAACCGGAGCTTGGACGTTCAACGTAATAATCGGAGTCTGGATACTCAAGGAAAATGACCAGAGCCTAGACGCTCAACGTAATAACAGGAGCCTGAATATTCAACATAATAACCGGAACCTGAATGCTCAACAAAATAACCAGAGCCTGGACACTCAACGTAATAACCCGAGTCTGGATACTCAACGAAAATGACCGGAGCCTGGATGCTCAACGTAATAACCAGAGCCTGGATGCTCAACAAAATAACCGGAGCCTGAACGCTCAACGAAAATGACCGGATCCTGGACGCTCAACGAAAATAACAGGAGCCTGGACGCTCAATGAAAATAACCAGAGTCTGGATACTCAACGAAAATGACCGGAGCCTGGACGCTAAACGTAATAATCGGGTCTGGATACTCAACGAAAATGACCAGAGCCAGGACGTTCAACGTAATAACCGGAGTCTGAATGCTCAAGGAAATAACCAGAGCCTGAACGCTCAACAAAAAATAACCGGAGCCTGGACGCTAAACGTAATAACTGGAGTACGGATACTCAACGAAAATGACTGGAGCCAGGACGCTCAACATAATAACCGGAGCCTAAACGCTCAACGTAATGACTGGAGTCTGGATACTCAACGTAATAACCGGAGTCTGGATACTCAATGAAAATGACCAGAGCCTGGACGCTCAACATAAACGACCGGAGCTTGGACGCTCAACAAAAATAACCAAAGTCTGGATACTCAACGAAAATGACCGAAGCCTGAACGCTCGACGAAAATGACCAGAGCCTGGACGCTCAACGTTATAACCGGAGCCTAGATACTCAAAAAAATAACCGGAGCCTGGATGCTCAACAAAAATGACTGGAGCCTAGCCGCTCAACGTACACCGGAGTATGGATACTCAATCAAAAATGACCGGAGCCTTAATGCTAAACAAAATTACTGGAGCCTGGACGCTCAACGTAATAACCGGAGTCTGGATACTCAACATAATAATCGGAGTCTGCATACTCAAAGAAAATGACCGGAGCCTGGACGCTTAATTTAATTACCGGAGCCGAATGCTCAACGAAATAACCAAAGCCTGGACACTCAACGTAATAATCCGAGTCTGGACACTCAACGAAAATGATCGGAGCCTGGACGCTCAATGTAATAACTAGAGCCCTAATGCTCAACGAAATAACTGGAGCCTGAGCGCTCAACAAAAATGACCGGAGCCTGGACGCTCAATGTAATAACCGGAGTCTGGATACTCAATGAAAATGACCTAAGCCTGGACGCTCAAGATAATAACCGGAGACAAAACACTCTACGTAATAACTGGAGTCTGGATACTCAACTAAAATGACCCAAGCCTGGACACTCAACGTAAGTGACCGGAGCATGGACGCTCAACGTAATAACCAGAGTCTGGATACTCAACGAAAATAACTGGAGCCTGGATACTCAACAAAAATAACCACAGCCTGGACGCTCAACGAAAATATCCAGAGTCTAGATACTCAATGAAAATGACCGGAGCCTGAACGCTAACAAAAATGACCGGAGCCTGGGCGCTCAACGTAATAACTTGAGCCTAGATACTCAACGAAATAACCGGAGCCTGGATGCTAAACGTACACCGGAGTATGGATACTCAAAGAAAATGATCGGAGCCTGAATGCTCAACGAAATAACCAGAGCTAGAATGCTCAACGAAATAACCGGATCCTGAACGCTCAACGTAATAACCGGAGTCTGGATACTCAATAAAAATTGTAACACCCCACTTCCCAAAACAAATAAAATATGAATAACATAATAAAAATCAGAGTTTCCTTCCCAAGTGGGATATCACATAAAAATCACGTTTCCTTATAAAAAAAGTTTTTCTCCAAATACAGCGGAATATTTAAATAATACAATTAAATAAAAATTTTGATACATTCGCAGGAAAAAAATAGGAGTTCAACATGAAACAATAAAAATGCCCAAGTCCCGTGCTACGTATCAGAGCATCCTAGACTCGACAGTCACACCAATATCCAAGTTAGCTAAGCACCTGGATTATCTGTACTTCCGAAGAAGCACAGACCACAACAACAACAAGGGGTGAGAAATCATGATCAAAAATATAATGGTAATGTAATACATGTAATAAGGCAGTAAAACACACCAACACATCAATTATTCACCCCAACAACACCATATAACGAACCTACTGTTCAAATTACAATATAACATATTATAATGCAATTATGCAACTCAACACCATGCATGCGGTACCGACTCATTGGTTCATTCAATCGAACCTGGATAGATCACTTACGCTCCTCCTGAGACATGATCTATCCCCCACCATTCTCCACAAAGGAGTACGGATGAATCACTTACGCTCCTCCTGAGACATGATTCATCCCACCAAAACACCATGATATGCAAGACACCAATGCATAATTATTATATTCTGGCACGCTAAGTGCACACGATCCTCCTGATCATATCATCATACAACAATGCATATGTATAGATATATTACACCAACACCATATAAATCAATCAGATAGTAAACGAATTCATACTATCACACCGGATATAACTACGTCCCCCCCCCCCCCACTCGGGGATACACGATCCTACTGATCACTACACACATATACATTACTAATTGCTCACCAACAATATTAAGGGAAACGCGTACTATCCCCAAGTACACAAGTTATATCCCATACTCATCATTTTCACACTACAGCAAGGCTAGAAGGATCACACGAGACCAATTCAGACATCTCACCAAAAGTCTCTGAGGTTACTCAGAACCTCCCTAAACCAACACCTCAGCCTATACACCAAAATCAATAATTCATCAACATCAATCCATAATCACAAACATGCCAATAGATATTATACTTACCAATTATCCTATAATTTCTACTCTAGAACCGACATTACGGTACATTACCGACATTTCAGAGTCACTCTGAATCTCACCAAGGTCCTAACCATAGTCATTAACGACGCTATAGGGAAACAACACATAACTTTTCCCAAATCTATAATCACGGTCATTGCCAACACTACGGTAACAACACATAATCTCATCAGCTTTATATTCCTAGTTACTATCAACACTACAGTAACATCAACAATCCAACAAAATGGATCAATACTACAGTAACATCATCACCATATATATATATATACCCGAAAATGCATCATCAGCATTCATCAATCCCCCAACATCAACAATAATCATAGCATGCCAATATAAAACTTTATATAACGATAAATTCCTACGGGGTTAAGGAATCCCCTCTACCCTATACATGTATAAACCATTCCCAATCAAATTTCTCCCCCCTTACCTTGACAATTGGTCGATCGATAGAATTCCTCCTAGAATTGGTCTCTTGGCCTTCTCCTTCCTCTTCCGTTCTTCGTTCCCTTTTTCCTTCGTTCTTTTTCACTTTCCTCGTTCTTTCCTCTTCTCTCTTTCTATCGCTCTTTTTTCTCAATTTTCTAAAATGTATCGTAACTCTCCTAACCCCTCATATTCTATTTCCCTTTTTAATTATTCTAATCCCAATAATAATAACTAATAAAATAATATAATATTAATAATCTTAATAATAATAATAATACTAATATAATCTTACTAATATTAATAATACCACATATTAATAATAATAATAATAATAATAATAATAATAATATTAATAATTCTAATAATAATAATAATGATAATAATAATAATAATCTTAATAATAATAATACTATTAATAATAACAATAATAATAATATTATTATCTCTCCAATAATCATAATAATACTTTTAATAATAATAATAATAATAACACTAATAATAATAATAATAGTAATAATAATAATAATAATAATAATATTATTATTATCACACCAATATCCCACGCCTATGGTAATCCCTTTCCTCCCCATTCCAACTTTTCTAATATCTCCTTGCTACCCCTTCATATTTCCTTCCTCACGGTTTCTATCGTGACTTTTCATATTTCCATTCTAACTTCCCAATAACCCTTTCACCTCTTATTTTACTTATTCCAACCACTAAAATTCCCAATAATAATTCTAATAATAATAATTATAATAATCATTATAATAATAATAATAATATAATATAATATAATACTATTATAATATTATAGTAATATTCAACATAATAATAATAATAGTGATACACCCAACAATAATTATAATTATAATAATAATAATATTATCACACCAATAATAATAATAATATTAATAAAAATAATATAATAATAATATAATAATACTAATATTATTATTTCACCAAAATAATAATAATATTAATAATAGTAACAAATATAATAAATATAATAATAATAATAACACCCCCACCAATGTTACTATTATTTTTATATTACTATATTTCACACCAAAATATCACCAATAGTCCTCCCACATTAGGGACACCCACCAAACATCATCAAATACACCCCCACCAAAGGGCACACCAACATATAATTTTTAAAATAATAATAAAGTGACTAAATAATTAAAATGGGTGTTACAACTCTCCCCCACTTTAATTATTTTCGTCCTCGAAAATTACCTGATGGAAATAGCTCCGGATACGCTTCTCGCATCCTGCTTTCCAACTCCCAGGTCACACTGCCTCCTGCAGCACCTCCCCAAGCTACCTTCACCAAAGGTATCTCTTTCCCTCGAAGCTGTTTCATCTTACGGTCCTCGATCCTCAACGACATCGTCTCAATAGTAAGATTCTCCCGAACCTGAACATCATCTCTCTAAATCACATGAGATGGATCAGAAACATATTTTCGCAATTGCGACACATGAAACACATCATGTAGATTCGACAACTCCGGCGGCAACGCCACCCTATAGGCCACAGCACCAACTCTTTGCAAAATTTCATAAGGTCCAATAAACTTAGGATCCAGCTTCTTGGACTTCAACGCCCGACCCACACCAGTCATCGGGTTAACTCTTAGGAATACGTGATCACCTACACAGAATTCCAACTCTTTCCTCCGATTATCATGATAACTCTTCTGCCTACTCTGAGACACTTTCATTTTCTCACGAATCATCTGAATCGTCTCAGTAGTCTGCTGAACAATTTCTGGTCCAAGCACCACACTCTCACCAGTCTCATACCAACACAGAGGAGTCCTACACCTCCTCCCATACAAAGCTTCAAAGGGTGCCATTCCAATACTCGAATGGTAACTATTATTGTACGTGAATTCAATCAATGATAAATGAGTGTCCCACGCACCACCCTTTTCCAATACACAAGCTCTTAATAAATCCTCAAGCGACTGAATAGTCCTTCCCGATTGACCATCAGTTTGTGGATGATAAGCTGAACTTAATTTCAACTTAGTACCCAAAGCTTCTTGCAAGCTCTTCCAAAATTCTGAAGTAAACCTCGGATCTCTATCCGACACAATACTGGACGGAACACCATGTAACTTCACAATTACCCGAATATAAATCTCCGCCAGCTTCGTCAACGGAAAACTAATATTAATTGGCACAAAGTGTGCAGACTTCGTTAACCGATCCACAATCACCCATATAGCATCAAAACCTCTCGCCGTATTTGGCAATCCTGTAACAAAGTCCATAGAAATGCAATCCCATTTCCAAACCGGAATTTCCAACGGTTGCATAAATCCAGAAGGTCTCTGGTGTTCTACCTTCGATTTCTGACACGTCAAACAGGCATAAACAAATTGAGCAATGTCTCTTTTCATACCAGACCACCAAAATAATTTCTTTAAATCATGATACATCTTCGTAGCTCCGGGATGAATACTCAGATTACTACGGTGTCCTTCACTCAAAATCAGCTTTTTCAGTTCCTCATCATCTGGTACACAAATCCTGCCTCTAAATCTCAACACACCTGTACTATCCAATTTAAAGTCACTATCGGAGTCACTTCCTACTCCAGGCATCAAATCTACCAATTTCACATCCAACTTCTGATTCTCTCTAATCATATCCAAGAAGTCATTATTTACCTGCAACATACCCAACATTACACTCTCTGCAGTAGTTTCACAAACCATGCTCAAATCTCTAAATTGTTCAATTAACTCAATTTCTTTCACCATCAGAGCTGCCATATGAATTGTCTTTCTACTCAAAGCGTCTGCCACTACATTGGCCTTTCCCGGATGATAACTCAAACTGAAGTCATAATCCTTAAAAAATTCTAACCATCTTCTCTGCCTCATATTCAGCTCTTTCTGATCAAACAGGTATCTCAGACTCTTATGATCACTAAACACTTCAAATCTTGAACCATACAGGTAATGCCTCCAAATTTTCAACACAAAAACAACCGCAGCTAACTCAAGATCATGAGTAGGATAATTTCGCTCATGCACTCTCAGTTGCCGCGAAGCATATGCTACTACCTTACCATTCTGCATAAGAACTCCTCCTAATCCCATCTTAGACGCATCACAGTACACCACAAACGGTTCACTCGGAGTCGGTAACACTAACACCGGTGCCGTAGTCAATCTCTTTTTCAACTCTTCAAAACTTTCTTCACAAGCAGCGTCCCATACGAAAACTTGGTTCTTTCTCGTCAACTGAGTTAATGGCAACGCCAAATTAGAGAACCCTTCAATAAACCTGCGGTAATAACCAGCTAAACCCAGAAAGCTCCTAATTTCTGTCGCTGTCTTCGGCGGTTCCCACTGCAATACTGCACTTACTTTTGACGGATCCACCGCTATTCCATCTTCAGATATTACATGCCCCAAGAAACTCACTCTCTTCAACCAGAAGTCACACTTTGACAGTTTAGCAAATAATTTATTTTCCTTCAACACTTGCAAGGCAATTCTCAAATGTCCTGCATGTTCTTCATCAGATTTAGAATAAATTAATATATCATCAATAAACACTACAATGAATTGATCCAAATAAGAATGGAAAATTCTGTTCATATACTCCATAAATACTCCCGGCGCATTAGTCACTCCAAACGGCATTACAGCATATTCATAATGTCCATATCGAGTTCTAAAAGCAGTCTTCTGAATATCACCTTCTTTTACTCTTATTTGATGATAACCCGACCTTAAGTCAATCTTACTAAACACACGAGCTCCCACCAGCTGGTCCATCAAATCATCAATCCTCGGGAGAGGATACTTATTCTTAATCGTCACTTTATTCAACTGACGGTAATCGATGCACAAACGCATACTACCATCCTTCTTCTTCACCAACAACACTGGAGCTCCCCACGGCGATACACTTGGCCTAATAAACTTTCTATCCAACAATTCTCCAATCTGAGACTTCAACTCAGCCAATTCCACTGCAGACATCCTGTACGGCGCCATAGAAATAGGCCTCGTACCAGGAACAAGATCAATACCAAATTCCACTTCTCGCGTCGGAGGCAATTCCGTAATGTCGTCAGGAAACACTTCCGGAAATTCATTCACCACTGCCAATTCCTCCATTGACACTTTGCTATCCACCGATAAAGTTGCAAATAAAGCAAACACTCTAGTTTCATCTTCCAACAAGGCCCTCAATTCTTTATTAGACAAAGAACTTGCTAAAGCTTCCTCTTCAGGGGTCAAGAACAACAATTCCTTCCGAAAACAGTCGATGTAGACTCGGTTGAACTCTAACCAGTTCATACCCAGAATAACATCCAATTTACCAAGTGGTAGACAAATCAAATCCACTTCAAATTCTCTACCGAAAATAGTCAGCGGACACTTCAGGCATACCAAAGAAGTCATTGCCCCTTCCACATTATAGTGAGGACAATACTGCACCAGCTCCTCAAACTTAGCAGCATACTCTGCTACAGTCATACTACCCTGCTTCAGCTCTAAGAATTCAATTTCCTTAGCACTCCGAATATCTTCCAGAAAATACTTCTCCAGAAAACCCTTCCGAACTACCTCCCAAGTAATGGCAGTTCCAGCAGCTTCCAATCTTTGGCGACTATTGTCCCACCAAGCTTCAGCCTCACCCTCCAGCATGTGAGTACCAAACCTCACCTTCTGCTCATCAGTACAATCCATAGTTCTGAAGATTTTCTCAATTGCCTTCAGCCACTTCTGAGCAGCTTCTGGGTCCAGAATTCCTCCTTCAAACGTTGGCGGCTTGTTGCTCCGAAACTGCGCCAAACTCCTGAATTGGGCATCTGCAGTTTGATTCTGATTAGCAACAGCTTGCGCCATTGCTTGCATAGCAGCAGCTAATGCAGCATCGTTCCTTCCTGCCATACTGCTCAAAACATAACAACACCAGGTTAAAAGATATTCAACTACATCATAACGGACAGACTCAACTCGACTCAACAACACTGGCCGGACGGACCGACCTGCTCTGATACCAATTGTAACACCCCACTTCCCAAAACAAATAAAATATGAATAACATAATAAAAATCAGAGTTTCCTTCCCAAGTGGGATATCACATAAAAATCACGTTTCCTTATAAAAAAAGTTTTTCTCCAAATACAGCGGAATATTTAAATAATACAATTAAATAAAAATTTTGATACGTTCGCAGGAAAAAAATAGGAGTTCAACATGAAACAATAAAAATGCCCAAGTCCCGTGCTACGTATCAGAGCATCCTAGACTCGACAGTCACACCAATATCCAAGCTAGCTAAGCACCTGGATTATCTGTACTTCCGAAGAAGCACAGACCACAACAACAACAAGGGGTGAGAAATCATGATCAAAAATATAATGGTAATGTAATACATGTAATAAGGCAGTAAAACACACCAACACATCAATTATTCACCCCAACAACACCATATAACGAACCTACTGTTCAAATTACAATATAACATATTATAATGCAATTATGCAACTCAACACCATGCATGCGGTACCGACTCATTGGTTCATTCAATCGAACCTGGATAGATCACTTACGCTCCTCCTGAGACATGATCTATCCCCCACCATTCTCCACAAAGGAGTACGGATGAATCACTTACGCTCCTCCTGAGACATGATTCATCCCACCAAAACACCATGATATGCAAGACACCAATGCATAATTATTATATTCTGGCACGCTAAGTGCACACGATCCTCCTGATCATATCATCATACAACAATGCATATGTATAGATATATTACACCAACACCATATAAATCAATCAGATAGTAAACGAATTCATACTATCACAACGGATATAACTACGTCCCCCCCCCCCCCCCCCCACTCGGGGATACACGATCCTACTGATCACTACACACATATACATTACTAATTGCTCACCAACAATATTAAGGGAAACGCGTACTATCCCCAAGTACACAAGTTATATCCCATACTCATCATTTTCACACTACAGCAAGGCTAGAAGGATCACACGAGACCAATTCAGACATCTCACCAAAAGTCTCTGAGGTTACTCAGAACCTCCCTAAACCAACACCTCAGCCTATACACCAAAATCAATAATTCATCAACATCAATCCACAATCACAAACATGCCAATGGATATTATACTTACCAATTATCCTATAATTTCTACTCTAGAACCGACATTACGGTACATTACCGACATTTCAGAGTCACTCTGAATCTCACCAAGGTCCTAACCATAGTCATTAACGACGCTATAGGGAAACAACACATAACTTTTCCCAAATCTATAATCACGGTCATTGCCAACACTACGGTAACAACACATAATCTCATCAGCTTTATATTCCTAGTTACTATCAACACTACAGTAACATCAACAATCCAACAAAATGGATCAATACTACAGTAACATCATCACCATATATATATATATACCCCAAAATGCATCATCAGCATTCATCAATCCCCCAACATCAACAATAATCATAGCATGCCAATATAAAACTTTATATAACGATAAATTCCTACGGGGTTAAGGAATCCCCTCTACCCTATACATGTATAAACCATTCCCAATCAAATTTCTCCCCCCTTACCTTGACAATTGGTCGATCGATAGAATTCCTCCTAGAATTGGTCTCTTGGCCTTCTCCTTCCTCTTCCGTTCTTCGTTCCCTTTTTCCTTCGTTCTTTTTCACTTTCCTCGTTCTTTCCTCTTCTCTCTTTCTATCGCTCTTTTTTCTCAATTTTCTAAAATGTATCGTAACTCTCCTAACCCCTCATATTCTATTTCCCTTTTTAATTATTCTAATCCCAATAATAATAACTAATAAAATAATATAATATTAATAATCTTAATAATAATAATAATACTAATATAATCTTACTAATATTAATAATACCACATATTAATAATAATAATAATAATAATAATAATAATAATATTAATAATTCTAATAATAATAATAATGATAATAATAATAATAATCTTAATAATAATAATACTATTAATAATAACAATAATAATAATATTATTATCTCTCCAATAATCATAATAATACTTTTAATAATAATAATAATAATAACACTAATAATAATAATAATAGTAATAATAATAATAATAATAATACTATTATTATTATCACACCAATATCCCACGCCTATGGTAATCCCTTTCCTCCCCATTCCAACTTTTCTAATATCTCCTTGCTACCCCTTCATATTTCCTTCCTCACGATTTCTATCGTGACTTTTCATATTTCCATTCTAACTTCCCAATAACCCTTTCACCTCTTATTTTACTTATTCCAACCACTAATATTCCCAATAATAATTCTAATAATAATAATTATAATAATCATTATAATAATAATAATAATATAATATAATATAATACTATTATAATATTATAGTAATATTCAACATAATAATAATAATAGTGATACACCCAACAATAATTATAATTATAATAATAATAATATTATCACACCAATAATAATAATAATATTAATAAAAATAATATAATAATAATATAATAATACTAATATTATTATTTCACCAAAATATCCAGAGTCTAGATACTCAACGAAAATGACCGGAGCCCGAACGCTCAACAAAAATGACCGGAGCCTGGGCGCTCAACGTAATAACTGGAGCCTAGATACTCAATGAAATAACCGGAGCCTGGATGCTCAACATACACCGAAGTATGGATACTCAAAGAAAATGATCGGAGCCTGAATGCTCAACGAAATAACCAGAGCTAGAATGCTCAACGAAATAACCGGATCCTTGACGCTCAACGTAATAACCGGGGTCTGGATACTCAATGAAAATGACTAGAGCCAGGACGCCTAACGTAATAACCACTGTCTGAATGCTCAAGGAAATAACTGGAGCCTGAACGCTCAATGAAAAATGACCGGAGCCTGGACGCTAAACGTAATAACCGGAGTACGGATACTCAACGAAAATGACTAGAGCCTGGACGCTCAACATAATAACCGGAGCCTAAATGCTCAACTTAATGACCGAAGCATGAACGCTCAACAGAAATGACCGAAGCCTGGACGCTCAATGTAATAACAGGACACTGGATACTCAACATAATAACCGGATTCTGGATACTCAACGAAAATGACCATAGCCTGGACGCTCAACGTAATAACCGGAGCCTGAACACTCAACGTAATAACTAGAGTCTGGATACTCAACATAATAAACGGAGTCTGAATACCTAACAAAAATGACCGGAGCTTAGACCCTCAACGTAAATCGGAGTCTCGATACTCAACGAGAATAACCGGAGCTTGAATGCTTAACGTAATAACCGGAGCTTGGACATTCAACGTAATAATCGGAGTCTGGATACTCAAGGAAAATGACCAGAGCCTAGACGCTCAACGTAATAACAGGAGCCTGAATACTCAACATAATAACCGGAACCTGAATGCTCAATGAAATAACCGGAGCCTGGACACTCAACGTAATAACCCGAGTCTGGATACTCAACGAAAATGACCGGAGCCTGGATGCTCAACGTAATAACCAGAGCCTAGATGCTCAACAAAATATCCGGAGCCTGAACGCTCAACGAAAATGACCGGAGCCTGGACCCTCAATGAAAATCACAGGAGCCTGGACGCTCAATGAAAATAACCAGAGTCTGGATACTCAACGAAAATGACCGGAGCCTGGACGCTAAACGTAATAATCGGGTCTGGATACTCAAAGAAAATGACCAGAGCCAGGACGTTCTACGTAAGAACCAGAGTCTGAATGCTCAAGGAAATAACCAGAGCCTGAACGCTCAACAAAAAATAACCGGAGCCTGGACGCTAAACGTAATAACTGGAGTACGGATACTCAACGAAAATGACTGGAGCCTGGACGCTCAACATAATAACTGGAGCCTAAACGCTCAACGTAATGACCGGAGTCTGGATACTCAACGTAATAACCGGAGTCTGGATACTCAATGAAAATGACCAGAGCCTGGACGCTCAAGGTAAACGACCGGAGCTTGGACGCTCAACGAAAATAACCAAAGTCTGGATAAGCATCGAAAATGACCGAAGCCTGAATGCTCGACGAAAATGACCAGAGCCTGGACACTCAACGTTATAACCAGAGCCTAGATACTCAAAAAAATAACCGGAGCCTGGATGCTCAACCAAAATGACTGGAGCCTACCCGCTCAACGTACACCGGAGTATGGATACTCAATGAAAATGATCGGAGCCTGAATGCTAAACAAAATAACCGGAGCCTGGATGATCAACGTAATAACCGGAGTCTGGATACTCAACATAATAACCGGATTCTGCATACTCAAAGAAAATGACAGGAGCCTGGACGCTTAACGTAATAACCGGAGCCTGAATGCTCAACGAAATAACTAGAGCCTAGACACTCAACGAAAATGACCGGAGCCTAGACGCTCAATGTAATAACTAGAGCCTGAATGCTCAATGAAATAACTGGAGCCTGAGCGCTCAACAAAAATGACCGGAGCCTGGACGCTCAACGTAATAACCGGAGTCTGGATACTCAATGAAAATGACCTAAGCCTGGATGCTCAAGATAATAACCGGAGACAAAACACTCTATGTAATAACTGGAGTCTGGATACTCAACGTAATAACCGGAGTCTGGATACTCAACTAGAATGACCCAAGCCTGGACACTCAAGGTAAGTGACCGGAGCATAGACGCTCAACGTAATAACCAGAGTCTGGATACTCAACGAAAATAACCGGAGCCTGGATACTCAACAAAAACAACCACAGCCTGGATGCTTAACGAAAATAACCAGAGTCTAGATACTCAACAAAAATGACCGGAGCCTGAACGCTAAAAAAAAATGACCGGAGCCGTGGCGCTCAACGTAATAACTGGAGCCTAGATACTCAATGAAATAACCGGAGCCTGGATGGTCAACGTACATCGGAGTACGGATACTCAACGAAAATGACCGGAGCCTGAATGCTCAACGAAATAACCAGAGCCAGAATGCTCAACAAAATAACCCGATCCTAGACGCTAAAAGTAATAATCGGAGTCTGGATACTCAACGAAAATGACCAGAGCCAGGACGCCTAACGTAATAACCAGTGTCTGAATGCACAAGGAAATAACCGGAGCCTGAACGCTCAATGAAAAATGATTGGAGCCTGGACGCTAAACGTAATAACCGGAGTACGGATACTCAACGAAAATGACTAGAGCCTGGACGCTAAACATAATAACCGGAGCCTAAATGCTCAACTTAATGACCGGAGTCTGGATACTCAACGTAATAACCAGAGTCTGGATACTCAACAAAATTGACCGAAGCCTGGACGCTCAACGTAAACGACCGGAGCCTGGACGCTCAACATAATAACCGGAGTCTGGATACTCAACAAAAATAACCAGAGTCTGGATACTGAAAGAAAATGACCGGAGCATGAACGCTCAACAGAAATGACTGAAGCCTGGACCCTCAATGTAATATCCGGAGTCTGGATACTCAACATAATAACCGGATTCTGGATACTCAATGAAAATGACCAGAGCCTGGATACTCAACATAATAAACAGAGTCTGGATACCTAACAAAAATGACCGGAGCTTAGATCCTCAACGTGAATCGGAGTCTGGTTACTCAACGAAAATAACCGGAGCTTGAATGCTTAACGTAATAACTGGAGCTTGGACACTCAACGTAATAATCATAGTCTGGATACAAAAGGAAAATGACCAGAGCCTAGATGCTCAACGTAATAACAAGAGCCTGAATACTCAACATAATAAGCGGAACCTGAATGCTTAACGAAAGAACCGGAGCCTGGACACTCAACGTAATAACCCGAGTCTGGATACTCAACGAAAATGACCGGAGCCTGGACGCTCAACGTAAGAACCAGAGCCTGGATGCTCAACAAAATAACCGGAGCCTGAACGCTCAAAGAAAATGACCGGAGCCTGGACGCTCAACGAAAATAACAGGAGCCTGGACGCTCAATGAAAATAACCAGAGTCTGGATACTCAACGAAAATGACCGGAGCCTTACGCCCAACAGAAATGACCGGAGCCTGGACACTCAATTTAATAACCGGAGTCTGGATACTTAACATAATATCCGGATTCTGGATACTCAACGAAAATGACCGGAGCCTGGACGCTCAACGTAATAACCGGAGCCTGAACGTTCAACGAAATAACCGGAACCTGAATGCTCAACGAAATAACCGGAGCCTGGACACTCAACGTAATAACCCGAGTCTGGATACTCAACTAAAATGACCGGAGCCTGGACGCTCAACATAATAACCAGAGCCTGAATGCTCAACGAAATAACCGGAGCCTGAATGCTCGACGAAAATGACCAGAGCCTGGACACTCAATGTTATAACCAGAGCCTAGATACTCAAAAAAATAACCGGAGCCTGGATGCTCAACCAAAATGACTGGAGCCTAGCCGCTCAACGTACACCGGAGTATGGATACTCAATGAAAATGATCGGAGCCTGAATGCTAAACAAAATAACCGGAGCCGGGATGATCAACGTAATAACCGGAGTCTGGATACTCAACATAATAACCAGATTCTGCATACTCAAAGAAAATGACCGGAGCCTGGACGCTTAACGTAATAACCAGAGCCTGAATGCTCAACGAAATAACTAGAGCCTGGACACTCAACGTAATAATCCGAGTCTGGACACTCAACGAAAATGACCGGAGCCTAGACGGTCAATGTAATAACTAGAGCCTGAATGCTCAACGAAATAACTGGAGCCTGAACGCTCAACAAAAATGACCGGAGCCTGGACGCTCAACGTAATAACCGGAGTCTGGATACTCAATGAAAATGACCTAAGCCTGGACGCTCAAGATAATAACCGGAGACAAAACACTCTATGTAATAACTGGAGTCTGGATACTCAACGTAATAACCGGAGTCTGGATACTCAACTAGAATGACCCAAGCCTGGACACTCAAGGTAAGTGACCGGAGCATGGACGCTCAACGTAATAACCAGAGTCTGGATACTCAACGAAAATAATCGGAGGCTGGATACTCAACAAAAACAACCACAGCCTGGATGCTTAACGAAAATAACCAGAGTCTAGATACTCAACAAAAATGACTGGAGCCTGAACGCTCAAAAAAAATGACCGGAGCCGTGGCGCTCAACATAATAACTGGAGCCTAGATACTCAACAAAATAACCGGAGCCTGGATGGTCAACGTACATCGGAGTACGGATAATCAACGAAAATGACCGGAGCCTGAATGCTCAACGAAATAACCAGAGCCAGAATGCTCAACGAAATAACCCGATCCTGGACGCTAAAAGTAATAATCGGAGTCTGGATACTCAACGAAAATGACCAGAGACAGGACGCCTAACGTAATAACCAGTGTCTGAATGCACAAGGAAATAACCGGAGCCTGAACGCTCAATGAAAAATGATCGGAGCCTGGACGCTAAACGTAATAACCGGAGTACGGATACTCAACGAAAATGACTAGAGCCTGGACGCTCAAGATAATAACCGGAGCCTAAATGCTCAACTTAATGACCGGAGTATGGATACTCAACGTAATAACCAGAGTCTGGATACTCAACAAAATTGACCGAAGCCTGGACGCTCAACGTAAACGACCGGAGCATGGACGCTCAACATAATAACCGGAGTCTGAATACTCAACAAAAATAACCAGAGTCTGGATACTGAAAGAAAATGACCGGAGCATGAACGCTCAACAGAAATGACCGAAGCCTGGACCCTCAATGTAATATCAGGAGTCTGGATACTCAACATAATAACCGGAGTCTGGATACTCAACGAAAATGACCAGAGCCTGGATACTCAACATAATAAACGGAGTCTGGATACCTAACAAAAATGATCGGAGCTTAGATCCTCAACGTGAATCGGAGTCTGGTTACTCAACGAAAATAACCGGAGCTTGAATGCTTAACGTAATAACTGGAGCTTGGACACTCAACGTAATAATCGTAGTCTGGATACAAAAGGAAAATGACCAGAGCCTAGATGCTCAACGTAATAACAAGAGCCTGAATACTCAACATAATAAGCGGAACCTGAATGCTTAACGAAAGAACCGGAGCCTGGACACTCAACGTAATAACCCGAGTCTGGATACTCAACGAAAATGACCGGAGCCTGGACGCTCAACGTAAGAACCAGAGCCTGGATGCTCAACAAAATAACCGGAGCCTGAACGCTCAAAGAAAATGACCGGAGCCTGGACGCTCAACGAAAATAACAGGAGCCTGGACGCTCAATGAAAATAACCAGAGTCTGGATACTCAACGAAAATGACCGGAGCCTTACGCCCAACAGAAATGACCGGAGCCTGGACACTCAATTTAATAACCGGAGTCTGGATACTTAACATAATATCCGGATTCTGGATACTCAACGAAAATGACCGGAGCCTGGACGCTCAACGTAATAACCGGAGCCTGAACGTTCAACGAAATAACCGGAACCTGAATGCTCAACGAAATAACCGGAGCCTGGACACTCAACGTAATAACCCGAGTCTGGATACTCAACTAAAATGACCGGAGCCTGGACGCTCAACATAATAACCAGAGCCTGAATGCTCAACGAAATAACCGGAGCCTGAATGCTCGACGAAAATGACCAGAGCCTGGACACTCAACGTTATAACCAGAGCCTAGATACTCAAAAAAATAACCGGAGCCTGGATGCTCAACCAAAATGACTGGAGCCTAGCCGCTCAACGTACACCGGAGTATGGATACTCAATGAAAATGATCGGAGCCTGAATGCTAAACAAAATAACCGGAGCCGGGATGATCAACGTAATAACCGGAGTCTGGATACTCAACATAATAACCAGATTCTTCATACTCAAAGAAAATGACCGGAGCCTGGACGCTTAACGTAATAACCAGAGCCTGAATGCTCAACGAAATAACTAGACCCTGGACACTCAATGTAATAATCCGAGTCTGGACACTCAACGAAAATGACCGGAGCCTAGACGGTCAATGTAATAACTAGAGCCTGAATGCTCAACGAAATAACTGGAGCCTGAACGCTCAACAAAAATGACCGGAGCCTGGACGCTCAACGTAATAACCGGAGTCTGGATACTCAATGAAAATGACCTAAGCCTGGACGCTCAAGATAATAACCGGAGACAAAACACTCTATGTAATAACTGGAGTCTGGATACTCAACGTAATAACCGGAGTCTGGATACTCAACTAGAATGACCCAAGCCTGGACACTCAAGGTAAGTGACCGGAGCATGGACGCTCAACGTAATAACCAGAGTCTGGATACTCAACGAAAATAATCGGAGGCTGGATACTCAACAAAAACAACCACAGCCTGGATGCTTAACGAAAATAACCAGAGTCTAGATACTCAACAAAAATGACTGGAGCCTGAACGCTCAAAAAAAATGACCGGAGCCGTGGCGCTCAACATAATAACTGGAGCCTAGATACTCAACAAAATAACCGGAGCCTGGATGGTCAACGTACATCGGAGTACGGATAATCAACGAAAATGACCGGAGCCTGAATGCTCAACGAAATAACCAGAGCCAGAATGCTCAACGAAATAACCCGATCCTGGACGCTAAAAGTAATAATCGGAGTCTGGACACTCAACGAAAATGACCAGAGCCAGGACGCCTAACATAATAACCAGTGTCTGAATGCACAAGGAAATAACCGGAGCCTGAACGCTCAATGAAAAATGATCGGAGCCTGGACGCTAAACGTAATAACCGGAGTACGGATACTCAACGAAAATGACTAGAGCCTGGACGCTCAAGATAATAACCGGAGCCTAAATGCTCAACTTAATGACCGGAGTATGGATACTCAACGTAATAACCAGAGTCTGGATACTCAACAAAATTGACCGAAGCCTGGACGCTCAACGTAAACGACCGGAGCATGGACGCTCAACATAATAACCGGAGTCTGAATACTCAACAAAAATAACCAGAGTCTGGATACTGAAAGAAAATGACCGGAGCATGAACGCTCAACAGAAATGACCGAAGCCTGGACCCTCAATGTAATATCAGGAGTCTGGATACTCAACATAATAACCGGATTCTGGATACTCAACGAAAATGACCAGAGCCTGGATACTCAACATAATAAACGGAGTCTGGATACCTAACAAAAATGATCGGAGCTTAGATCCTCAACGTGAATCGGAGTCTGGTTACTCAACGAAAATAACCGGAGCTTGAATGCTTAACGTAATAACTGGAGCTTGGACACTCAACGTAATAATCGTAGTCTGGATACAAAAGGAAAATGACCAGAGCCTAGATGCTCAACGTAATAACAAGAGCCTGAATACTAAACATAATAAGCGGAACCTGAATGCTTAACGAAAGAACCGGAGCCTGGACACTCAACGTAATAACCCGAGTCTGGATACTCAACGAAAATGACCGGAGCCTGGACGCTCAACGTAAGAACCAGAGCCTGGATGCTCAACAAAATAACCGGAGCCTGAACGCTCAACGAAAATGACCGGAGCCTGGACCCTCAATGAAAATCACAGGAGCCTGGACGCTCAATGAAAATAACCAGAGTCTGGATACTCAACGAAAATGACCGGAGCCTGGACGCTAAACGTAATAATCGGGTCTGGATACTCAAAGAAAATGACCAGAGCCAGGACGTTCTACGTAAGAACCAGAGTCTGAATGCTCAAGGAAATAACCAGAGCCTGAACGCTCAACAAAAAATAACCGGAGCCTGGACGCTAAACGTAATAACTGGAGTACGGATACTCAACGAAAATGACTGGAGCCTGGACGCTCAACATAATAACTGGAGCCTAAACGCTCAACGTAATGACCGGAGTCTGGATACTCAACGTAATAACCGGAGTCTGGATACTCAATGAAAATGACCAGAGCCTGGACGCTCAAGGTAAACGACCGGAGCTTGGACGCTCAACGAAAATAACCAAAGTCTGGATAAGCATCGAAAATGACCGAAGCCTGAATGCTCGACGAAAATGACCAGAGCCTGGACACTCAACGTTATAACCAGAGCCTAGATACTCAAAAAAATAACCGGAGCCTGGATGCTCAACCAAAATGACTGGAGCCTACCCGCTCAACGTACACCGGAGTATGGATACTCAATGAAAATGATCGGAGCCTGAATGCTAAACAAAATAACCGGAGCCTGGATGATCAACGTAATAACCAGAGTCTGGATACTCAACATAATAACCGGATTCTGCATACTCAAAGAAAATGACAGGAGCCTGGACGCTTAACGTAATAACCGGAGCCTGAATGCTCAACGAAATAACTAGAGCCTAGACACTCAACGAAAATGACCGGAGCCTAGACGCTCAATGTAATAACTAGAGCCTGAATGCTCAATGAAATAACTGGAGCCTGAGCGCTCAACAAAAATGACCGGAGCCTGGACGCTCAACGTAATAACCGGAGTCTGGATACTCAATGAAAATGACCTAAGCCTGGATGCTCAAGATAATAACCGGAGACAAAACACTCTATGTAATAACTGGAGTCTGGATACTCAACGTAATAACCGGAGTCTGGATACTCAACTAGAATGACCCAAGCCTGGACACTCAAGGTAAGTGACCGGAGCATAGACGCTCAACGTAATAACCAGAGTCTGGATACTCAACGAAAATAACCGGAGCCTGGATACTCAACAAAAACAACCACAGCCTGGATGCTTAACGAAAATAACCAGAGTCTAGATACTCAACAAAAATGACCGGAGCCTGAACGCTAAAAAAAAATGACCGGAGCCGTGGCGCTCAACGTAATAACTGGAGCCTAGATACTCAATGAAATAACCGGAGCCTGGATGGTCAACGTACATCGGAGTACGGATACTCAACGAAAATGACCGGAGCCTGAATGCTCAACGAAATAACCAGAGCCAGAATGCTCAACAAAATAACCCGATCCTAGACGCTAAAAGTAATAATCGGAGTCTGGATACTCAACGAAAATGACCAGAGCCAGGACGCCTAACGTAATAACCAGTGTCTGAATGCACAAGGAAATAACCGGAGCCTGAACGCTCAATGAAAAATGATTGGAGCCTGGACGCTAAACGTAATAACCGGAGTACGGATACTCAACGAAAATGACTAGAGCCTGGACGCTAAACATAATAACCGGAGCCTAAATGCTCAACTTAATGACCGGAGTCTGGATACTCAACGTAATAACCAGAGTCTGGATACTCAACAAAATTGACCGAAGCCTGGACGCTCAACGTAAACGACCGGAGCCTGGACGCTCAACATAATAACCGGAGTCTGGATACTCAACAAAAATAACCAGAGTCTGGATACTGAAAGAAAATGACCGGAGCATGAACGCTCAACAGAAATGACTGAAGCCTGGACCCTCAATGTAATATCCGGAGTCTGGATACTCAACATAATAACCGGAATCTGGATACTCAATGAAAATGACCAGAGCCTGGATACTCAACATAATAAACAGAGTCTGGATACCTAACAAAAATGACCGGAGCTTAGATCCTCAACGTGAATCGGAGTCTGGTTACTCAACGAAAATAACCGGAGCTTGAATGCTTAACGTAATAACTGGAGCTTGGACACTCAACGTAATAATCGTAGTCTGGATACAAAAGGAAAATGACCAGAGCCTAGATGCTCAACGTAATAACAAGAGCCTGAATACTCAACATAATAAGCGGAACCTGAATGCTTAACGAAAGAACCGGAGCCTGGACACTCAACGTAATAACCCGAGTCTGGATACTCAACGAAAATGACCGGAGCCTGGACGCTCAACGTAAGAACCAGAGCCTGGATGCTCAACAAAATAACCGGAGCCTGAACGCTCAAAGAAAATGACCGGAGCCTGGACGCTCAACGAAAATAACAGGAGCCTGGACGCTCAATGAAAATAACCAGAGTCTGGATACTCAACGAAAATGACCGGAGCCTTACGCCCAACAGAAATGACCGGAGCCTGGACACTCAATTTAATAACCGGAGTCTGGATACTTAACATAATATCCGGATTCTGGATACTCAACGAAAATGACCGGAGCCTGGACGCTCAACGTAATAACCGGAGCCTGAACGTTCAACGAAATAACCGGAACCTGAATGCTCAACGAAATAACCGGAGCCTGGACACTCAACGTAATAACCCGAGTCTTGATACTCAACTAAAATGACCGGAGCCTGGACGCTCAACATAATAACCAGAGCCTGAATGCTCAATGAAATAACCGGAGCCTGAATGCTCGACGAAAATGACCAGAGCCTGGACACTCAATGTTATAACCAGAGCCTAGATACTCAAAAAAATAACCGGAGCCTGGATGCTCAACCAAAATGACTGGAGCCTAGCCGCTCAACGTACACCGGAGTATGGATACTCAATGAAAATGATCGGAGCCTGAATGCTAAACAAAATAACCGGAGCCGGGATGATCAACGTAATAACCGGAGTCTGGATACTCAACATAATAACCAGATTCTGCATACTCAAAGAAAATGACCGGAGCCTGGACGCTTAACGTAATAACCAGAGCCTGAATGCTCAACGAAATAACTAGAGCCTGGACACTCAACGTAATAATCCGAGTCTGGACACTCAACGAAAATGACCGGAGCCTAGACGGTCAATGTAATAACTAGAGCCTGAATGCTCAACGAAATAACTGGAGCCTGAACGCTCAACAAAAATGACCGGAGCCTGGACGCTCAACGTAATAACCGGAGTCTGGATACTCAATGAAAATGACCTAAGCCTGGACGCTCAAGATAATAACCGGAGACAAAACACTCTATGTAATAACTGGAGTCTGGATACTCAACGTAATAACCGGAGTCTGGATACTCAACTAGAATGACCCAAGCCTGGACACTCAAGGTAAGTGACCGGAGCATGGACGCTCAACGTAATAACCAGAGTCTGGATACTCAACGAAAATAATCGGAGGCTGGATACTCAACAAAAACAACCACAGCCTGGATGCTTAACGAAAATAACCAGAGTCTAGATACTCAACAAAAATGACTGGAGCCTGAACGCTCAAAAAAAATGACCGGAGCCGTGGCGCTCAACATAATAACTGGAGCCTAGATACTCAACAAAATAACCGGAGCCTGGATGGTCAACGTACATCGGAGTACGGATAATCAACGAAAATGACCGGAGCCTGAATGCTCAACGAAATAACCAGAGCCAGAATGCTCAACGAAATAACCCGATCCTGGACGCTAAAAGTAATAATCGGAGTCTGGATACTCAACGAAAATGACCAGAGCCAGGACGCCTAACGTAATAACCAGTGTCTGAATGCACAAGGAAATAACCGGAGCCTGAACGCTCAATGAAAAATGATCGGAGCCTGGACGCTAAACGTAATAACCGGAGTACGGATACTCAACGAAAATGACTAGAGCCTGGACGCTCAAGATAATAACCGGAGCCTAAATGCTCAACTTAATGACCGGAGTATGGATACTCAACGTAATAACCAGAGTCTGGATACTCAACAAAATTGACCGAAGCCTGGACGCTCAACGTAAACGACCGGAGCATGGACGCTCAACATAATAACCGGAGTCTGAATACTCAACAAAAATAACCAGAGTCTGGATACTGAAAGAAAATGACCGGAGCATGAACGCTCAACAGAAATGACCGAAGCGTGGACCCTCAATGTAATATCAGGAGTCTGGATACTCAACATAATAACCGGATTCTGGATACTCAACGAAAATGACCAGAGCCTGGATACTCAACATAATAAACGGAGTCTGGATACCTAACAAAAATGATCGGAGCTTAGATCCTCAACGTGAATCGGAGTCTGGTTACTCAACGAAAATAACCGGAGCTTGAATGCTTAACGTAATAACTGGAGCTTGGACACTCAACGTAATAATCGTAGTCTGGATACAAAAGGAAAATGACCAGAGCCTAGATGCTCAACGTAATAACAAGAGCCTGAATACTCAACATAATAAGCGGAACCTGAATGCTTAACGAAAGAACCGGAGCCTGGACACTCAACGTAATAACCCGAGTCTGGATACTCAACGAAAATGACCGGAGCCTGGACGCTCAACGTAAGAACCAGAGCCTGGATGCTCAACAAAATAACCGGAGCCTGAACGCTCAAAGAAAATGACCGGAGCCTGGACGCTCAACGAAAATAACAGGAGCCTGGACGCTCAATGAAAATAACCAGAGTCTGGATACTCAACGAAAATGACCGGAGCCTTACGCCCAACAGAAATGACCGGAGCCTGGACACTCAATTTAATAACCGGAGTCTGGATACTTAACATAATATCCGGATTCTGGATACTCAACGAAAATGACCGGAGCCTGGACGCTCAACGTAATAACCGGAGCCTGAACGTTCAACGAAATAACCAGAACCTGAATGCTCAACGAAATAACCGGAGCCTGGACACTCAACGTAATAACCCGAGTCTGGATACTCAACTAAAATGACCGGAGTCTGGACGCTCAACATAATAACCAGAGCCTGAATGCTCAACGAAATAACCGGAGCCTGAATGCTCGACGAAAATGACCAGAGCCTGGACACTCAACGTTATAACCAGAGCCTAGATACTCAAAAAAATAACCGGAGCCTGGATGCTCAACCAAAATGACTGGAGCCTAGCCGCTCAACGTACACCGGAGTATGGATACTCAATGAAAATGATCGGAGCCTGAATGCTAAACAAAATAACCGGAGCCGGGATGATCAACGTAATAACCGGAGTCTAGATACTCAACATAATAACCAGATTCTTCATACTCAAAGAAAATGACCGGAGCCTGGACGCTTAACGTAATAACCAGAGCCTGAATGCTCAACGAAATAACTAGACCCTGGACACTCAACGTAATAATCCGAGTCTGGACACTCAACGAAAATGACCGGAGCCTAGACGGTCAATGTAATAACTAGAGCCTGAATGCTCAACGAAATAACTGGAGCCTGAACGCTCAACAAAAATGACCGGAGCCTGGACGCTCAACGTAATAACCGGAGTCTGGATACTCAATGAAAATGACCTAAGCCTGGACGCTCAAGATAATAACCGGAGACAAAACACTCTATGTAATAACTGGAGTCTGGATACTCAACGTAATAACCGGAGTCTGGATACTCAACTAGAATGACCCAAGCCTGGACACTCAAGGTAAGTGACCGGAGCATGGACGCTCAACGTAATAACCAGAGTCTGGATACTCAACGAAAATAATCGGAGGCTGGATACTCAACAAAAACAACCACAGCCTGGATGCTTAACGAAAATAACCAGAGTCTAGATACTCAACAAAAATGACTGGAGCCTGAACGCTCAAAAAAAATGACCGGAGCCGTGGCGCTCAACATAATAACTGGAGCCTAGATACTCAACAAAATAACCGGAGCCTGGATGGTCAACGTACATCGGAGTACGGATAATCAACGAAAATGACCGGAGCCTGAATGCTCAACGAAATAACAAGAGCCAGAATGCTCAACGAAATAACCCGATCCTGGACGCTAAAAGTAATAATCGGAGTCTGGATACTCAACGAAAATGACCAGAGCCAGGACGCCTAACATAATAACCAGTGTCTGAATGCACAAGGAAATAACCGGAGCCTGAACGCTCAATGAAAAATGATCGGAGCCTGGACGCTAAACGTAATAACCGGAGTACGGATACTCAACGAAAATGACTAGAGCCTGGACGCTCAAGATAATAACCGGAGCCTAAATGCTCAACTTAATGACCGGAGTATGGATACTCAACGTAATAACCAGAGTCTGGATACTCAACAAAATTGACCGAAGCCTGGACGCTCAACGTAAACGACCGGAGCATGGACGCTCAACATAATAACCGGAGTCTGAATACTCAACAAAAATAACCAGAGTCTGGATACTGAAAGAAAATGACCGGAGCATGAACGCTCAACAGAAATGACCGAAGCCTGGACCCTCAATGTAATATCAGGAGTCTGGATACTCAACATAATAACCGGATTCTGGATACTCAACGAAAATGACCAGAGCCTGGATACTCAACATAATAAACGGAGTCTGGATACCTAACAAAAATGATCGGAGCTTAGATCCTCAACGTGAATCGGAGTCTGGTTACTCAACGAAAATAACCGGAGCTTGAATGCTTAACGTAATAACTGGAGCTTGGACACTCAACGTAATAATCGTAGTCTGGATACAAAAGGAAAATGACCAGAGCCTAGATGCTCAACGTAATAACAAGAGCCTGAATACTAAACATAATAAGCGGAACCTGAATGCTTAACGAAAGAACCGGAGCCTGGACACTCAACGTAATAACCCGAGTCTGGATACTCAACGAAAATGACCGGAGCCTGGACGCTCAACGTAAGAACCAGAGCCTGGATGCTCAACAAAATAACTGGAGCCTGAACGCTCAACGAAAATGACCGGAGCCTGGATGCTCAACGAAAATAACAGGAGCCTGGACGCTCAATGAAAATAACCAGAGTCTGGATACTCAACGAAAATGACCGGAGCCTTACGCCCAACAGAAATGACCGGAGCCTGGACACTCAATTTAATAACCGGAGTCTGGATACTTAACATAATATCCGGATTCTGGATACTCAACGAAAATGACCGGAGCCTGGACGCTCAACGTAATAACCGGAGCCTGAACGTTCAACGAAATAACCGGAACCTGAATGCTCAACGAAATAACCGGAGCCTGGACACTCAACGTAATAACCCGAGTCTGGATACTCAACGAAAATGACCGGAGCCTGGACGCTCAACATAATAACCAGAGCCTGAATGCTCAACGAAATAACCGGAGCCTGAATGCTCGACGAAAATGACCAGAGCCTGGACGCTCAATGAAAATAACCAGAGTCTGGATACTCATCGAAAATGACCAGAGCCTAAACGCTCAACAGAAATGACCAGAGCCTGGACGCTCAACATACACCGGAGTATGGATACTCAATGAAAATGATCGGAGCCTGAATGCTAAACAAAATAACCGGAGCTTGGATGATCAACGTAATAACCGGAGTCTGGATACTCAACATAATAACCGGATTCTGCATACTCAAAGAAAATGACCGGAGCCTGGACGCTTAACGTAATAACCGGAGCCTGAATGCTCAACGAAATAACTAGAGCCTGGACACTCAACGTAATAATCCGAGTCTGGACACTCAACGAAAATGACCGGAGCCTAGACGGTCAATGTAATAACTAGAGCCTGAATGCTCAACGAAATAACTGGAGCTTGAGCGCTCAACAAAAATGACCGGAGCCTGGACGCTCAACGTAATAACCGGAGTCTGGATACTCAATGAAAATGACCTAAGCCTGGACGCTCAAGATAATAACCGGAGACAAAACACTCTATGTAATAACTGGAGTCTGGATACTCAACGTAATAACCGGAGTCTGGATACTCAACTAGAATGACCCAAGCCTGGACACTCAAGGTAAGTGACCGGAGCATGGACGCTCAACGTAATAACCAGAGTCTGGATACTCAACAAAAATAATCGGAGTCTGGATACTCAACAAAAACAACCACAGCCTGGATGCTTAACGAAAATAACCAGAGTCTAGATACTCAACAAAAATGACCGGAGCCTGAACGCTCAAAAAAAATGACCGGAGCCGTGGCGCTCAACGTAATAACTGGAGCCTAGATACTCAACAAAATAACCGGAGCCTGGATGGTCAACGTACATCGGAGTACGGATACTCAACGAAAATGACCGGAGCCTGAATGCTCAACGAAATAACCAGAGCCAGAATGCTCAACGAAATAACCCGATCCTGGATGCTAAAAGTAATAATCGGAGTCTGGATACTCAACGAAAATGACCAGAGCCAGGACGCCTAACGTAATAACCAGTGTCTGAATGCACAAGGAAATAACCGGAGCCTGAACGCTCAATGAAAAATGATCGGAGCCTGAATGCTAAACAAAATAACCGGAGCTTGGATGATCAACGTAATAACCGGAGTCTGGATACTCAACATAATAATCGGATTCTGGATACTCAACGAAAATGACCAGAGCCTGGACGCTCAACATAATAACCGGAGCCTGAACGCTCAACGTAATAACCAGAGTCTGGATACTCAACACAATAACCGGAGTCTAGATACTCAACGAAAATGACTGGAGCTTAGACGCTCAACGTAAATCGGAGTACGGATACTCAACGAAAATAACTAGAGCCTGGACGCTCAACATAATAACCGGAGCCTAAATGCTCAACTTAATGACCGGAGTATGGATACTCAATGTAATAACCAGAGTCTGGATACTCAACAAAATTGACCGAAGCCTGGACGCTCAACGTAAACGACCGGAGCCTGGACGCTCAACATAATAACCGGAGTCTGGATACTCAACAAAAATAACCAGAGTCTGGATACTGAAAGAAAATGACCGGAGCATGAACGCTCAACAGAAATGACCGAAGCCTGGACCCTCAATGTAATATCCGGAGTTTGGATACTCAACATAATAACCGGATTCTGGATACTCAACGAAAATGACCTGAGCCTGGACGCTCAACATAATAACCGGAGCCTGAACGCTCAACGTAATAACCAGAGTCTGGATACTCAACACAATAATCGGAGTCTAGATACTCAACGAAAATGACTGGAGCTTAGACGCTCAACGTAAATCGGAGTCTGGACACTCAACGAAAATAACGGGAGCCTGAATGATCAACGTAATAACTGGAGCCTGGACGCTCAACATAATAATCGGAGTTTGGATACTCAATGAAAATGACCTAAGCCTTGACACTCAAGCAAATAACTGGAGCCTGAATGCTCAACAAAATAACTAGAGCCTGAATGCTCAACAAAATAACCGGAGCCTGGACACTCAATGTAACAACTTGAGTCTGGATACTCAACGAAAATGACCGGATCCTGGACGCTCAACGTAATAACCGGAGCCTAAATGCTCAACGTAATAACCAGAGTTTGGATACTCAACATAATAACCGGAGTCTGGCTACTCAACGAAAATGACCAGAGTCTGAATGCTCAAGGCAATAACCAGAGCCTGAACGCTCAATGAAAAATGATCGGAGCCTGGACGCTAAACGTAATAACCGGAGTACGGATACTCAACGAAAATGACTGGAGCCTAGATGCTCAACATAATAACCGAAGCCTAAACGCTCAACGTAATGGCTGGAGTCTGGATTCTCATCGTAGTAACCGGAGTCTGGATACTCAACGAAAATGACCAGAGCCTGGACACTCAACGTAAACGACTGGAGCCTGGACGCTCAACGTAATAACCAGAGTCTGGATACTCAACGAAAATAACTAGAGCCTGGACGCTCAACAAAAATAACCGTAGCCAAAACGCTCAATGTAATAACTGGAGTCTGGATACTCATCGTAATAACCGGAGTCTGGATACTAAACAAAAATAACCGGAGCCTAGACAGTCAACGTATGTGACCGGAGCCTGGACGCTCAATTAAATAACAAGAGTCTAGATACTCAACGAAAATAATCGGAGCCTGGACGCTCAACGAAAATAACCACAACCTGGACGCTCAACAAAAATAACCAGAGTCTGGATACTCAACGAAAATAATCGGAGCCTGGACGCTCAACATAATAACCAGAGCCTAAACGCTCAACGAAAATGACCGGAGCCTGGATGCTCAACGTAATAACTGGAGCCTAGATACTCAATGAAATATCCAGAGCCTGGATGATGAACGAAAATGACTGCAGCCTGGCCGCTCAACGTACACCGGAGTATGGATACTCAACAAAAATGACCAGAGCCTGAATGCGCAACGAAATAACAGGAGCCTGGACGCTCAACGTAATAACCGGAGTCTGGATACTCAACGAAAATGACCAGAGCCAGGACGTTCAACATAATAACCGGAGTCTTAATGCTCAAGGAAATAACCATAGCCTGAACGCTCAACAAAAAATGACAGGAGCCTGGACGCTAATTGTAATAACCGGAGTTCGGATACTCAACGAAAATGACCGGAGCCTGGACGCTCAACCTAATAACCGGAGCCTAAACGCTCAACATAATGAACGGAGTCTGGATACTCAACGTAATAACCGGAGTCTGGATACTCAATGAAAATGACTAGAGCCTGGACGCTCAACGTAAACGATCGGAGCCTAGACGCTCAACGTAATAACAACAAACTGGATACTCAACGCAAATAACCGGAGCCTGGACGCTCAACGAAAATAACCAGAGCCTGGACGCTGAATGAAAATAACCAGAGTCTGGATACTCAACGATATGACCGGAGCCTGAACGCTCAACAGAAATGACCAGAGCCTGGACGCTCAATGTAATAACCGGAGTCTGGATACTCAACTTAATAACCGGATTCTGGATACTCAACGAAAATGACCGGAGCCTGAACGCTCAATGTAATAACCAGAGTCTGGATACTAAACATAATAAACGAATTCTGGATACTCAACAAAAATGACCGGAGCTTAGACCCTCAACGTAAATCAGAGTCTGGATACTCAACGAAAATAACCGGAGCCTGAATGCTCAACGTAATAATCGGAGCCTGGACGCTCAACGTAATAATCGTAGTCTGGATACTCAATGAAAATGACCAGAGCCTAGATGCTCAACGTAATAACTAGAGCCTGGATGCTCAACATAATAACCGGAGGCTAAACGCTCAACGTAGTGACTGGAGTCTGGACACTCAACGTAATAACCAGAGCCTGGATAATCAACGAAAATGACTGGAGCCTGGACGCTCAACGTAAACGACTGGAGCCTGGACACTCAACGTAATATCCAGAGTTTGGATACTCAACGAAATTAACTGGAGCCTAGACGCTCAACAAAAATAACCGGAGCCAAAACGCTCAACGTAATAACTGGAGTCTGGATACTCATCGTAATAACCGGAGTCTGGATACTCAACAAAAATGACCGGAGCCTCGACACTCAACGTAAGTGACCGGAGCCTGGACGCTCAATGTAATAACAAGAGTCTAGATACTCAACGAAAATAATCGGAGCCTGGACGCTCAACGTAAATAACCACAGCCTGGACGCTCAACAAAAATAACCAGAGTCTGGATACTCAACGAAAATAACCGGAGCCTGAATGCTCAACGTAATAACCGGAGCCTGGACGCTCAACGTAATAATCGTAGTCTGGATACTCAATGAAAATGACCAGAGCCTAGATGCTCAACGTAATAACCGGAGCCTGGATGCTCAACATAATAACCGGAGCCTAAACGCTCAACGTAGTGACTGAAGTCTGGACACTCAACGTAATAACCAGAGCCTGGATAATCAACGAAAATGACTGGAGCCTGGACACTCAACGTAAACGACTGGAGCCTGGACACTCAACGTAATATCCAGAGTCTGGATACTCAACGAAAATAACTGGAGCCTAGACGCTCAACAAAAATAACCGGAGCCAAAACGCTCAACGTAATAACTGGAGTCTAGATACTCATCGTAATAACCGGAGTCTGGATACTCAACAAAAATGACCGGAGCCTCGACACTCAACATAAGTGACCGGAGCCTGGACGCTCAATGTAATAACAAGAGTCTAGATACTCAACGAAAATAATCAGAGCCTGGACGCTCAACGAAAATAACCACAGCCTGGACGCTCAACAAAAATAACCAGAGTCTGGATACTCAACGAAAATGACCGGAGCCTGAACACTCAACGAAAATGACTGGAGCCTGGATGCTCAACGTAATAACCGGAGCCTAGATACTCAACGAAATAACCGGAGCCTGGATGCTGAACAAAAATGACTGCAGCCTGACCACTCAACGTACACCGGAGTATGGATACTCAACGAAAATGACCAGAGCCTGAATGCGCAACGAAATAACCAGAGCCTGGACGCTCAACGTAATAACCGGAGTCTGGATACTCAACGAAAATGACCAGAGCCAGGACGTTCAACGTAATAACCGGAGTCTGAATGCTCAAGGAAATAACCAGGGCCTGAACGCTCAACAAAAAATGACCGGGTCCTGGACGCTAAACGTAATAACCGGAGTACGGATACTCAACGAAAATGACTGGAGCCTGGACGCTCAACATAATAACCGGAGCCTAAACGCTCAACATAATGAACGGAGTCTGGATACTCAACGTAATAACCGGTGTCTGGATACTCAATGAAAATGACCAGAGCCTGGACGCTCAACGTAAACGACCGGAGCCTGAACGCTCAACGTAATAACCAGAGACTGGATACTCAACGAAAATAACCGGAGCCTGGACGCTCAACGAAAATAACCAGAGCCTGGACGCTGAATGAAAATAACCAGAGTCTGGATACTCAACGAATATGACCGGAGCCTAAACGCTCAACAGAAATGACCAGAGCCTGGACGCTCAATGTAATAACCGGAGTCTGGATACTAAATTTAATAACCGGATTCTGGATACTCAACGAAAATGATCGGAGCCAAAACGCTCAACGTAATAACCAGAGTCTGGATACTAAACATAATAAACGGAGTCTGGATACTCAACGAAAATGACCGGAGCTTAGACCCTCAACGTAAATCAGAGTCTGGATACTAAACGAAAATAACCGGAGCCTGAATGCTCAACGTAATAACCGGAGCCTGGACGCTCAACGTAATAATCGTAGTCTGGATACTCAATGAAAATGACCAGAGCCTAGATGCTCAACATAATAACCGGAGCTTGGATGCTCAACATAATAACCGGAGCCTAAACGCTCAACGTAATGACTGGAGTCTGGACACTCAACGTAATAACCCGAGCCTGGATAATCAACGAAAATGACTGGAGCCTGGACGCTCAACGTAAACGACTGGAGCCTGGACACTCAATGTAATAACCAGAGTCTGGATACTCAACAAAAATGACTGGAGCCTGGACGCTCAACAAAAATAACCGAAGCCAAAAGACTCAACGTAATAACTGGAGTCTGGATACTCATCGTGATAACCGGAGTCTGGATACTCAACAAAAATGACCGGAGACTCGACACTCAACGTAAGTGACCGGAGCCAGGATGCTCAATGTAATAACAAGAGTCTAGATACACAATGAAAATAATCGGAGCCTGGACGCTCAACGAAAATAACCACAACCTGGACGCTCAACAAAAATAACCAGAGTCTGGATACTCAACGAAAATGACCGGAGCCTGAACGCTCAATGAAAATGACTGGAGCCTGGACGCTCAACGTAATAACCGGGGCTGAGATACTCAACGAAATAATCGGAGCCTGGATAATGAACGAAAATGACTGCAGCCTGGCCGCTCAACGTACACCGGAGTATGGATACTCAACGAAAATGACCAGAGCCTGAATGCACAACGAAATAACCGAAGCCTGGACGCTCAACGTAATAACCGGAGTCTGGATACTCAACGAAAATGACCAGAGCCAGGACGTTCAACGTAATAACCGGAGTCTGAATGCTCAAGGAAATAACCAGAGCCTGAACGCTCAACAAAAAATGACCGGAGCCTGGACGCTAAACGTAATAACCGGAGTACGGATACTCAATGAAAATGACTGGAGCCTGGACGCTCAACATAATAACCGGAGCCTAAACGCTCAACATAATGAACGAAGTCTGGATACTCAACGTAATAACCGGAGTCTGGATACTCAATGAAAATGACCAGAGCCTGGATGCTCAACGTAAACGACCGGAGCCTGGACGCTCAATGTAATAACCAGAGACTGGATACTCAACGAAAATAACCGGAGCCTGGACGCTCAACGAAAATAACTAGAGCCTGGACACTGAATGAAAATAACCAGAGTCTGGATACTCAACGAATATGACCTGAGCCTGAACGCTCAACAGAAATGACCAGAGCCTGGACGCTCAATGTAATAACCGGAGTCTGGATACTCAACTTAATAACCGGATTCTGGATACTCAACGAAAATGACTGGAGCCTGAACGCTCAACGTAATAACCAGAGTCTGGATACTAATCATAATAAACGGAGTCTAGATACTCAACAAAAATGACCGGAGCTTAGACCCTCAACCTAAATCAGAGTCTGGATACTCAATGAAAATAACCGGAGCCTGAATGCTCAACGTAATAACCGGAGCCTGGACGCTCAACGTAATAATCGTAGTCTGGATACTCAATGAAAATGACCAGAGCCTAGATGCTCAACGTAATAACCGGAGCCTGGATGCTCAACATAATAACCGGAGCCTAAACGCTCAACGTAGTGACTGGAGTCTGGACACTCAACGTAATAACCAGAGCCTGGATAATCAACGAAAATGACTGGAGCCTGGACACTCAACGTAAACGACTGGATCCTGGACACTCAACGTAATATCCAGAGTCTGGATACTCAACGAAAATAACTGGAGCCTAGACGCTCAACAAAAATAACCGGAGCCAAAACGCTCAACGTAATAACTGGAGTCTGGATACTCATCGTAATAACCGGAGTCTGGATACTCAACAAAAATGACCGGAGCCTCGACACTCAACGTAAGTGACCGGAGCCTGGACGCTCAATGTAATAACAAGAGTCTAGATACTCAACGAAAATAATCGGAGCCTGGACGCTCAACGAAAATAACCACAGCCTGGACGCTCAACAAAAATAACCAGAGTCTGGATACTCAACGAAAATGACCGGAGCCTGAACACTCAACGAAAATGACTGGAGCCTGGACGCTCAACGTAATAACCGGAGCCTAGATACTCAACGAAATAACCGGAGCCTGGATGCTGAACAAAAATGACTGCAGCCTGGCCACTCAACGTACACCGGAGTATGGATACTCAACGAAAATGACCAGAGCCTGAATGCGCAACGAAATAACCGGAGCCTGGACGCTCAACGTAATAACCGGAGTCTGGATACTCAACGAAAATGACCAGAGCCAGGACGTTCAACGTAATAACCGGAGTCTGAATGCTCAAGGAAATAACCAGGGCCTGAACGCTCAACAAAAAATGACCGGGTCCTGGACGCTAAACGTAATAACCGGAGTACGGATACTCAACGAAAATGACTGGAGCCTGGACGCTCAACATAATAACCGGAGCCTAAACGCTCAACATAATGAACGGAGTCTGGATACTCAACGTAATAACCGGTGTCTGGATACTCAATGAAAATGACCAGAGCCTGGACGCTCAACGTAAACGACCGGAACCTGGACGCTCAACGTAATAACCAGAGACTGGATACTCAACGAAAATAACCGGAGCCTGGACGCTCAACGAAAATAACCAGAGCCTGGACGCTGAATGAAAATAACCAGAGTCTGGATACTCAACGAATATGACCGGAGCCTAAACGCTCAACAGAAATGACCAGAGCCTGGACGCTCAATGTAATAACCGGAGTCTGGATACTCAATTTAATAACCGGATTCTGGATACTCAACGAAAATGATCGGAGCCAAAACGCTCAACGTAATAACCAGAGTCTGGATACTAAACATAATAAACGGAGTCTGGATACTCAACGAAAATGACCGGAGCTTAGACCCTCAACGTAAATCAGAGTCTGGATACTAAACGAAAATAACCGGAGCCTGAATGCTCAACGTAATAACCGGAGCCTGGACGCTCAACGTAATAATCGTAGTCTGGATACTCAATGAAAATGACCAGAGCCTAGATGCTCAACGTAATAACCGGAGCTTGGATGCTCAACATAATAACCGGAGCCTAAACGCTCAACGTAATGACTGGAGTCTGGACACTCAACGTAATAACCCGAGCCTGGATAATCAACGAAAATGACTGGAGCCTGGACGCTCAACGTAAACGACTGGAGCCTGGACACTCAACGTAATAACCAGAGTCTGGATACTCAACAAAAATGACTGGAGCCTGGACGCTCAACAAAAATAACCGGAGCCAAAAGACTCAACGTAATAACTGGAGTCTGGATACTCATCGTGATAACCGGAGTCTGGATACTCAACAAAAATGACCGGAGACTCGACACTCAACGTAAGTGACCGGAGCCAGGATGCTCAATGTAATAACAAGAGTCTAGATACACAATGAAAATAATCGGAGCCTGGACGCTCAACGAAAATAACCACAACCTGGACGCTCAACAAAAATAACCAGAGTCTGGATACTCAACGAAAATGACCGGAGCCTGAACGCTCAACGAAAATGACTGGAGCCTGGACGCTCAACGTAATAACCGGGGCCTAGATACTCAACGAAATAATCGGAGCCTGGATAATGAACGAAAATGACTGCAGCCTGGCCGCTCAACGTACACCGGAGTATGGATACTCAACGAAAATGACCAGAGCCTGAATGCACAACGAAATAACTGAAGCCTGGACGCTCAACGTAATAACCGGAGTCTGGATACTCAACAAAAATGACCAGAGCCAGGACGTTCAACGTAATAACCAGAGTCTGAATGCTCAAGGAAATAACCAGAGCCTGAACGCTCAACAAAAAATGACCGGAGCCTGGACGCTAAACGTAATAACCGGAGTACGGATACTCAATGAAAATGACTGGAGCCTGGACGCTCAACATAATAACCGGAGCCTAAACGCTCAACATAATGAACGAAGTCTGGATACTCAACGTAATAACCGGAGTCTGGATACTCAATGAAAATGACCAGAGCCTGGATGCTCAACGTAAACGACCGGAGCCTGGACGCTCAATGTAATAACCAGAGACTGGATACTCAACGAAAATAACCGGAGCCTGGACGCTCAACGAAAATAACTAGAGCCTGGACACTGAATGAAAATAACCAGAGTCTGGATACTCAACGAATATGACCTGAGCCTGAACGCTCAACAGAAATGACCAGAGCCTGGACGCTCAATGTAATAACCGGAGTCTGGATACTCAACTTAATAACCGGATTCTGGATACTCAACGAAAATGACTGGAGCCTGAACGCTCAACGTAATAACCAGAGTCTGGATACTAATCATAATAAACGGAGTCTAGATACTCAACGAAAATGACCGGAGCTTAGACCCTCAACCTAAATCAGAGTCTGGATACTCAATGAAAATAACCGGAGCCTGAATGCTCAACGTAATAACCGGAGCCTGGACGCTCAACGTAATAATCGTAGTCTGGATACTCAATGAAAATGACCAGAGCCTAGATGCTCAACGTAATAACCGGAGCCTGGATGCTCAACATAATAACCGGAGCCTAAACGCTCAACGTAGTGACTGGAGTCTGGACACTCAACGTAATAACCAGAGCCTGGATAATCAACGAAAATGACTGGAGCCTGGACACTCAACGTAAACGACTAGAGCCTGGACACTCAACGTAATATCCAGAGTCTGGATACTCAACGAAAATAACTGGAGCCTAGACGCTCAACAAAAATAACCGGAGCCAAAACGCTCAACGTAATAACTGGAGTCTGGATACTCATCGTAATAACCGGAGTCTGGATACTCAACAAAAATGACCGGAGCCTCGACACTCAACGTAAGTGACCGGAGCCTGGACGCTCAATGTAATAACAAGAGTCTAGATACTCAACGAAAATAATCGGAGCCTGGACGCTCAACGAAAATAACCACAGCCTGGACGCTCAACAAAAATAACCAGAGTCTGGATACTCAACGAAAATGACCGGAGCCTGAACACTCAACGAAAATGACTGGAGCCTGGACGCTCAACGTAATAACCGGAGCCTAGATACTCAACGAAATAACCGGAGCCTGGATGCTGAACAAAAATGACTGCAGCCTGGCCACTCAACGTACACCGGAGTATGGATACTCAACGAAAATGACCAGAGCCTGAATGCGCAACGAAATAACCGGAGCCTGGATGCTCAACGTAATAACCGGAGTCTGGATACTCAACGAAAATGACTAGAGCCAGGACGTTCAACGTAATAACCGGAGTCTGAATGCTCAAGGAAATAACCAGGGCCTGAACGCTCAACAAAAAATGACCGGGTCCTGGACGCTAAACGTAATAACCGGAGTACGGATACTCAACGAAAATGACTGGAGCCTGGACGCTCAACATAATAACCGGAGCCTAAACGCTCAACATAATGAACGGAGTCTGGATACTCAACGTAATAACCGGTGTCTGGATACTCAATGAAAATGACCAGAGCCTGGACGCTCAACGTAAACGACCGGAGCCTGGACGCTCAACGTAATAACCAGAGACTGGATACTCAACGAAAATAACCGGAGCCTGGACGCTCAACGAAAATAACCAGAGCCTGGACGCTGAATGAAAATAACCAGAGTCTGGATACTCAACGAATATGACCGGAGCCTAAACGCTCAACAGAAATGACCAGAGCCTGAACGCTCAATGTAATAACCGGAGTCTGGATACTCAATTTAATAACCGGATTCTGGATACTCAACGAAAATGATCGGAGCCAAAACGCTCAACGTAATAACCAGAGTCTGGATACTAAACATAATAAACGGAGTCTGGATACTCAACGAAAATGACCGGAGCTTAGACCCTCAACGTAAATCAGAGTCTGGATACTAAACGAAAATAACCGGAGCCTGAATGCTCAACGTAATAACCGGAGCCTGGACGCTCAACGTAATAATCGTAGTCTGGATACTCAATGAAAATGACCAGAGCCTAGATGCTCAACGTAATAACCGGAGCTTGGATGCTCAACATAATAACCGGAGCCTAAACGCTCAACGTAATGACTGGAGTCTGGACACTCAACGTAATAACCCGAGCCTGGATAATCAACGAAAATGACTGGAGCCTGGACGCTCAACGTAAACGACTGGAGCCTGGACACTCAACGTAATAACCAGAGTCTGGATACTCAACAAAAATGACTGGAGCCTGGACGCTCAACAAAAATAACCGGAGCCAAAAGACTCAACGTAATAACTGGAGTCTGGATACTCATCGTGATAACCGGAGTCTGGATACTCAACAAAAATGACCGGAGACTCGACACTCAACGTAAGTGACCGGAGCCAGGATGCTCAATGTAATAACAAGAGTCTAGATACACAATGAAAATAATCGGAGCCTGGACGCTCAACGAAAATAACCACAACCTGGACGCTCAACAAAAATAACCAGAGTCTGGATACTCAACGAAAATGACCGGAGCCTGAACGCTCAACGAAAATGACTGGAGCCTGGACGCTCAACGTAATAACCGGGGCCTAGATACTCAACGAAATAATCGGAGCCTGGATAATGAACGAAAATGACTGCAGCCTGGCCGCTCAACGTACACCGGAGTATGGATACTCAACGAAAAATGACCAGAGCCTGAATGCGCAACGAAATAACCGAAGCCTGGACGCTCAACGTAATAACCGGAGTCTGGATACTCAACGAAAATGACCAGAGCCAGGACGTTCAACGTAATAACCGGAGTCTGAATGCTCAAGGAAATAACCAGAGCCTGAACGCTCAATAAAAAATGACCGGAGCCTGGACGCTAAACGTAATAACCGGAGTACGGATACTCAATGAAAATGACTGGATCCTGGACGCTCAACATAATAACCGGAGCCTAAACGCTCAACATAATGAACGAAGTCTGGATACTCAACGTAATAACCGGAGTCTGGATACTCAATGAAAATGACCAGAGCCTGGATGCTCAACGTAAACGACCGGAGCCTGGACGCTCAATGTAATAACCAGAGACTGGATACTCAACGAAAATAACCGGAGCCTGGACGCTCAACGAAAATAACTAGAGCCTGGACACTGAATGAAAATAACCAGAGTCTGGATACTCAACGAATATGACCTGAGCCTGAACGCTCAACAGAAATGACCAGAGCCTGGACGCTCAATGTAATAACCGGAGTCTGGATACTCAACTTAATAACCGGATTCTGGATACTCAACGAAAATGACTGGAGCCTGAACGCTCAACGTAATAACCAGAGTCTGGATACTAATCATAATAAACGGAGTCTAGATACTCAACGAAAATGACCGGAGCTTAGACCCTCAACCTAAATCAGAGTCTGGATACTCAACGAAAATAACCGGAGCCTGAATGCTCAACGTAATAACCAGAGCCTGGACGCTCAACGTAATAATCGTAGTCTGGATACTCAATGAAAATGACCAGAGCCTAGATGCTCAACGTAATAACCGGAGCCTGGATGCTCAACATAATAACCGGAGCCTAAACGCTCAACGTAATGACTAGAGTCTGGACACTCAACGTAATAACCCGAGCCTGGATAATCAACGAAAATGATTGGAGCCTGGAAGCTCAACGTAAACGACTGGAGTCTGGACACTCAACGTAATAACCAGAGTCTGGATACTCAACAAAAATAACTGGAGCCTGGACGCTCAACAAAAATAACCGGAGCCAAAAGACTCAACGTAATAACTGGAGTCTGGATACTCATCGTGATAACCGGAGTCTGGATACTCAACAAAAATGACCGGAGACTCGACACTCAACGTAAGTGACCGGAGCCAGGATGCTCAATGTAATAACAAGAGTCTAGATACTCAATGAAAATAATCGGAGCCTGGACGCTCAACGAAAATAACCACAACCTGGACGCTCAACAAAAATAACCAGAGTCTGGATACTCAACGAAAATGACCGGAGCCTGAACGCTCAACGAAAATGACTGGAGCCTGGACGCTCAACGTAATAACCGGGGCCTAGATACTCAACGAAATAACCGGAGCCTGGATAATGAACGAAAATGACTGCAGCCTGGCCGCTCAACGTACACAGAGTATGGATACTCAACGAAAAATGACCAGAGCCTGAATGCGCAACGAAATAACCGAAGCCTGGACGCTCAACGTAATAACCGGAGTCTGGATACTCAACGAAAATGACCAGAGCCAGGACGTTCAACGTAATAACCGGAGTCTGAATGCTCAAGGAAATAACCAGAGCCTGAACGCTCAACAAAAAATGACCGGAGCCTGGACGCTAAACGTAATAACCGAAGTACAAATACTCAACGAAAATGACTGGAGCCTGGACGCTCAACATAATAACTGGAGCCTAAACGCTCAACATAATGAACGGAGTCTGGATACTCAACGTAATAACCGGAGTCTGGATACTCAATGAAAATCACCAGAGCCTAGATGCTCAACGTAAACGACCGGAGCCTGGACGCTCAATGTAATAACCAGAGACTGGATACTCAACGAAAATAACCGGAGCCTGGACGCTCAACGAAAATAACCAGAGCCTGGACGCTGAATGAAAATAACCAGAGTCTGGATACTCAACGAATATGACCGGAGCCTGAACGCTCAACAGAAATGACCAGAGCCTGGACGCTCAATGTAATAACCGGAGTCTGGATACTCAACTTAATAACCGGATTCTGGATACTCAACGGAAATGACTGGAGCCTGAACGCTCAACGTAATAACCAGAGTCTGGATACTAAACATAATAAACGGAGTCTGGATACTCAACGAAAATGACTGGAGCTTAGACCCTCAACCTAAATCAGAGTCTGGATACTCAACGAAAATAACCGGAGCCTGAATGCTCAACGTAATAACGAGAGCCTGGACGGTCAACGTAATAATCGTAGTCTGGATACTCAATGAAAATGACCAGAGCCTAGATGCTCAACATAATAACCGGAGCCTGGATGCTCAACATAATAACCGGAGCCTAAACGCTCAACGTAATGACTAGAGTCTGGACACTCAACGTAATAACCCGAGCCTGGATAATCAACGAAAATGACTGGAGCCTGGACGCTCAACGTAAACGACTGGAGCCTGGACACTCAACGTAATAACCAGAGTCTGGATACTCAATAAAAATAACTGGAGCCTGGACGCTCAACAAAAATAATCGGAGCCAAAAGACTCAACGTAATAACTGGAGTCTGGATACTCATCGTAATAACCGGAGTCTGGATACTCAACAAAAATGACCGGAGACTCGACACTCAACGTAAGTGACCGGAGCCAGGATGCTCAATGTAATAACAAGAGTCTAGATACTCAATGAAAATAATCGGAGCCTGGACGCTCAACGAAAATAACCACAACCTGGACGCTCAACAAAAATAACAAGAGTCTGGATACTCAACGAAAATGACCGGAGCCTGAACGCTCAACGAAAATGACCGGAGCCTGGACGCTCAACGTAATAACCGGGGCCTAGATACTCAACGAAATAACCGGAGCCTGGATAATGAACGAAAATGACTGCAGCCTGGCCGCTCAACGTACTCCGGAGTATGGATACTCAACGAAAATGACCAGAGCCTGAATGCGCAACGAAATAACCGAAGCCTGGACGCTCAACGTAATAACCGGAGTCTGGATACTCAACGAAAATGACCAGAGCCAGGACGTTCAACGTAATAACCGGAGTCTGAATGCTCAAGGAAATAACCAGAGCCTGAACGCTCAACAAAAAATGACTGGAGCCTGGACGCTAAACGTAATAACCGAAGTACAGATACTCAATGAAAATGACTGGAGCCTGGACGCTCAACATAATAACCGGAGCCAAAACGCTCAACATAATGAACGGAGTCTGGATACTCAACGTAATACCGGAGTCTGGATACTCAATGAAAATGACCAGAGCCTGGACGCTCAACGTAAACGACCGGAGCCTGGACGCTCAACGTAATAACCAGAGACTGGATACTCAACGAAAATAACCGGAGCCTAGACGCTCAACGAAAATAACCAGAGCCTGGACGCTGAATGAAAATAACCAGAGTCTGGATACTCAACGAATATGACCGGAGCCTGAACGCTCAACAGAAATGACCAGAGCCTGGACGTTCAATGTAATAACCGGAGTCTGGATACTCAACTTAATAACCGGATTCTGGATACTCAACGAAAATGACCGGAGCCTGAACGCTCAACGTAATAACCAGAGTCTGGATACTAAACATAATAAACGGAGTCTGGATACTCAACAAAAATGACCGGAGCTTAGACCCTCAACGTAAATCAGAGTCTGGATACTCAACGAAAATAATCGGAGCCTGAATGCTCAACGTAATAACCGGAGCCTGGACGCTCAACATAATAATCGTAGTCTGGATACTCAATGAAAATGACCAGAGCCTAGATGCTCAACGTAATAACCGGAGCCTGGATGCTCAACATAATAACCGGAGCCTAAACGCTCAACGTAATGACTGGAGTCTGGACACTCAACGTAATAACCCGAGCCTGGATAATCAACGAAAATGACTGGAGCCTGGACGCTCAACGTAAACGACTGGAGCCTGGACACTCAACGTATTAACCAGAGTCTGGATACTCAACGAAAATAACTGGAGCCTGGACGCTCAACAAAAATAACCGGAGCCAAAACGCTCAACGTAATAACTAGAGTCTGGATACTCATCGTAATAACCGGAGTCTGGATACTCAACAAAAATGACCGTAGCCTCGACGCTCAACGTAAGTGACCGGAGCCTGGATGCTCAATGTAATAACAAGAGTCTAGATACTCAACGAAAATAATCGGAGCCTGGACGCTCAACGAAAATAACCACATCCTGGACGCTCAACAAAAATAACCAGAGTCTGGATACTCAACGAAAATGACCGGAGCCTGAACGCTCAACGTAATAACCGGAGCCTAGATACTCAACGAAATAACCGGAGCCTGGATGCTGAACGACAATGACTGTAGCCTGGCCGCTCAACGTACACCGGAGTATGGATACTCAACGAAAATGACCAAAGCCTGAATGCGCAACGAAATAACCGGAGCCTGGACGCTCAACGTAATAACCGGAGTCTCGATACTCAACGAAAATGACCAGAGCCAGGACTTTCAACGTAATAACCGGAGTCTGAATGCTCAAGGAAATAACCAGAGCCTGAACGCTCAACAAAAAATGACCGGAGCCTGGACGCTAAACGTAATAACCGAAGTACGGATACTCAACGAAAATGACTGGAGCCTGGACGCTCAACATAATAACCGGAGCCTAAACGCTCAACATAATGAACGGAGTCTGGATACTCAACGTAATAACCGGAGTCTCGATACTCAATGAAAATGACCAGAGCCTGGATGCTCAACGTAAACGACCGGAGCCTGGACGCTCAACGTAATAACCAGAGACTGGATACTCAACGAAAATAACCGGAGCCTGGACGCTCAACGAAAATAACCAGAGCCTGGACGCTGAATGAAAATAACCAGAGTCTGGATACTCAACGAATATGACCGGAGCCTGAACGCTCAACAGAAATGACCAGAGCCTGGACGCTCAAGGTAATAACCGGAGTCTGGATACTCAACTTAATAACCGGATTCTGGATACTCAACAAAAATGACCGGAGCCCGAACGCTCAACCTAATAACCAGAGTCTGGATACTAAACATAATAAACGGAGTCTGGATACTCAACGAAAATGACCAGAGCTTAGACCCTCAACGTAAATCAAAGTCTGGATATACTCAACGAAAATAACCGGAGCCTGAATGCTCAACGTAATAACCGGAGCCTGGACGCTCAACGTAATAATCGTAGTCTGGATACTCAATGAAAATGACCAGAGCCTAGATGCTCAACGTAATAACCGGAGCCTGGATGCTCAACATAATAACCGGAGCCTAAACGCTCAACGTAATGACTGGAGTCTGGACACTTAACGTAATAACCCGAGCCTGGATAATCAACGAAAATGACTGGAGCCTGGACACTCAACGTAAACGACTGGAGCCTGGACACTCAACGTAATAACCAGAGTCTGGATACTCAACGAAAATAACTGGAGCATGGACGCTCAACAAAAATAAGCGGAGCCAAAACGCTCAACGTAATAACTAGAGTCTGGATACTCATCGTAATAACCAGAGTCTGGATACTCAACAAAAATGACCGGAGCCTCGACACTCAACATAAGTGACCGGAGCCTAGACGCTCAATGTAATAACAAGAGTCTAGATACTCAACGAAAATAATCGGAGCCTGGATGCTCAACGAAAATAACCACAGCCTGGACGCTCAACAAAAATAACCAGAGTCTGGATACTCAACGAAAATGACCGGAGCCTGAACGCTCAACGAAAATGACCGGAGCCTGGACGCTCAACGTAATAACCGGAGCCTAGATACTCAACGAAATAACCGGAGCCTGGATGTTGAACGAAAATGACTGCAGCCTGGCCGCTCAACGTACACCGGAGTATGGATACTCAACGAAAATGACAAGAGCCTGAATGCGCAACGAAATAACCGGAGCCTGGACGCTCAACGTAATAACCGGAGTCTGGATACTCAACGAAAATGACCAGAGCCAGGATGTTCAACGTAATAACCGGTGTCTGAATGCTCAAGGAAATAACCAGAGCCTGAACGCTCAACAAAAAATGATCGGAGCCTGAATGCTAAACGTAATAACCAGAGTACGGATACTCAACGAAAATGACTGGAGCCTGGACGTTCAACATAATAACTGGAGCCTAAACGCTCAATGTAATGACTGGAGTCTGGATACTCAACGTAATAACCAGAGTCTGGATACTCAATGAAAATGACCAGAGTCTGGACGCTCAACGTAAACGACCGGAGCCTGGACGCTCAACGTAATTACCAGAGACTGGATACTCAACGAAAATAACCGGAGCCTGGACGCTCAACGTAAATAACCAGAGCCTGGACGCTGAATGAAAATAACCAGAGTCTGGATACTCAACGAATATGACTGGAGCCTGAACGCTCAACGTAAATAACCAGAGCCTAAACGCTGAATGAAATTAACCAGAGTCTGGATACTTAACGAATATGACTGGAGCCTGAACGCTCAACAGAAATGACCAGAGCCTGGACGCTCAATGTAATAACCGGAGTCTGGATACTAAACTTAATAACCGGATTCTGGATACTCAACGAAAATGACCAGAGCCTGAACGCTCAACGTAATAACCAGAGTCTGGATACTAAACATAATAAACGGAGTCTGGATACTCAACGAAAATGACCGGAGCTTAGACCCTCAACGTAAATCAGAGTCTGGATACTCAACGAAAATAACCGGAGCCTGAATGCTCAACGTAATAACCGGAGCCTGGACGGTCAACGTAATAATCGTAGTCTGGATACTCAATGAAAATGACCAGAGCCTAGATGCTCAACGTAATAACCGGAGCCTGGATGCTCAACATAATAACCGGAGCCTAAACCCTCAACGTAATGACTGGAGTCTAGACACTCAACGTAATAACCCGAGCCTGGATAATCAACGAAAATGACTGGAGCCTGGACGCTCAACGTAAACGACTGGAGCCTGGACACTCAACGTAATAACCAGAGTTTGGATACTCAACGAAAATAACTGGAGCCTGGACGCAGAACAAAAATAACCGGAGCCAAAACGCTCAACGTAATAACTGGAGTCTAGATACTCATTGTAATAACCGGAGTCTGGATACTCAACAAGAATAACCGGAGCCTCGACACTCAACGTAAGTGACCGGAGCCTGGACGTTCAATGTAATAACAAGAGTCTAGATACTCAACGAAAATAATCGGAGCCTGGACGCTCAACGAAAATAACCACAGCCTAGACGCTCAACAAAAATTACCAGAGTCTGGATACTCAACGAAAACGACCGGAGCCTGAACGCTCAACGAAAATGACCGGAGCCTGGACGCTCAATGTAATAACCGGAGCCTAGATACTCAGCGAAATAACCGGAGCCTGGATGCTGAACGAAAATGACTGCAGCCTGGCCGCTCAACGTACACCGGAGTATGGATACTCAACGAAAATGACCAGAGCCTGAATGCGCAACGAAATAACTGGAATCTGGATACTCAATGAAAATGACCAAACCCTGAATACTCAACGAAAATGACCAGAGCCAGGACGTTCAGCATAATAACCAGAGTCTGAATGCTCAAGGAAATAACCAGAGCCTGAACGCTCAACAAAAAATGACCGGAGCCTGGACGCTAAACGTAATAACCGGAGTACGGATACTCAACGAAAATGACTGGAGCCTGGACGCTCAACATAATAACCGGAGCCTAAACGCTCAACGTAATGACCGGAGTCTGGATACTCAACGTAATAACTGGAGTCTGGATACTCAATGAAAATGACCAGAGCCTGGACGCTCAACGTAAACGACCGGAGCCTGGACGCTCAACGTAATAACCAGAGACTGGATACTCAACGAAAATAATCGGAGCCTGGACGCTCAACGTAAATAACCAGAGCCTGGACGCTGAATAAAAATAACTAGAGTCTGGATACTCAACGGATATGACCGGAGCCTGAACGCTCAACAGAAATGACCAGAGCCTGGACGCTCAATGTAATATACGGAGTCTGGATACTCAACTTAATAACCGAATTCTGGATACTAAACGAAAATGACCAGAGCCTGAATGCTCAACGTAATAACCAGAGTCTGGATACTAAACATAATAAACGGAGTCTGGATACTCAACGAAAATGACCGGAGCTTAGACCCTCAATGTAAATCAGAGTCTGGATACTTAACGAAAATAACCAGAGCCTGAATGCTCAACGTAATAACCGGAGCCTGGACGGTCAACGTAATAATCGTAGTCTGGATACTCAATGAAAATGACCAGAGCCTAGATGCTCAACGTAATAACAAGAGCCTGGATGCTCAACATAATAACCGGAGCCTAAACGCTCAACGTAATGACTGGAGTCTAGACACTCAACGTAATAACCCGAGCCTAGATAATCAACGAAAATGACTGGAGTCTGGACGCTCAACGTAAACGACTGGAGCCTGGACACTCAACGTAATAACCAGAGTCTGGATACTCAACGAAAATAACTGGAGCCTGGACGCTCAACAAAAATAAACGGAGCCAAAACGCTCAACATAATAACTGGAGTCTAGATACTCATCGTAATAACCGGAGTCTGGATACTCAACAAAAATGGCTGAAGCCTCGACACTCAACGTAAGTGACCGGAGCCTGGACGCTCAATGTAATAACAAGAGTATAGATACTCAACGAAAATAATCGGAGCCTAGGCGCTCAACGAAAATAACCACAACCTAGACGCACAACAAAAATAACCAGAGTCTGGATACTCAACGAAAATGACCAGAGCCTGAACGCTCAACGAAAATGACCGGAGCCTGGACGCTCAACGTAATAACCGGAGCCTAGATACTCAACGAAATAACCGGAGCCTGGATGCTGAACGAAAATGACTGCAGCCTGGTGCCGCTACTGCGAAAATCGGCGCCGGCTGAACAGAAGAGTCGCCACCGCGCGTTATTTATCCCACGGGAGGGAAAGGAAACGCTCAGAGTAAACCTCGCACAACACGGGAAAGGTATGGTCGTCGCAACCAAAACCTGGATTCGGGAGTCGGTTACGCAAGGGGAAGGTATTAGCACCCCTCACGTTCGTCGTACTCGAAGGGATCCACGCTTGTTTTCGGGTATGGATTGTTATTTCTATCTAAACTAAAGGTAAGGGGTTAAAAGAAAAGAAAATGAAAACAAAATGACTCGGCAAAGTATCGCACTTTATGCCTACGTATTCCCGTCTGGGACGAGAAATCAGAGTCAACGTAGTTCGCCTACCTACGGGACGGGAGGGGAAGGTTGCTCGCTAGGATATCGCATCCTATGCCTACGTACTTTCATACAGCATGAAAGATCAGAGCAAACGTAGTTCGGGCCACGTACGACACAAGTCTGTCTTGATTGATTTTATTCCTTCTGAAAAAGGTTTTTCTGATTAGCAGTCCAAGCGGACAGAAATGACGTCTTGATGAGTTCACATTCTTTTACGGAAGAAGTGTCTTTTATTGTGTTTGAAACCTTATTGTGTTTTTCTGTTTGTTTTGAGGAAGAAGAGACAGAACTCTAACCTACGGTTGCGAAGGGAATCAAACTAACCTAATATTATCATGCATGGGTTAAAACCTAGTGTCTATCATGCTCCTCTCTTTCACAGAGAGAAACAGAGATCCTAAGGGAACTGATGGAAACAGAAACAATATCAGATATATACAGTAATACGGTAAAATGCATGGATGCAACAATACAAGCGAGGCAAGGGAGTCCCACTCAACCTCGAACCTAGAAAACAATAGGCAAAAGTGAACAGACTTCACTTTCAACCCAACAGGTTAAACAGCAAACAATATAGTCCAGAAAACCAATCAATACATCAGAAATGAAATACAGCAAAAAAAATAAACAGCCACAGCAGCTCTGCACCAACACCTATCTTCAGGTCATCTCTAATCAGCTACAAGCTTCTGGCAAGCCTCAATCTCCATCTCCATAGCTTTCAAGCAAGGGCTTTGGTTATCAATCTTCAATCTACAATGGCTTTTCTTCAAGTCCTATCCTCCAAGCTGAGGGATCAATCACCAGAGTGAATTGGGTGTTAAGCAATTAGTTGACTACCAAGGGTGGCAAAGCAACTGCTACTAACACATAAGATATTTTCTCTCAAGAGTTCTATCCCTTAGACAGTAGCACCAAGCCTTCCAAGGGAAGGGGGTGAGTGTCTAAGAGAGACTCTGTATCACAGAGAGGAATGGAGGCAGTCAAAACCTTCCATGTTTGAGAATCAAGTTTTCTAATCTAGAGCTCTGCCTAGCTCCTAAACCCTAATCTCCTCAACAGCTGCTAGCAGGAATCTTCTCTCCAATCTCTGGAAGTTGTCTTCAGTCTCTGGATCTCCAATGGCTTCATCATCACAAGTCTTCAGCTTCCCCAATCCCTAGACAATCACAATACCCACACAGACAAACAGTAATCCCCAGAGGGAACACCACACCAATCAATCAAATATATCAGTATATACTAATAGCAGTAGGGGAATCCTAGTGATTTCTAAGGGGATCTATCCTATACCCATAACCCCTATAGTCCATACCCCAAAAATCAAATGAAAATTTCCTAAAAGAATTAAACTATCTCACCTAAGTTGATTTAAAACCCTAATTTTATTCATGTTGTTCACACCTAAACTAAACACCTAAAATTAATTCCTAAAAATATGAACTAAATTGTATATACAAGTTAACAATGTCTATTAATCAACCTAAAAAGAATGGATGAAAAATATTGAAGCAACTATTAGAACAAAATTTATCAAAATCATGTATGGAATGAAACACCTAAAATATGCATTTATTTGGAAAATATGGGGAAAATATCAAATAAAAAATAAAATGCAATTTTTATTTTTTATAATTTTCTAGACATCTTGAAGAAATTAATGCAAAAAGAATCAGTTGAAAATATGCATTTTATGATTTATTATGATTTTTGGAAAATGCATGAAAATGAAAAGAAATTAAAAAAATAAAATAAAGAGAAATAGAGGGAGGGGGTGAGAGTAGCAAACGCGCTCAGTTGTAATCCAGGTGGGCCACCAGCTGGGAGGTGCGAATAGAACAAAGCAATAGGCCCAGCACACTTCAGAATTTCAACAAAAAATCAAAAAAACACAAACGGTGCAGATAGTAGAATTCTTAGTTGAATATCATTGGGCCTTGGCTGAGAGGGGTGTCATTAGCAAGGAATCCCAAAGCCCAGTCAGAAAGTTAAGTGAAACGGTGCGTTTGGCACCCCAGAGTTTCCCTCCATTGTCAACTTCAAACCACGGCCGTTTGATTAGATTCAAAGTCAAGGTCAAACAAGAGATCTCACGGCTATCCATCATCGTCCCCAATGGATCATCTAGGGTTTCAGAAAACCAACCCATATGCATGCACCTTCCATCTCTTCGTGCTCTCTCCATTCACCATGAAATCACAAGCTACAAAAAGCAAAAACGAGCCATTTTCTTCCCTCTACACAACCATACCATTATCTCTTTCTGAAACTCACTCAAGAAGCAAACCCGATAGGGGTAACAGATAGAATCCACCATGAACACCTGTCATCAACCATACCAATTCTGTCTAAATCTTACCCTAACCTATTCTAGACTTCACACTGATCACCTTAAGCCATTAACCTAGGACTATCTTGCATTATCATTGATGTTATGCTCTCTAACAGAATTAGTGCACTCTGGTCAAACTCCATGAAACTTGTCCAAACTTACCAAAATCAATCACCTAACTATGCCTAACCATTCTATGCTAACAAAATTCTATAATCCTAACTAAACTAAGCAATTCGAACAGAACTCTAACCTGATGCAAATGGTGAAAACAGCTATGCAACTCCTTGGATATGATGCTTGCAGTGATTGGGAATTGATCAGTGACCTTGATTAGGGTTTCTGTATGCAATGGCTAATGTGCAAACTCCTTGAATCTTGTACTTGAAACCTTCTTGCAAATTGGATGATGAAGATGAATGGTACAATCCTTGCTCCAATCTGCCAAATCTTTGATGGAATTCTGATCTAGGAAAGGTATTGATGATGATCCAAGCAAGAAATGTGGAGATTGATGGAGATTTGAGAGGGTTTGAGAAGCTTTTGCAAAATGAAGAAAGTGAGTGAAACTTGTGATTTTGAGAGAATGAGATCACCAACCATGGCATGAACCATCTCATATAAATATATACATGAGGTTAGAACCTCCTAGAATCTTGGAGAAGCTTCCCTTACATCTTTTCCCTTGGATTTGGTTTATGTATCTTCCATTACAAGTAACCATGGATAACTCTTGAAATGTGAACTAAGCTCAAAATTATACTTTAGCCAATGTCTTTAAAATGATCTTTCCATTAAAAATGACCTATAATTTTGCTTCATTTGGCCAAAATATGAAAAATCTCATTTTTAAGTCCATTTTTATTCATTAAATCCAACAATTTTGAAACCTTGTGCTATGAATCTTTACAATCTCTCATGGTCACTTTCCTAGACTCAAAATATCATTTGGAACAAGTTTGATGTTGTAAAGTTTTCCATTTGAAGCTTCCTTGTATGAGTTTTGGGCATAGGTTAAAATGACCTATAATTCTCAGATGACCAAAATACCCTTTGCTTGCCAAGACCATAAGTAGAGTTACAAAAATAATATGAAGGCATACTATACCATTCTAGAAAGCTAAGACAATGAGGAACAATTCTTATGTTGACCAGAAATTCATTTGAAATCTCCTTGAGGGGTAACAATTGCTTGGAAGTCAAGTCACTTTCACAGACAAAATTTCAGATACCTCAGATGACCTGTAACTTGCAAGGACCATAACTTGAGTTCTATAAATCTCCTTGATGTCTTCCACCACTCAAATTAAAGGTATTGAGATCCTCTACAAGTTTCATGTTGGCCAAGGACCCATTTGAAGCTTGTATTTTGACTTATCTTGCTTGGAAATTTGACCTAAACTAGGGGATTTTACATAGAAACCCTAATTTAGAAACTCCTCTTCTCCTTGATTTCTCCTGATTTCTTCTTAGCATAACAACATATCCTTATTCTATATGTCAAATGATGAACCCCACATCTCTCAAATAGCCCTTAATCTCCTTCAATCAGTCAATTGACCTAGAGTTGACCCAGGGTTGACCTAGATGAAACCCTAGTTGACTGTCTTCAACTGTAATCCTTATGATCATACCAATGACTTGTCTCCTTCTCCAAATGACTTTATAAGTCCTCCAAGATGTCTAGATACTCCCCATGCCTTCAATTCACAGCTCATACTTTTCTTATTGATCCCCAGATACACTCAGTTAGGAGATAGATGAACTGCTTGATCCATTGACTTGATAGCTTTCCAATTCTTTCTGATGACTTGAATGAGATTGAATTTGAATAATAACCTCTTTATAGGCCTCCAGAGATGAGAATAATGATTGGTCCCCTGTTGTATGACTTGCTATGCTTATGCTATGCAGATGAATAGGCTATGTACATGACTCTATATGTAAATGCTAATGACATTGAAACATAAACCAAGTGAATAAGGTTGGGCAAATTTTAGGGTGCAACAGCTGCCCCTATTCAAGCGACTTGGACCCGATTGGGTGAAGAGCCCGGAGCCTTCAGACATTCGCGGTGCAAGACGGTTGAATACTAAGAACCCAGAAATTTGCCAACCGCAGAAATAAACTGCCCCACGGCTTGGGGAACGACATTCATCAGCCGAATCTGACTGTTACGGCAACCCACTGATCCATTAGCGACAGTGCTGGGGATTACTCGTCTTTCCACGTAAGGAATAACCGTTCCACGTTAGGAATAACACTGTCCATATTAGGACTCACCTTTCCACGTAAGGAATGAACTTCTACTTCGTCACACTTTTCCACGTAAGGAATACGTCTTCTTTTGAATCTGTCCACGTCAGGACTAAACCCTTCCACGTCAGGAATACACTCTTTCTTATTTTTCCATGTAAGGACTCCCATCTTGATATGTCCACGTAAGGACTCAATCTTTCCACGTAAGGAATCACATCTTTCCACGTAAGGAAACACTTTCTTCTGGATCTGTCCGCGTCAGGACCACACTTTCCACGTAAGGAATAACTTTCGTTCCACGTAGGGAATCACAATCTCTTTTCTCAATTTGTCCGCGTCAGGACTAAACTTTCCACGTAAGGAATCAAACTTTTTCCTGAACTTGTCCACGTATGGACCCCAATCTTTCCACGTAAGGAATCACATATCGATCTGTCCACGTAAGGACTCCAACCTTTCCACGTAAGGAATCAAACTTTTTCCACGTAAGGAATCAACTTCTGATGTGTCCGCGTAAGGAACTCAATCTTTTCCACGTCAGGAATCACATCTTTCCCCGTTAGGAATCTCCAACTCTTTCCACGTAAGGAAACCAACTCGTCTTGATCGGTCCACGCAAGGACTCCATCTTTCCACGTAAGGAATAACACCTTTCCACGTTAGGAACACCTCTGCTTTGCGTCTTTCCACGTTAGGAATCATCATCTTGATATGTCCGCGTAAGGACTCAATCTTTCCACGTTAGGAATACTACATCAATCTTTCTTTCCATGTTAGGAATGTCCTCTTTCCACATAAGGAATGCAACTTTCTTTCCACGTAAGGAATACATCTTCTCTTCTTCCACGTAAGGAATACAAACTTTCCCCGTAAGGAAAACAATTTGATATGCTCGCATAAGGACTACATCGTCCATGTCAGGACCCACCTTTCCATATTAGGAATAATGATATTCTTGATTTGTCCACATAAGGAATCCATCGTTCCACGTAAGGAACACTCCTTTATCTGTCCACGTAAGGAAACGCTTTTCGTCTTGATTTGTCCACGTTAGGACTCACTACTCTACTCGCTGAGGATAAACTTGTCCACGTCAGGACTCATATCTTAACCTGCTGAAGAAATAAACTTGTCCACGTCAGGACTTGCGTGTCTTCGACTTGCTGGGGAAATACGACTGTGTCCATGTCAGGACACACACTTTGCCATCAACACGGAGAAGGATGAATTTGTCCACGTCAGGACTCTCGTACCTTGTCATCACAAAGAACTGCAAACTTGTCCACGTCAGGACACGTACTTCACCATCACGAATAGAGACATCTGCTGGAAATAAAATGGTCCACGTCAGGACTCCAACGCGAAGAGTAATCAACCTTGTCCACGTCAGGACTCCACCTTCAACCGAGAAATCAAGTCCGTCCTTGCTAGGACTAACACATATCGTCAAACTGAGGAAATGTCCACGTCAGGACTCCCCCTTCTCTTAGCACAAAAACCTGTCAATAAACTTGTCCCCGTTAGGACTCCTCCTTCCATTGGTCCGCCAATCTCTTATCATTGACGTTACAGCAACTTTGAGGCTGGCTCTACTGGGGATATTTGGAAACCAAACCACTGGATGCCTGCTCTGATAACCGGCGGTAGCCTTTGAAATTCTGGCTCATGAAACCTTTTAATGCTGACGTAACAACAACTTTGAAGGAAACGATCCGCTGGCCGGACTAGAGAAACTTCAACAAGAAATCTTGGCGGGGAAATAAGTAACTCTGCTTGGGGACAAAGAGAAACTTATCCTGCTGACTCTGTGGGGAGTAGCGCCGAAGCTGACACTTCGTTGAATGTCTCACGTCGAGATCCTGAATATTTTATTGATTCACCTGAGCAAGGGCTCTCTCTACCTGCAAGAGAAACAATACTTGAACCAAAAGGTCAGCCAACCTAGTTTATGTTTCAAAATGCATGCGTTCGGCAATGATGCAATGCTCCCTTCAACATGGGAATGCTACACGTTTATTTGGTGGATGCGAATATGACACTATATGCCAATGCAAATGCAAACTCGAACTGCTGGGTACAGAAACTGCTTCAGCAAAATAAATGTTGAAGATAATGCCGACTCCGCTGGGGATAGCCAGATGCTATAGAATTATTCCAGCAAAAATAAATGCTGGAAAAGGGGAATCGACTCGGCTGGGAAATTGGGAGCTCGCACCAAACACCTCGTTGAAGTAACACCCTGCTGGGGGATATAACTCTGCTGGAGAATGGCAGATGAGCCTGGTATGATTGGACCTCTGCTGGAGAATGAACGGATATCACACGGTGTTTTGACAAAATAAATGCCAATGCGCCACACCAACTCTGCCGGGGAGAACCTTAATCTTCGAGTTCCACTGGGAGGAAAATACTTGCTGAAAAGAGAACTCCACTGGGGATGGGATGATTCTCTTGGGAAAAATTAACTGACTCCACTGGGGGAGAGTAAATGACCCTGCGGGGAAAGGTGAAGTGTCTGAATACAACTCACAAATATTAAAACCGCTCTACTCGAGATGCACTGTCTGAATACAGCCTTTAATCTAGGAATCGCCAAACTTTGCTGAGGATAAATGGCTTTATTGGAGCATGCCTTTGGATAAACTACGACTAGTTGGGGAGTTCGATCCTTCTTCAGGAAGAACGTGCATGCTCTGCGTGGGGGATGAGTCTCTCGTTATTGCAATCTTTTGACCATCTTCCTCGTACGGTTATGAAACCTGCAACAACACAAACAAGACAAGACAAGCCTATGCAACCAAATCGATTCAGGTTAGTGACGTTATTTTCAGTTAATTCAAAGCTTTAGCAATTGTTGGCAAGGGCCAGTGACGTTATACACATGCTAGTTTCAATAAACTTAGGCGTTTTATCATGCACAAAACAGTAAAGAACCAGCATCAAGTACTGAATAACATATTTTATTGATTGGGCCCCTGAATGGGCGGAGTTTTGTACACGGGATGTAACTCCTGAAAAGAGGAAGCTACGCAAAGCAGATACCCAAGTATGCACAAAAAGCATAAATATTTGACAAATTAAATTTGTACACATGTCGGCAACGGGATGCAGACGAACACCACGAACTGATCCTCCTATGACTCATCCGACTCTAATGCTTTCCCGGTATCCATACTTCCGAAGCGGTTGTATCCGATAATCGACCCCTCAGGTATTCTCCCGCATTGATGCTCAGTGCAGTATCAAATTCGGACCGCAGTCATTTGCTTTTCACATCCCTAACTTTTGCGTGAACCGCCCTTTACGGGTTTTCAGTTCACCAGGATACCCTTTTTTGCCGAAGCCGCCCAGTGTAGGTTTTCAACTTCACGGGTGTACATTTTTTCAATTTTATCCCTAACTTTTGCCCGAACCTTTCATTCTGTTTTTGGTTCGCCAGGATGCCCCATTTTTGCCTGGACTCTCTTTTTTCTGTCCAGCGGGTCAATTTTAAGCAAAGTATTTTTTAACTGCGTCCGAATTCACAGGTGACGTAAAGTCTTTACCGTCCATGGTGGACAATAATAAAGCACCTCCTGAAAAGACTTTCCTGACAACGTAGGGCCCTTCGTAGTTGGGGGTCCACTTGCCCCTGTGATCTGCCTGCGGCGGGAGAATCCTTTTCAGCACAAGGTCGCCCGTCTGAAAGCTTCGCAGATGTATTTTCTTGTCATACGCTTTCTTCATTCGGCTTTGGTACAAACGACCGTATGCTAGAGAAGCTAGCCTCTTCTCATCCATCAAACTCAATTGGTTCAACCTGTCTTTTACCCATTCTGCCTCGTCCAGCTGAACGTCTCGCAATACCCTCAGAGAAGGGATCTCAACTTCCAATGGTAGCACTGCTTCCATTCCATATACCAACGAGAACGGGGTTGCCCCGGTTGATGTGCGTACCGTCGTACGATAACCGTGCAAAGCGAAGGGTAGCATCTCATGCCAATCCTTATAGGTCACCACCATCTTCTGAACGATCTTCTTGATATTCTTATTGGCCGCTTCGACAGCGCCATTCATCTTGGGTCGGTACGGGGAGGAGTTGTGATGTTCGATCTTGAAATTCTGACAGAGCTCCTTCATCATTTTGTTGTTCAGGTTTGAACCGTTGTTCGTGATTATCCGCCCGGGAATCCCATATCGACAAATGATATCTCTCTTGATGAATCTAGCCACCACTTGCTTCGTTACATTTGCATATGACGCCGCTTCCACCCACTTGGTGAAATAATCGATTGCTACTAGGATGAACCGATGCCCGTTAGAAGCTGTCGGCTCGATCTTTCTAATCATATCGATTCCCCACATCGAGAACGGCCATGGCGATGACATTACATTCAGAGGACTCGGAGGCACATGAATCTTATCAACATAGATTTGGCACTTGTGGCACTTCCTCGCAAACTTGAAACAATCAGTTTCCATAGTCAGCCAAAAATAACCTGCCCGTAGCAGCTTTCTCGTCATAGCATGTCCACCAGCATGCGTACCAAAGGTACCTTCGTGTATTTCCTCCATGAGCAGCTTTGCCTCTTTCTCGTCTACACAACGCAACAACACCAAATCGTGGTTTCTTCTGTATAAGACGCCATCCGGATTCAAATAGAAATTACCCGCTAATCTCCGGAGAGTCTTCTGATCTTGACTGGATGCCCTAGCCGGATACTCTTTATTCTTCAGGAAGTTAAGGATATCAAAATACCACGGTTTGTCGTCGGATGCTTCATCAATAGCAAATACGTAAGCTGGTCTGTCCAACCGAGAGATAATGATTCTGGGAGCCTCGTTCCAGAAATTGACTTTGTACATGGAAGACAAAGTGGCGAGAGCGTCAGCCATTTGATTCTCTGCCCGCGTTACGTGATGCAATTCAACCTTGTCGAAGAAAGGCAACAATCTCCTTGCATAATTCATGTAATGTATCAGATTGGGCTGACGTGTCTCCCATTCCCCTTTGATTTGATTCACCACCAGAGCTGAGTCTCCGTATACGTCCAGATTCTTGATTCGCAAATCAATGGCTTCTTCAAGCCCCATTATACAAGCTTCGTATTCGGCCTCATTATTGGTAACTGGAAAGGTCAATCGAGCAGTAAACGGGATGTGTGACCCGTGTGGAGTAGTGATGATTGCCCCTATTCCTCTACAGTAAGCATTCACAGCTCCGTCAAATATCATCTTCCATTTGGAACCCAACTCTGGTCCTTCGTCTGGCAACGGCTCTTCACAATCTTTCATCTTTAGGTACATGATATCCTCGTCAGGAAAATCAAACCTCATCGATTGGTAATCTTCAATAGGCTGCTCCGCCAGATACTCAGACATCACACTCCCCTTTATAGCCTTTTGCGAGACGTATTGGATGTCATATTCAGTCAAGACCATCTGCCAACGGGCAATTCTCCCTGACAACGCCTGCTTTTCGAATACATATTTGATAGGATCCATCTTCGAGATGAGCATGGTTGTATGATTCAGCATGTATTGCCTCAAACGCTTGGCGGCCCAGGCTAGCGCGCAACAAGTTTTCTCAAGCATTGAGTATCGAGATTCACAATCTGTAAATTTCTTACTCAAGTAGTAGATCGCATGCTCTTTTCTTCCTGTCTCGTCGTGCTGACCGAGAACACAACCCATGCTTCCCTCAAGAACCGTCAAATACATGATCAAGGGTCTCCCTGCCACTGGGGGTATCAAAATAGGAGGTTCCTGCAAATACTTCTTTATTTTATCGAATGCCTTTTGACAATTTTCGTTCCACGCTACAGCTTGATCTTTCTTCAACAGCTTGAATAATGGTTCACACGTAGCAGTTAGGTGAGAGATGAACCGGGCGATGTAGTTCAACCTCCCTAAAAACCCGCGCACCTCTTTTTCTGTTTTAGGCGTCAGCATTTCTTGAATCGCTTTTATTTTAGCAGGATCGACCTCTATTCCTCTTTCGCTTACGATAAACCCTAGCAGCTTACCCGATCTCACCCCAAAGGTGCATTTGTTAGGGTTCAATCTCAGCCTGAACTTCCTAAGCCTTTTAAATAACTTCAACAGATTCACCAGATGCTCTTCCTCCGTCTGGGATTTGGCAATCATATCGTCCACATAAACTTCGATCTCTTTATGCATCATATCATGAAAAAGAGTCGTCATCGCACGCTGATATGTTGCCCCAGCATTTTTCAAGCCAAAGGGCATCACTTTGTAGCAAAATGTTCCCCAAGGCGTTATGAAAGTAGTTTTCTCCATATCCTCTGGCACCATTTTAATCTGATTATAGCCTGAAAAGCCATCCATGAAGGAGAATACGGAGTATTGAGCAGTATTATCAACTAGCACATCGATATGAGGAAGCGGAAAATCGTCTTTTGGGCTTGCTTTATTCAAATCTTTGTAATCCACGCACATTCGAACCTTGCCATCTTTCTTTGGCACGGGTACGATGTTAGCAACCCATGAGGGATATTTTGTCACAGCTAGGAAACCAGCGTCCCACTGTTTTTGAACTTCCTCTTTGATCTTCACTGCCATATCTGGTCGAGTCCTGCGAAGCTTTTGTTTGACCGGCGGGCAATCTTCTTTCAGTGGCAGACGGTGCACCACCATATCTGTATCGAGCCCTGGCATATCCTCATACGACCAAGCAAACACATCATTATACTCTCGGAGCATTTCAACCAGTCTTCGCTTGATATCACCCTGCAGTGCGGCTCCGATACGAATATTCTTCTCAACCCCTTCCGACCCCAAGTTGATAATTTTGATGACCTCGTCGTGAGGCAGAATGGCTCTTTCCTCTTGCTTCACCAACCAAGACAGCTCTTCAGGAACGTCGCTATCTTCGACAACCTCTTCTTCGGCCTGAAATACCGGATGCTCAAAGTCGGGACGAGTCATAGGTGGTTCAAGGATGTCATCTGAAAATGTTATCCTGCAAAAGGAATGGTTAAGTGCTTCAAAATGCGTATAAAGCGAATAACCACGTTGCCATTTTATTGAAAAATATAAAACAAGAAAGACAGGGATTACAATATTTGCACATGAAAAGACGCCATTTATTTAATGATTAACACACAATGTTCATAACAACACAGCCCTAAGCAAATCCTGATGCCCCGGGCAAGACATCAGATTATTCAACAATTAATAAAGCAAAGCATTACTGTTTAAGAGTCACAGGAACAAGCTCCTGAATAGACCAGTTGCACAGTCCTTGTCCTGGCGTGCCTGGATGAATCCAGGCATCCATATCACAGTCGCTGTCTCCTTCGTCAGACTCCGAAGCAGCGTTGATGGTTTCATGACATACTCCACTGGCAGAGATGGTTATTGGCCCTCTGAAACGGGGTGCCCCCACAGCGGGATTTGATGACGACGGTTGGTACCCCAGCCCGAACCGGTCCATCTTCACAGGAATATCCAACACTTTGCCCCAGCCTTTTGCTTCTCCTGCCTCCACTAGAGCTTGAGCTTCTTTATACGATGAGACGGCTATCTCTGACACTTTGCTCGCCCCGGGACCTTTGTCCTTGATACGCAACCCTTCAAATGCCTGGCAGGGTGTTTCGTGGATCTCTCCGTCGACCTCCACATATTTAAATGACGACAGATGGCTGACCAGGATGTCTTCTTCTCCGCATACGGTGACTACGCTGTCTCCGACCATATATTTCAACTTCTGATGCAGGGTAGACGTGACTGCCCCAGCCCCATGGATCCAAGGTCTTCCAAGCAAGCAGCTGTATGCGGGCTGTATATCCATGATATAAAACTCAGTTGCAAACACCTCCGACCCTACTTGCAGGGGCAATGTTATCGATCCAAAGACTGTTCTCCGCGTGCCGTCAAACGCTCTGACTACCAAGTCACTGGGCGTGCACAGGATTCCTCTGACATCCAGCTTCATCATCGCTTTCTTGGGCATCACATTCAAAGACGATCCGGTGTCGACCAATACATGCGACATTACTGATCCTCTACACTCAACAGATATATGCAGCGCCATATTATGATCTCTCCCTTTCGGGGTCAAATCGAAGTCGGTAAAGCCCAAGCTGTGGCCTGCATTCACATGTGCCAACACTCCTTCCAGCTGATTCACGGAGACGTCTTGGGGTACGAAGGAAGTATCCAGGACTTTCAACAAAGCATTTCTGTAAGCTTCCGAACACAAGAGCAATGACAAGATGGATATTTTGGACGGCGTCTGTTGCAGATGCTCCACAATCTTATAATCACTTTTTCGAATCAAGCGCATGAACTCTTCTACCTCTCTCGACGCCGATTCTTTTTCGCTTTCTTGCACTGGGACATTCTCAACCATTTTCCCCTTTCCTTTCGCTAGTCTTTCGGCCTCCACCTCAGGCGATATGAAGATCCTACCACTCCTTGTCATACCTCCTGAACCAACAACGTTATCGACAGTCTCCGCTGGCTGCTTATCAACATCAATCTTTATCCCGTCACAATACACCTCCAACCCATATGACCAGGGGACTGCTTTCGTGTTCTCGTACGGGATCGGTCCGGCCTTAGTTATGGTGATCGGTGGTCGCTGAACCGGTGCTGCAATAGTGATTGTCTTTCGAGGAATCGTTACAGTGACCACATCACTCTGATCATCTGCTACCGCCCCGGCAGGCTCTTCAATTGCTGCTCGGTCAAACTGCAATGTGCCTCCATCAATTAAAGCCTGAATGCCTTTCTTCAAATCATCACACCCTCCAGCTAGGGTCCAGCATTCTAAGCATTACTCGTCACATCCTGGAAAGACACCCCCTTGCAGCAATCTGCTTTTTATCTCGCCCAGCGGCGTCTTTAAATCGTCGTCATTCATAATCAGATTCAACCCTTCCTCAGTCAGAATGGCGTTTGCTCCATGATTGGGCATGGGTTTCTGCACTATGTTCGGACCTGCCGTTCCGAAATTGATAGTCTTATTGTCCAAAAGATCCTGCACAACATGCTTAAAAGCATGGCAACCCTCTATATCGTGGCCCGGAGCCCCAGAATGAAACTCACAGTGCCTGCATGCATCATAACCATATGGAGGAGTTCCCGTTATAGGTGCCAGAGTTCTCTTCTCTACCAGATTCAGACCCAACAGCGTCTGCAACAAATCTGCATAGGTTGAGGGAGGCTTCTCAAACACTCTTCTTGGTTTACCACCCTGGAATCTTCGTTGAGCCTGCTGTGCCCCATGCTGTGGTTGCGGCTGCTGTTGCTGTTGTTGCTGCATTGGCTGCTGCTGAAACGGTTGTTGTTGCTGAAGTGGTTGTTGCTGATACGGGATAGTAACACTCGCCACCTGCTGCGGCTGATGATATTGGTTCTGACCTCTGCCTCGGCCTCGGCCTCCAAACACCGCGCTTGCCTCGCCCTGACGGCGCCCACCAAAAGCCTTCCTATTACTGCCAGATGCAGTTGGTTCTTCAGCCTGGAACTTTCCTTGCTTAATGTTACGTTCAATCTTTTCTCCCATCAGAATTAAGTCTGAAAAACTGGCCAGAGATGTATGAAACAACATGTCATGAAACAAGCCTGTGAATGTGCCGACGAACATGTCATTCATTTCCTTGTCTTCTAAAGGAGGACGGACCCTGGCAGCCATATCGCGCCACCTTTGCGCGTACTCTTTAAAGCTTTCCCCCTTCTTCGGAGACAGCCCTGTCAATTGGACCTGATTGGGTGCCAAGTCACTGTTATACTTGTAGTGAGCTACAAATGCCTCTGCCAATTGCTTCCATGTCTTGATATTAGTCGGCTCCAACCCCATGTACCACTCTAAGGAAGGGCCCGACAGACTATCTTGAAAGAAATGCATTAGCATTCTCTCATCAGTTGAGTATGCAGACATCTTTCTGTAATAAGCCCGCACGTGCACTTTCGGACATGTGTCCCCTTTATACTTATCAAACGTAGGAGCTTTGAATTTGATTGGCACCCTCAAGCCAGGTACCAGACCCATTGTTGCCATGTCTAAGCCCACAACACTTTGGTTCAGGACCCCCCTCATCTGCTCTTCCAGCATTCTGATCTTCTGGGAGTCATCCATCGGCCCTTCGAAACCTCCGCCGGAGAAAGCGTCCTCCTGCTGATCTTCTTGCCACATACCATTCCCAGCTCCATACCCATCATATCCATTATTACGGCCAGCCCTGATCTGATTCATCACTGGGCCTCACCCTCTGTTGCCGTATCCCTGAACACCTCCGGCAGGCCCAAAAGCCATTAACCCAGCGCCGTTTCCATTTCCGAAACCTCCGTAACCCTGATTGGCCACCCCATAACCATCTTGCCCAAAGCCTTGAGCATTGAAACCATATTTCCCAGCATTATCGAATCCCTGATCATTGAACCCGAATCCAGTATTGCCGGAGTCGTTGCCTCCCATATTATCACCCAAGTTGACATCACCAAGCCCAACGTTATGGACAGCAGTCTCATTCCCAACTCCGACGTTACCGTTCACAGCAGCGGTAGTGTTGTTGACATTAGCAGCAGGTATATTGACTACAGGCGGAGCCACTGGCGTGGGAGTGCCATCTCCATGAACGGTATCGACTCGCACAGACTGATGATCCTCGTTACCGTGACCAGCATTTCGGGCCAACAAAGGCTGCACCATGGCTTGCAAATTCTCCTGACCTTTTGCAATAGCTTCCATGGTCTGCATAAAGAGAGCTAGCTTCTCGCGCACGTCTTGCATCTCGTTCTGCATTTGATCCATGATTCTTCGACAGTTGGTGCGAGTAGAATAGCGGTGCGGGTGCTGATCTGCAATCCTGAAAAGTACCTGGTACAGAGCAGGAAATAAGATACCATCCAATGATTACCTGTAATGCAATATGAATATGAATGCAATGCAGTGTGTGTCTGTGCATTAGGGAAGATCATTCCCCGGTTCTAGTGCGAAGGCGCCAGTGCAGTGACAGTGCTAGCAATACAAAGATTGGAGTTGAATCATAGAAAGCCTCATATATTGCTGAGAAATCAATAAGCTCGGAATACAATATCACTGAGAGTACAACAAGAAGGCATGACCTCAACCAACAATCCTGGTGATGGTCAGCACTATGCAAATAAAGCATACAAGTTTCTACATGAAGTGATCAAATCCTCCCATAAGTCTGGTACTCTTCTAGCAGCTTTTTGGTCTCCGGGTGGCTTGGTCGATCAAGCAGCCCTTCAACAAGTTGGTTTCTTTTCTTGAGAACACGTCGCACGTCTTCAGCAGTTTCTCCCCATGCCCCCTCTCCGAAGCGATCTTCTAGTTTACGCTTCTAAGACACAGCTTCATCTCTGCCTTTGATGGCCTTGTTCAGTGCGTTCTGGAGACTATATCGGGTCATCACTTCCTCTTCACACTTCTTGATGCTGGACTTCAATTGCTCTTCGAGGTCGGAAATTTGTTGCTTCAACTTATCTTCCCTCTTCTTATTGTTGGTGAGCGTGGCATTCCAGGTTTTATTGCAAGAAGAGATCTCTCGGTGAGCGATGTCAAGCGCTTTCTTCTTGGATTCAAGCATGTCATGGGAGCTTCTGAACTCTTGCCCCAGACGTTCGCGCTTCTTCCTCTCCTCAGTCAACTCAGCCCCTAATCTGTTCATTAGCTCAATCTGCTGTTGGAAAGCATACACGGCCTTGTTTTTCTCACTGCGTATCTGGGCTAGCTCCTGCTCTAACCCTTCGTTGATCTTCATCAAGGCTTCTTTTTCTTTCACAACCTGCTCGTAGGCCTCCCTAGAAATAGTAGTTGGCTCTGCTACCGGAATAGGAACAAGAACTGGCGCATCTGGAAATGGCATCCGCAACTGAATTGCTCTCTCTTGGATCCAAACCCTGTAAGGTGCATAAGCCTGACAGTCATTTTTCCCTAACAACGGCTTCCCTCTTCGATTAATACGCGTCCAGGCATGCTGCAACTTGGCCAATAACTCCCCCTTCAAATCTCCGGTGAAGTACAGAGATTCCTGTACTTCTTCCTTCTTCGGCGGGTTCTTCAGCGCATATCCGAATTGGCGAATGAACAGAGAAGGGTTGTAGTTGATACACCCTTTTCTTCCTATCAGCGGAACATTAGGGTACCCAGAACAACTGAATATAAGCTCAGATCCTAGCAGATCTCTATCAAACCATTCAACGTCTTCGGAAGACAGCCTCATCAGGCGCTCTGACCAGCTAGCTGTGGTTGCACTCTTCACAAAAGATCCCTTCATGGGAAGGTGGCTTTTAAACCACATATCCAGCAATGGTACACAGAAATGAACATTCTTTCCTCTTCCCTTCTCATTCTTGTAATGCAGAGAGTGGTAGAAATCTCCGAGCAAGGTCGGTGCAGGATTACCAGCGGCAAACAAGTAGAAGGCATCGAAGTCCACAAAATCTGGTACATTGGGAAACAATATTATACCGTAAATGCACAGAGCCAGCACAGCATTGAATGCAATCCAACATCCGCTCTTAGCGTACTCCTGAGCTTTACCGATCAAGAACTGGAGTGAGAAGCCTGGAACTCCACGGGAAACAGTAGTCAACAATTCAGAAGCATCCACATGCAAAGCCTTGGCCAAGTCTTCCGGCTTGGGCTTAATGCCAGAATGAATGAATGGAACCTGGTTCTGCACGGGTAACTCAGTAAACTCCACATACTCCTCAATGGTAGGCCCCATAATGAAATCAACAAACATAAAACATCTCAATGCGGGATCATAGAATTGCAGCAAAGCGTACAGCCCATCTAGCTCTGTCTCCGTGGGTTTGCGCACCAATCTCAATAGTCTTCCATAGCTCATTTTGAAGCTCCTACGAACCTCCTCATCAGCCAGAGAGATCAACCCAAGCAGGGGAACAACATCAGGAGTAGGCAATTTGTAAGCAACTGTCCTTCTTAAGTTGGCCATGACCAATCACTCAGAAATCCGGACACTAGAACTAGTGAAATGCAAATGCACCTGCAGCACAGACACACGTTAGTGGGATGCAATGATGATGAGTATGCGAACAAATGCAATGCAAGTAACATGCAACGGGGACCAACTGCCGTAGCTGAACCATATCAAGAAGTCTCAGATAGATTCTCTAGAAGTCCTCAAACCCTGGTCTCAGATAGACCTACAACAAAGCTCCAATAATGGTCTCTGACAGACCTCAAACCATAACTCCAACTGGTCTCTGGCAGACCTCAGAACTATCCAACTGGTCTTTGACAGACCTCATAACACATCTCCAAATGGTCTCTGACAGACCTCATAACTCTCCATAAATACCTAGGATCTTTGACCAAGAAATAACCGGTATCTGGAGGTCTAGTTACCTGCATATCCCCAAACCCTCTCACAGGTGGATGTCCTAGTAACTGACAAAGCATGGCATCCTATGCGGTCGTCGGCGTCACAGACTTTCAGGGTTGATGATACGATTCCCATAAGGAGTGGCATCATCAAATCCTGAAGAGGCCTCACTTAGCCAACTTCCAAATGATCGGTCCCCAGAGTCGACAATTCAACTAACCAGCAACCCACGCCAACCAAAGGAAGGGGCAGGAGGCCAACCAGAGGAACCTCGTCTGAGTGTAGATTTCGCGGGACACCAAAGCAAGCAAAGCAAGCGGGCGCCAACTAATCTCTACTCTAATTCTAGGTGCACTCAAGCCCAGGTCCGACTTCTCACTCAGTATCAGAACACCCGTCATACCCCAAAATACAGCAATAATAATCAATATATAATGCTGAAAAATAAATGTCAGAAATATAAATCCATACAAAATCCTCGACGGGAAAACAAGCGTTAGGATTGACTCTCTTAAGGGACGTTGGATCCCAAATGCATAGGGAACTATCGCAGTCCTTAGCAGCCAGGGGACGTTGGATCCCCAGCAGAGTCGCCAGCTGTCGCTACTGCGAAAATCGGCGTCGGCTGAACAGAAGAGTCGCCACCGCGCGTTATTTATCCCACGGGAGGGAAAGGAAACGCTCAGAGTAAACCTCGCACAACACGGGAATGGTATGGTCGTTGCAACCAAAACCTGGATTCGGGAGTCGGTTACGCAAGGGGAAGGTATTAGCACCCCTCACGTCCGTCGTACTCGACGGGATCCACGCTTGTTTTCGGGTATGGATTGTTATTTCTATCTAAACTAAAGGTCAGGGGTTAAAAGAAAAGAAAATGAAAACAAAATGACTCGGCAAAGTATCGCACTTTATGCCTACGTATTCCCGTCTGGGACGAGAAATCAGAGTCAACGTAGTTCGCCTACCTACGGGACGGGAGGGGAAGGTTGCTCGCTAGGATATCGCATCCTATGCCTACGTACTTTCATACAGCATGAAAGATCAGAGCAAACGTAGTTCGGGCCACGTACGACACAAGTCTGTCTTGATTGATTTTATTCCTTCTGAAAAAGGTTTTTCTGATTAGCAGTCCAAGCGGACAGAAATGACGTCGTGATGAGTTCACATTCTTTTACGGAAGAAGTGTCTTTTATTGTGTTTGAAACCTTATTGTGTTTTTCTGTTTGTTTTGAGGAAGAAGAGACAGAACTCTAACCTACGGTTGCGAAGGGAATGAAACTAACCTAATATTATCATGCATGGGTTAAAACCTAGTGTCTATCATGCTCCTCTCTTGCACAGAGAGAAACAGAGATCCTAAGGGAACAGACGGAAACAGAAACAATATCAGATATATACAGTAATACGGTAAAATGCATGGATGCAACAATACAAGCGAGGCAAGGGAGTCCCACTCAACCTCGAACCTAGAAAACAATAGGCAAAAGTGAACAGACTTCACTTTCAACCCAACAGGTTAAACAGCAAACAATATAGTCCAGAAAACCAATCAATACATCAGAAATGAAATACAGCAAAAAAAATAAACAGCCACAGCAGCTCTGCACCAACACCTATCTTCAGGTCATCTCCAATCTGCTACAAGCTTCTGGCAAGCCTCAGTCTCCATCTCCATAGCTTTCAAGCAAGGGCTTTGGTTATCAATCTTCAATCTACAATGGCTTTTCTTCAAGTCCTATCCTCCAAGCTGAGGGATCAATCACCAGAGTGAATTGGGTGTTAAGCAATTAGTTGACTACCAAGGGTGGCAAACCAACTGCTACTAACACATAAGATATTTTCTCTCAAGAGTTCTATCCCTTAGACAGTAGCACCAAGCCTTCCAAGGGAAGGGGGTGAGTGTCTAAGAGAGACTCTGTATCACAGAGAGGAATGGAGGCAGTCAAAACCTTCCATGTTTGAGAATCAAGTTTTCTAATCTAGAGCTCTGCCTAGCTCCTAAACCCTAATCTCCTCAACAGCTGCTAGCAGGAATCTTCTCTCCAATCTCTAGAAGTTGGTCTTCAGTCTCTGGATCTCCAATGGCTTCATCATAAGTCTTCAGCTTCCCCAATCCCTAGACAATCACAATACCCACACAGACAAACAGTAATCCCCAGAGGGCACACCACACCAATCAATCAAATATATCAGTATATACTAATAGCAGTAGGGGAATCCTAGTGATTTCTAAGGGGATCTATCCTATACCCATAACCCCTATAGTCCATACCCCAAAAATCAAATGAAAATTTCCTAAAAGAATTAAACTATCTCACCTAAGTTGATTTAAAACCCTAATTTTATTCATGTTGTTCACACCTAAACTAAACACCTAAAATTAATTCCTAAAAATATGAACTAAATTGTATATACAAGTTAACAATGTCTTTTAATCAACCTAAAAAGAATGGATGAAAAATATTGAAGCAACTATTAGAACAAAATTTATCAAAATCATGTATGGAATGAAACACCTAAAATATGCATTTATTTGGAAAATATGGGAAAAATATCAAATAAAAAATAAAATGCAATTTTTATTTTTTATAATTTTCTAGACATCTTGAAGAAATTAATGCAAAAAGAATCAGTTGAAAATATGCATTTTATGATTTATTATGATTTTTGGAAAATGCATGAAAATGAAAAGAAATTAAAAAAATGAAATAAAGAGAAATAGAGGGAGGGGGTGAGAGTAGCAAACGCGCTCAGTTGTAATCCAGGTGGGCCACCAGCTGGGAGGTGCGAATAGAACAAAGCAATAGGCCCAGCGCGCTTCAGAATTTCAACAAAAAATCAAAAAAACACAAACGGTGCAGATAGTAGAATTCTTAGTTGAATATCATTGGGCCTTGGCTGAGAGGGGTGTCATTAGCAAGGAATCCCAAAGCCCAGTCAGAAAGTTAAGTGAAACGGTGCGTTTGGCACCCCAGAGTTTCCCTCCATTGTCAACTTCAAACCACGGCCGTTGGATTAGATTCAAAGTCAAGGTCAAACAAGAGATCTCACGGCTATCCATCATCTTCCCCAATGGATCATCTAGGGTTTCAGAAAACCAACCCCCATGCATGCACCTTCCATCTCTTCGTGCTCTCTCCATTCACCATGAAATCACAAGCTACAAAAAGCAAAAACGAGCCATTTTCTTCCCTCTACACAACCATACCATTATCTCTTTCTGAAACTCACTCAAGAAGCAAACCCGATAGGGGTAACAGATAGAATCCACCATGAACACCTGTCATCAACCATACCAATTCTGTCTAAATCTTACCCTAACCTATTTTAGACTTCACACTGATCACCTTAAGCCATTAACCTAGGACTATCTTGCATTATCATTGATGTTATGCTCTCTAACAGAATTAGTGCACTCTGGTCAAACTCCATGAAACTTGTCCAAACTTACCAAAATCAATCACCTAACTATGCCTAACCATTCTATGCTAACAAAATTCTATAATCCTAACTAAACTAAGCAATTCGAACAGAACTCTAACCTGATGCAAATGGTGAAAACAGCTATGCAACTCCTTGGATATGATGCTTGCAGTGATTGGGAATTGATCAGTGACCTTGATTAGGGTTTCTGTATGCAATGGCTAATGTGCAAACTCCTTGAATCTTGTACTTGAAACCTTCTTGCAAATTGGATGATGAAGATGAATGGTACAATCCTTGCTCCAATCTGCCAAATCTTTGATGGAATTCTGATCTAGGAAAGGTATTGATGATGATCCAAGCAAGAAATGTGGAGATTGATGGAGATTTGAGAGGGTTTGAGAAGCTTTTGCAAAATGAAGAAAGTGAGTGAAACTTGTGATTTTGAGAGAATGATATCACCAACCATGGCATGAACCATCTCATATCAATATATACATGAGGTTAGAACCTCCTAGAATCTTGGAGAAGCTTCCCTTACATCTTTTCCCTTGGATTTGGTTTATGTATCTTCCATTACAAGTAACCATGGATAACTCTTGAAATGTGAACTAAGCTCAAAATTCTACTTTATCCAATGTCTTTAAAATGATCTTTCCATTCAAAATGACCTATAATTTTGCTTCATTTGGCCAAAATATGAAAAATCTCATTTTTAAGTCCATTTTTATTCATTAAATCCAACAATTTTGAAACCTTGTGCTATGAATCTTTACAATCTCTCACGGTCACTTTCCTAGACTAAAAATTTCATTTTGAACAAGTTTTATGTTGTAAAGTTTTCCATTTGAAGCTTCCTTGTATGAGTTTTGGGCATAGGTTAAAATGACTTGTAATTCTCAGATGACCAAAATACCCTTTGCTTGCCAAGAGCATAAGTAGAGTTCCACAAATTATATGAAGGCATACTATACCATTATAGAAATCTAAGACAATGAGGAACAATTATTATGTTGACCAGAAATTCATTTGAAATCTCCTTGAGGGGTAAAAATTGCTTGGAAGTCAAGTCACTTTCACAGACAAAATTTCAGATACCTCAGATGACCTGTAACTTGCAAGGACCATAACTTGAGTTCTATAAATCTCCTTGATGTCTTCCACCACTCAAATTAAAGGTCTTGAGATCCTCTACAAGTTTCATGTTGGCCAAGGACCCATTTGAAGCTTGCATTTTGACTTATCTTGCTTGGAAATTTGACCTAAACTAGGGGATTTTACATAGAAACCCTAATTTAGAAACTCCTCTTCTCCTTGATTTCTCCTAATTTCTTCTTAGCATAACAACATATCCTTATTCTATATGTCAAATGATGAACCCCACATCTCTCAAATAGCCCTTAATCTCCTTCAATCAGTCAATTGACCTAGAGTTGACCCAGGGTTGACCTAGATGAAACCCTAGTTGACTGTCTTCAACTGTAATCCTTATGATCATACCAATGACTTGTCTCCTTCTCCAAATGACTTTCTAAGTCCTCCAAGATGTCTAGATACTCCCCATGCCTTCAATTCACAGCTCATACTTTTCTTATTGATCCCCAGATACACTCAGTTAGGAGATAGATGAACTGCTTGATCCATTGACTTGATAGCTTTCCAATTCTTTCTGATGACTTGAATGAGATTGAATTTGAATAATAACCTCTTGATAGGCCTCCAGAGATGAGAATAATGATTGGTCCCCTGTTGTATGACTTGCTATGCTTATGCTATGCAGATGAATAGGCTATGTACATGACTCTATATGTAAATGCTAATGACATTGAAACATAAACCAAGTGAATAAGGTTGGGCAAATTTTAGGGTGCAACACCTGGCCGCTCAACGTACACCGGAGTATGGATACTCAACGAAAATGACCAGAGCCTAAATGCGCAACGAAATAACCGGAATCTGGATACTCAATGAAAATGACCAGAGCCTGGATACTCAACGAAAATGACCAGAGCCAGGACGTTCAACGTAATAACCAGAGTCTGAATGCTCAAGGAAATAACCAGAGCCTGAACGCTCAACAAAAAATGACCAGAGCCTGGACGCTAAACGTAATAACCGGAGTACGGATACTCAACGAAAATGACTGGAGCCTGGACGCTCAACATAATAACCGGAGCCTAAACGCTCAACGTAATGACCGGAGTCTGGATACTCAACGTAATAACTGGAGTCTGGATACTCAATGAAAATGACCAGAGCCTGGACGCTCAACGTAAACAACCGGAGCCTGGACGCTCAACGTAATAACCAGAGACTGGATACTCAACAAAAATAATCGGAGCCTGGACGCTCAACGTAAATAACCAGGGCCTGGACGCTGAATGAAAATAACTAGAGTCTGGATACTCAACGGATATGACCAGAGCCTGAACGCTCAACAGAAATGACCAAAGCCTGGACGCTCAATGTAATATCCGAAGTTTGGATACTCAACTTAATAATCAAATTCTGGATACTCAACGAAAATGACCGGAGCCTGAATGCTCAACATAATAACCAGAGTCTGGATACTAAACACAATAAACGGAGTCTGGATACTCAACGAAAATGACCGGAGCTTTGACCTTCAACGTAAATCAGAGTCTGGATAATCAACGAAAATAACCGGAGCCTGAATGCTCAACGTAATAACCGGAGCCTGGACGCTCAACGTAATAATCGTAGTCTGGATACTCAATGAAAATGACCAGAGCCTAGATGCTCAACGTAATAACCGGAGCCTGGATGCTCAACATAATAACCGGACCCTAAACGCTCAACGTAATGACTGGTGTCTGGACACTCAACGTAATAACCCGAGCCTGGATAATCAACGAAAATGACTGGAGCCTGGACGCTCAACGTAAACGACTGGAGCCTGGACACTCAACGTAATAACCAGAGTCTGGATACTCAACGAAAATAACTGGAGCCTGGACGCTCAACAAAAATAAACGGAGCCAAAACGCTCAACATAATAACTGGAGTCTAGATACTCATCGTAATAACCGGAGTCTGGATACTCAACAAAAATGGCCGAAGCCTCGACACTCAACGTAAGTGACCGGAGCCTGGACGCTCAATGTAATAACAAGAGTATAGATACTCAACAAAAATAATCGGAGCCTAGACGCTCAACGAAAATAACCACAGCCTGGACGCACAACAAAAATAACCAGAGTCTGGATACTCAACGAAAATGACCGGAGCCTGAACGCTCAACGAAAATGACCGGAGCCTGGACGCTTAACGTAATAACCGGAGCCTAGATACTCAACGAAATAACCGGAGCCTGGATGCTGAACGAAAATGACTGCAGCCTGGCTGCTCAACGTACACCGGATTATGGATACTCAACAAAAATGACCAGAGCCTAAATGCACAACGAAATAACCGGAATCTGGATACTCAATGAAAATAACCAGAGCCTGGATACTCAACGAAAATGACCAGAGCCAGGACGTTCAACGTAATAACCGGAGTCTGAATGCTCAAGGAAATAACCAGAGCCTGAACGCTCAACAAAAAATGACCAGAGCCTGGACGCTAAACGTAATAACCGGAGTACGGATACTCAACGAAAATGACTGGAGCCTGGACGCTCAACATAATAACCGGAGCCTAAACGCTCAACGTAATGACCGGAGTCTGGATACTCAACGTAATAACTGGAGTCTGGATACTCAATGAAAATGACCAGAGCCTGGACGCTCAACGTAAACAACCGGAGCCTGGACGCTCAATGTAATAACCAGAGACTGGATACTCAACGAAAATAATCGGAGCCTGGACGCTCAACGTAAATAACCAGGGCCTGGACACTGAATGAAAATAACTAGAGTCTGGATACTCAACGGATATGACCGGAGCCTGAACGCTCAACAGAAATGACCAAAGCCTGGACGCTCAATGTAATATCCGGAGTCTGGATACTCAACTTAATAACCAAATTCTGGATACTCAACGAAAATGACCGGAGCCTGAATACTCAACATAATAACCAGAGTCTGGATACTAAACACAATAAACGGAGTCTGGATACTCAACGAAAATGACCGGAGCTTAGACCTTCAACGTAAATCAGAGTCTGGATAATCAACGAAAATAACAGGAGCCTGAATGCTCAACGTAATAACCGGAGCCTGGACGCTCAACGTAATAATCGTAGTCGGGATACTCAATGAAAATGACCAGAGCCTAGATGCTCAACGTAATAACCGGAGCCTGGATGCTCAACATAATAACCGGACCCTAAACGCTCAACGTAATGACTGGTGTCTGGACACTAAACGTAATAATCGGAGCCTGGATAATCAACGAAAATGACTGGAGCCTGGACGCTCAACGTAAACGACTGGAGCCTGGACACTCAACGTAATAACCAGAGTCTGGATACTCAACGAAAATAACTGGAGCCTGGACGCTCAACAAAAAATAAACGGAGCCAAAACGCTCAACATAATAACTGGAGTCTAGATACTCATCGTAATAACCGGAGTCTGGATACTCAACAAAAATGGTCGAAGCCTCGACACTCAACGTAAGTGGCCGGAGCCTGGACGCTCAATGTAATAACAAGAGTATAGATACTCAACGAAAATAATCGGAGCCTAGACGCTCAACGAAAATAACCACAGCCTGGACGCACAACAAAAATAACCAGAGTCTGGATACTCAACGAAAATGACCGGAGCCTGAACGCTCAACGAAAATGACCGGAGCCTGGACGCTCAACGTAATAACCGGAGCCTAGATACTCAACGAAATAACCGGAGCCTGGATGCTGAACAAAAATGACTGCAGCCTGGCCGCTCAACGTACACCGGAGTATGGATACTCAACGAAAATGACCAGAGCCTAAATGCACAACGAAATAACCGGAATCTGGATACTCAATGAAAATAACCAGAGCCTGGATACTCAACGAAAATGACCAGAGCCAGGACGTTCAACGTAATAACCGGAGTCTGAATGCTCAAGGAAATAACCAGAGCCTGAACGCTCAACAAAAAATGACCAGAGCCTGGACGCTAAACGTAATAACCGGAGTACGGATACTCAACGAAAATGACTGGAGCCTGGACGCTCAACATAATAACCGGAGCCTAAACGCTCAACGTAATGACCGGAGTCTGGATACTCAACGTAATAACTGGAGTCTGGATACTCAATGAAAATGACCAGAGCCTGGACGCTCAACGTAAACAACCGGAGCCTGGACGCTCAACGTAATAACCAGAGACTGGATACTCAACGAAAATAATCGGAGCCTGGACGCTCAACGTAAATAACCAGGGCCTGGACGCTGAATGAAAATAACTAGAGTCTGGATACTCAACGGATATGACCGGAGCCTGAACGCTCAACAGAAATGACCAAAGCCTGGACGCTCAATGTAATATCCGGAGTCTGGATACTCAACTTAATAACCAAATTCTGGATACTCAACGAAAATGACCGGAGCCTGAATGCTCAACATAATAACCAGAGTCTGGATACTAAACACAATAAACGGAGTCTGGATACTCAACGAAAATGACCGGAGCTTAGACCTTCAACGTAAATCAGAGTCTGGATAATCAACGAAAATAACAGGAGCCTGAATGCTCAACGTAATAACCGGAGCCTGGACGCTCAACGTAATAATCGTAGTCGGGATACTCAATGAAAATGACCAGAGCCTAGATGCTCAACGTAATAACCGGAGCCTGGATGCTCAACATAATAACCGGATCCTAAACGCTCAACGTAATGACTGGTGTCTGGACACTCAACGTAATAACCCGAGCCTGGATAATCAACGAAAATGACTGGAGCCTGGACGCTCAACGTAAACGACTGGAGCCTGGACACTCAACGTAATAACCAGAGTCTGGATACTCAACGAAAATAACTGGAGCCTGGACGCTCAACAAAAATAAACGGAGCCAAAACGCTCAACATAATAACTGGAGTCTAGATACTCATCGTAATAACCGGAGTCTGGATACTCAACAAAAATGGTCGAAGCCTCGACACTCAACGTAAGTGGCCGGAGCCTGGACGCTCAATGTGATAACAAGAGTATAGATACTCAACGAAAATAATCGGAGCCTAGACGCTCAACGAAAATAACCACAGCCTGGACGCACAACAAAAATAACCAGAGTTTGGATACTCAACGAAAATGACCGGAGCCTGAACGCTCAACGAAAATGACCGGAGCCTGGACGCTCAACGTAATAACCAGAGCCTAGATACTCAACGAAATAACCGGAGCCTGGATGCTGAACGAAAATGACTGCAGCCTGGCCGCTCAACGTACACCGGAGTATGGATACTTAACGAAAATGACCAGAGCCTAAATGCACAACGAAATAACCGGAATCTGGATACCCAATGAAAATAACCAGAGCCTGGATACTCAACGAAAATGACCAGAGCCAGGACGTTCAACGTAATAACCGGAGTCTGAATGCTCAAGGAAATAACCAGAGCCTGAACGCTCAACAAAAAATGACCAGAGCCTGGACGCTAAACGTAATAACCGGAGTACGGATACTCAACGAAAATGACTGGAGCCTGGACGCTCAACATAATAACCGGAGCCTAAACGCTCAACGTAATGACCGGAGTCTGGATACTCAACGTAATAACTGGAGTCTGGATACTCAATGAAAATGACCAGAGCCTGGACGCTTAACGTAAACAACCGGAGCCTGGACGCTCAACGTAATAACCAGAGACTGGATACTCAACGAAAATAATCGGAGCCTGGACGCTCAACGTAAATAACCAGGGCCTGGACGCTGAATGAAAATAACTAGAGTCTGGATACTCAACGGATATGACCGGAGCCTGAACGCTCAACAGAAATGACCAAAGCCTGGACGCTCAATGTAATATCCGGAGTCTGGATACTCAACTTAATAACTAAATTCTGGATACTCAACGAAAATGACCGGAGCCTGAATGCTCAACATAATAACCAGAGTCTGGATACTAAACACAATAAATGGAGTCTGGATACTCAACGAAAATGACCGGAGCTTAGACCTTCAACGTAAATCAGAGTCTGGATAATCAACGAAAATAACCGGAGCCTGAATGCTCAACGTAATAACCGGAGCCTGGACGCTCAACGTAATAATCGTAGTCTGGATACTCAATGAAAATGACCAGAGCCTAGATGCTCAACGTAATAACCGGAGCCTGGATGCTCAACATAATAACCGGACCCTAAACGCTCAACGTAATGACTGGTGTCTGGACACTCAACGTAATAACCTGAGCCTGGATAATCAATGAAAATGACTGGAGCCTGGACGCTCAACGTAAACGACTGGAGCCTGGACACTCAACGTAATAACCAGAGTCTAGATACCCAACGAAAATAACTGGAGCCTGGACGCTCAACAAAAATAACCGGAGCCAAAACGCTCAACGTAATAACTGGAGTCTGGATACTCATCGTAATAACCGGAGTCTGGATACTCAACAAAAATGACTGGAGCCTCGACACTCAACGTAAGTGACCGGAGCCTGCACGCTCAATGTAATAACAAGAGTCGAGATACTCAACGAAAATAATCGGAGCCTGGACGCTCAACGAAAATGACCGTAGCCTGAACGCTCAACGAAAATGACCGGAGCCTGGACGCTCAACATAATAACCGGAGCCTAGATACTCAACGAAATAACCGAAGCCTGGATGCTGAAAGAAAATGACTGCAGCCTGGCCGCTCAACGTACACCACAGTATGGATACTCAACGAAAATGACCAGAGCCTGAATGTGCAACGAAATAACCGGAGCCTGGACGCTCAACGTAATAACCGAAGTCTGGATACTCAACGAAAATGACCAGAGCCAGGACGTTCAACGTAATAACCGGAGTCTGAATGCTCAAGGAAATAACCAGAGCCTGAACGCTCAACAAAAAATGACCGGAGCCTGGACGCTAAACGTAGTAACCGGAGTATGGATACTCAACGAAAATGACTGGAGCCTCGACGCTCAACATAATAACCGGAGCCTAAGCTCTCAACGTAATGACCGGAGTCTGGATACTCAATGTAATAATTGGAGTCTGGATACTCAATGAAAATGACCAGAGCCTGGACGCTCAACGTAAACGACCGGAGCCTGGATTCTCAACGTAATAACCAGAGACTGGATACTCAACGAATATGACCGGAGCCTGAACGCTCAACAGAAATGACCAGAGCCTGGACGCTCAATGTAATAACCGGAGTCTGGATACTCAACATAATAACCGGATTCTGGATACTCAACGAAAATGACCGGAGCCTGAACCCTCAACGTAATAACCAGAGTCTGGATACTAAAGATAATACACGGAGTCTGGATACTCAACGAAAATGACCGGAGCTTAGACCCTCAACGTAAATCGGAGTTTGGATACTTAACGAAAATAACCGGAGCCTGAATGCTTAACATAATAACCGGAGCCTAGACGCTCAACGTAATAATCGTAGTCTGGATACTCAATGAAAATGACCAGAGCCTAGATACTCAACGTAATAACCGGAGCCTGAATGCTGAACGAAATAACAGGAGCCTTAATGCCTAACGAAATAACCGGAGCCTGGACACTGAACGTAATAACCCGAGTCTGGATACTTAACAAAAATGACCGGAGCCTGGACGCTCAATGTAATAACCAGAGCGTGAATGCTCAACGAAATAACCGGACCCTGAACGCTTAACGAAAATGACCGGAGCTTGGCGACTCAACGTAATAACCGGAGTCTGGATACTCAATGAAAATGAGCTAAGCCTGGACGCTCAAGATAATAACCAAAGCCAAAATGCTCAACGTAATAACTGGAGTCTGGATACTCAACGTAATAATCGTAGTTTGGATACTCAACAAAAATGACCGGAGCCTGGACACTCAACGTAAGTGACCGGAGCCTGGACGCTCAACGTAATAACCAGAGTCTGGATACTCAACGAAAATAACCGGAGCCTGGACGCTCAAGGAAAATAACAACAGCCTGGACGCTCAACGAAAATAACGAAAGTCTGGATACTCAACGAAAATGATTGAAGCCTGAACGCTCGACGAAAATGACCAGAGCCTGGACGCTCAATGTTATAATTAGAGCCTAGATACTCAAAAAAATAACCGGAGCCTGGATGTTCAACAAAAAAGACTAGAGCCTAGCCGCTCAACATACACCGGAGTATGGATACTCAATGAAAATGACCGGAGCCTGAATGCTAAACAAAATAACCGGAGCTTGGACGCTCAACGTAATAACCGGAGTCTGGATACTCAACATAATAACCGGATTCTGGATACTCAACAAAAATGATCGGAGCCTGGACGCTTAACGTAATAACCGGAGCCTGAATGCTCAACGAAACAACCAGAGCCTGGACACTCAACGTAATAATCCGAGTCTGGACACTCAACGAAAATGACGGGAGCCTAGACGCTCAACGTAATAATCAGAGCCTGAATGCTCAACAAAATAATTGGAGCCTGAGCGCTTAACAAAAATGACCGGAGCCTGGACGCTCAACGTAAAAACCGGAATCTTGATACTCAATGAAAATGACCTAAGCCTGGACGCTCAAGATAATAACCGGAGACAAAACACTCAACGTAATAACTAGAGTCTGGATACTCAACGCAATAACCACAGCCTGGACGCTCAACGAAAATAACCAGAGTCTAGATACTCAACAAAAATGACCGGAGCCTGAACGCTCAACAAAAATGACCGGAGCCTGAGCGCTCAACATAATAACCGGAGCCTAGATACTCAACAAAATATCTGAAGCCTGGATGCTCAACGTACACCGGAGTAAGGATACTCAACGAAAATGACCGGAGCCTGAATGCTCAACGAAATAACCGGAGCCAGAATGCTCAACGAAATAACCGGATCCTGGACGCTCCACGTAATAACCGGAGTCTAGATACTCAACGAACATGACCAGAGCCAGGACGCTCAACGTAATAACCAGTGTCTGAATGCTCAAGGAAATAACGGGAGCCTGAACGCTCAATGAAAAATGACCGGAGCCAGGACACTAAACGTAATAACCGGAGTACGGATACTCAACGAAAATGACTCGAGCCTGGACGCTAAACTTAATAACCGGAGCCTAAATGCTAAACTTAATGACCGGACTCTGGATACTCAACGTAATAACCTGAGTCTGGATACTCAACAAAATTGACCGTAGCCTGGACGATCAACGTAAACGACCGGAGCCTGGACGCTCAACGTAATAACCGGAGTCTGGATACTCAACAAAAATAAACAGAACCTGGACGCTCAATGAAAATAACCAGAGTCTGGATACTCAAAGAAAATGACCGGAGCATGAACGCTCAACAGAAATGACCGAAGCCTAGACGCTCAATGTAATAACCGGAGTCTGGATACTCAACATAATAACCGGAGTCTGGATACTCAATGAAAATGACCAGAGCCTGAACGCTCAACGTAATAATCGTAGCCTGAACGCTCAACGTAATAACCAGAGTCTGGATACTCAACATAATAAACAGAGTCTGGATACCTAACAAAAATGACCGGAGCTTAGACCCTCAACGTAAATCAGAGTCTGGATACTCAACGAAAATAACCGGAGCTTGAATGCTTAACGTAATAACCGGAGCTTGGACGCTCAACGTAATAATCGGAGTCTGGATACTCAAGGAAAATGACCACAGCCTAAACGCTCAACGTAATAACTGGAGCCTGAATACTCAACATAATAACCGGAACCTGAATGCTCAACGAAATAACCGGAGCCTGGATACTCAAAGAAAATAACCGGAGCCTGAATGCTCAACGAAATAACCGGAGCCAGAATGCTCAACGAAATAACCGGATCCTAGACGCTCAACGTAATAACCGGAGTCTGGATACTCAAAGAAAATGACCAGAGCCAGGACGCTCAATGTAATAACCAGTGTCTGAATGCTCAAGGAAATAACTGGAGCCTGAACGCTCAATGAAAAATTTCCGGAGCCTGGACGCTAAACGTAATAACCGGAGTACGGATACTCAACGAAAATGAATGGAGCCTAGACGCTCAACTTAATGACCGGAGCCTGGACGCTAAACTTAATAACCGGAGCCTAAATGCTCAACTTAATGACCGGAGTCTGGATACTCAACGTAATAACCAGAGTCTGGATACTCAACGAAATTGACCGTATCTTGGACGCTCAACGTAATAACCGGAGTCTGGATACTCAACGAAAATAACCAGAACCTGGACGCTCAATAAAAATAACCAGAGTCTGGATACTCAAAGAAAATGACCGGAGCATGAACGCTCAACAGAAATGACCGAAGCCTGGACGCTCAATGTAATAACCGGAGTCTGGATACTCAACATAATAACCGGAGTCTGGATACTCAATGAAAATGACCAGAGCCTGAACGCTCAACGTAATAATCGGAGCCTGAACGCTCAACGTAATAACCAGAGTCTGGATACTCAACATAATAAACAGAGTCTGGATACCTAACAAAAATGACCGGAGCTTAGACCCTCAACGTAAATCAGAGTCTGGATACTCAACGAAAATAACCGGAGCTTGAATGCTTAACGTAATAACCAGAGCTTGGACGCTCAACGTAATAATCGGAGTCTGGATACTCAAGGAAAATGACCACAGCCTAAACGCTCAACGTAATAACTGGAGCCTGAATACTCAACATAATAACCGGAACCTGAATGCTCAACGAAATAACCGGTGCCTGGACACTCAACGTAATAACCCGAGTCTGGATACTCAACGAAAATGACCGGAGCCTGGACGCTCAACGTAATAACCAGAGGCTGGATGCTCAACAAAATAACTGGAGCCTGAACACTCAACGAAAATGACCGGATCCTGGACGCTCAACGTAATAGCTGGAGTCTGGATACTCAACGAAAATAACCTAAGCCTGGACGCTCAAGATAATAACTGGAGCGAAAATGCTCAACGTAATAACTGGAGTCTGGATACCCAACGTAATAACCGGAGTCTGGATACTCAACAAAAACGACCGGAGCCTGGACACTCAACGTAAGTGACCGGAGCCTGGACGCTTAACGTAATAACCAGAGTCTGGATAATCAATGAAAATAACGAGAGTCTGAACACTCAACGAAACTAAAGAGAGCCTTGACGCTCAACAAAAATAACCGGAGCCTGGACGCTCAACGAAAATAACTAGAGCCTGGACGCTCAACTAAAATAACCAGAGTCTGGATACTCAACGAAAATGACCGGAGCCTGGATGCTCAACGAAAATGACTGGAGCCTGGTCGCTCAACGTACACCGGAGTATGGATACTCAACGAAAATGACCGGAGCCTGAATGCTTAACGAAATAATCTGAGCCTAGACGCTTAACGTAATAACCGGAGTCTGGATACTCAATGCAAATGACCAGAGCCAAGACGCTCAACATAATAATCGGAGTCTGAATGCTCAATGAAATAACCGGAGCCTGAATCCTCAACGAAAAATGATCGGAGCCTGGACGCTAAATGTAATAACTGGAGTACGAATACTCAACGAAAATAACTGGAACCTGGACGCTCAACATAATAACCGGAGCCTAAATGCTCAACATAATGACCGGTGTCTGGATACTCAACGTAATAACCGGAGTCTGGATACTCAACGAAAATGACCAGAGCCTAGACGCTCAATGTAAACGACCGGGGCCTGGAGGCTCAACGTAATAACCGGTGTACGGATACTCAACGAAAATGATTGGAGCCTGGACGCTCAACTTAATGACCGGAGCCAGGATGCTCAACGTAAAAACCGGAGTCTAGATACTCAATGAAAATGACCTAAGCCTGGATGCTCAAGATAATAACCGGAGACAAAACACTCAACGTAATAACTGGAGTCTGGATACTCAACGTAATTACCGGAGTCTGGATACTCAACTAAAATGACCCGAGCCTGGACACTCAACGTAAGTGACCGAAGCATAGACGCTCAACGTAATAACCAGAGTCTGGATACTCAACGAAAATAACTGGAGCTTGGATACTCAACGAAATTAACCACAGCCTGGACACTCAACGAAAATAACCAGAGTCTAGATACTCAACGAAAAGGACCGGAGCCTGAACGCTCAACAAAAATGACCGGAGCCTGGGCGCTCAACGTAATAACTGGAGCCTAGATACTCAACGAAATAACCGGAGCCTGGATGCTCAACGTACACCGGAGTATGGATACTCAACGAAAATGACCAGAGCCTGAATGCTCAACGAAATAACCGGAGCCAGAATGCTCAACGAAATAACCGGATCCTGGACGCTCAACGTAATAACTGGAGTCTGGATACTCAAAGAAAATGACCAGAGCCAGGACGCTCAATGTAATAACCAGTGTCTGAATGCTCAAGGAAATAACTGGAGCCTGAACGCTCAATGAAAAATGTCCGGAGCCTGAACGCTAAACGTAATAACCGGAGTACGGATACTCAACGAAAATGAATGGAGCCTGGACGCTCAACTTAATGACCGGAGCCTGGACGCTAAACTTAATAACCGGAGCCTAAATGCTCAACTTAATGACCGGAGTCTGGATACTCAACGTAATAACCAGAGTCTGGATACTCAACGAAATTGACCGTAGCCTGGACGCTCAACGTAATAACCGGAGTCTGGATACTCAACGAAAATAACCAGAACCTGGACGCTCAATGAAAATAACCAGAGTCTGGATACTCAAAGAAAATGACCGGAGCATGAACGCTCAACAGAAATGACCGAAGCCTGGACGCTCAATGTAATAACCGGAGTCTGGATACTCAACATAATAACCGGATTCTGGATACTCAATGAAAATGACCAGAGCCAAGGCGCTCAACGTAATAACCGGAGCATGAACGCTCAACGTAATAACTAGAGTCTGGATACTTAACATAATAAACGGAGTCTGGATACCTAACAAAAATGACCGGAGCTTAGAACCTCAACGTAAATCGAAGTCTGGATACTCAAAGAAAATAACTGGAGCTTGAATGCTTAACGTAATAACCGGAGCTTGGACGCTCAACGTAATAATCGGAGTCTGGATACTCAAGGAAAATGACCACAGCCTAGACGCTCAACGTAATAACAGGAGCCTGAATACTCAACATAATAACCGGAACCTGAATGCTCAATGAAATAACCGGAGCCTGGACACTCAACGTAATAACCCGAGTCTGGATACTCAACGAATATGACCGGAGCCTGGACGCTCAACGTAATAACCAGAGCCTGGACGCTCAACAAAATAACCGGAGCCTGAACACTCAACGAAAATGACCGGATCCTGGACGCTCAACGTAATAACTGGAGTCTAGATACTCAACGAAAATAACCTAAGCCTGGACGCTCAAGATAATAACTGGAGCCAAAATGCTCAACGTGATGACTGGAGTCTGGATACTCAACGTAATAACCGGACTCTGGATACTCAACAAAAACGACCGGAGCCTGGACACTCAACATAAGTGACCGGAGCCTGGACGCTCAACTTAATAACCAGAGTCTGGATACTCAACGAAAATAACGAGAGCCTGGACGCTCAACGAAACTAACGAGAGCCTTGACGCTCAACGAAAATAACCGGAGCCTGGACGCTCAATGTAATAACCGGAGTCTGGATACTCAACGAAAATGACCAGAGCCAAGACACTCAACATAATAATCGGAGTCTGAATGCTCAATGAAACAACCGGAGCCTGAATCCTCAACGAAAAATGATTGGAGCCGGGACGCTAAACGTAATCACCGGAGTACGGATACTCAACGAAAATAACTGGAACCTAGACGCTCAACATAATAATCGGAGACTAAATGCTCAACATAATGACCGGTGTCTGGATACTCAACGTAATAACCGGAGTCTGGATACTCAACGAAAATGACCAGAGCCTGGACGCTCAATGTAAATGACCGGGGCCTGGAGGCTCAACGTAATAACCGGTGTCTGGATACTCAACGAAAATAACCGGAGCCTGGACGCTCAACGAAAATAACCGGAGCCCGGACGCTCAATGAAAATAACCAGAGTCTGGATCCTCAAAGAAAATGACCGGAGCATGAACGCTCAACAGAAATGTTCGAAGTCTGGACGCTCAATGTAATAACCAGAGTCTGGATACTCAACATAATAACCAGATTCTGGATACTCAACGAAAATGACCGGAGCCTGGACCCACAACGTAATAACCGGAGCCTGAACGCTCAACCTAATATCCAGAGTCTGGATACTCAACATAATAACCGATGTCTTGATACTCAACAAAAATGACCGGAGCTTAGGCCCTCAACATAAATCGGAGTCTGGATACTCAACAAAAATAACTGGAGCCTGAATGCTCAATGTCAAAACTAGAGCCTGGACGCTCAACGTAACAATCGGAGTCTGGATACTCAATGAAAATGACCAGAGCCTAGACGCTCAATGTAATAACCGGAACCTTAATGCTCAACGAAATATCCGGAGCCTGAATGCTCAACGAAATAACTGGAGCCTGGACACTCAACGTAATAACCCGAGTCTGGATATTTAACGAAAATGACCGGAGCCTGGACACTCAACGTAATAACCAGAGCCTGAATGCTCAACGAAATAACCGGAGCCTGAACGTTCAACAAAAATGACCAGAGCCTGGACGCTCAACGAAAATGACCGGAGCCAGGACGTTCAACGTAATAACCGGAGTCTGGATGCTCAAGGAAATAACCGGAGCCTGAACGCTCAACGAAAAATGAGCGGACCCTGGACACTAAACGTAATAACCGGAGTACGGTTATTCAACAAAAATGACCGGAGCCTGGACGCTCAACATAAAAACCAGAGCCTGGATACTCAACGAAAATAACCGGAGCCTGGATATTCAACGGAAATGACCGGAGTCTGGATACTCAACGAAAATAATCGGAGCCTGGACGCTCAACGAAAAAAACTGGAGCCTGGAAGCTCAATGAAAATAACCATTGTCTGGATACTCAAAGAAAATCACCGGAGCATGAACGCTGAACATAAATGTTCAAAGTCTGGACGCTCAATGTAATAACCAGAGTCTGGATACTCAACATAATAATCGAATTCTGGATACTCAATGAAAATAACCGGAGCCTGGACGCTCAACGTAATAACCGGAGCCTGAACGCTCAACCTAATATCCAGAGTCTGGATACTCAACATAATAACCGAAGTCTAGATACTTAACGAAAATGACCGGAGCTTAGACCCTCAACATAAATCGGAGTCTGGATACTCAACGAAAATAACTGGAGCCTGAATGCTCAACTTCATAACTAGAGCCTGGACGCTCAACTTAACAATCGGAGTCTGGATACTCAATGAAAATGACCAGAGCCTAGACGCTCAACGTAATAACCGGAGCCTTAATGCTCAACAAAATATCCGGAGCCTGAATGCTCAACGAAATAACTGGAGCCTGGACGCCCAACCTAATAACCCAAGTCTGGATATTTAACGAAAATGACCGGAGCCTGGACGCTCAACGTAATAACCAGAGCCTGAATGCTCAACGAAACAACCGAAGCCTGAACGTTCAACGAAAATGACCAGAGCCTGGACGCTCAACGAAAATGACCGGAGCCAGGACGTTCAACGTAATAACCGGAGTCTGGATGCTCAAGGAAATAACCGGAGCCTAAACGCTCAATGAAAAATGACCGGAGCCTGGACACTAAACGTAATAACCGGAGTACGGATATTCAACGAAAATGACCGGAGCCTGGACGCTCAACATAAAAACCGGAGCCTGGATACTCAATGAAAATAACCGGAGCCTGGATATTCAATGGAAATGACCGGAGTCTGGATACTCAACGAAAATGACCGGAGCCTGGACGCTCAACATAAACGACCGGAGACTGGACGCTCAACGTAATAACTAGAGTCTGGATACTCAACGAAAATAAGTGGAGCCTGGACGCTCAACGAAAATATCCGGAGCCTGGACGCTCAATTTAAATAACCAGAGTCTGGATACCCAACGAAAATGACCAGAGCCTGAACGCCTAACAGAAATGACCGAAGCCTGAACGCTCAATGTAATAAACAGAGTCTGGATAGTCAACATAATAACCAGATTCTGGATACTCAACGAAAATGACCGGAGCCTGGACGCTCAACTTAATAACCGGAGCCTGAACGCTCAACGTAATAACCAGAGTCTTGATACTCAACATAATAAACGGAGTCTGGATACTCAATGAAAATGACCGGAGCTTAAACCTTTAATGTAAATCGGAGTCTAGATACTCAACGAAAATAATTGGAGCCTTAATGCTCAACGTAATAACCGGAGCCTGGACGCTCAACGTAATAATCGGAGTTTGGATACTCAATGAAAATGACCAGAGCCTAGACGCTCAACGTAATAACCGGAGCTTTAATGCTCAACGAAAAAACCGGAGCCTGAATGCTCAATAAAATAACTGGAGCCTGGACACTCAACGTAATAACCCGAGTCTGGATAATCAACGAAAATGATCGGTGCCTGGACGCTCAATGTAATAACCAGAGCCTGAATGCTCAACAAAATAACCGGAGCCTGAACGCTCAACGAAAATGACCAGAGCTTTGACGCTCAACGTAATAACCGGAGTTTGGATACTCAATGAAAATGACCTAAGCCTGGACGCTCAAAATAATAACCAGAGCCAAAACGCTCAATGTAATAACTGGGGTCTGGATACTTAACGTAATAACCGAAGTCTGGACGCTCTACGTGATAACCTGAGTCTGGATACTCAAGGAAAATAACCGGAGCCTTGATACTCAATAAAAATAACCAGGGCCTGGACGCTCAACGAAAATAACCAGGGGTGGATACTAAACGAAAATGATTGGAGCCTGAACGTTCAACGAAAATGACCGGAGCCTGGACGCTCTACGTATTAACCGGAGCCTAGATATTCAACAAAATAGCCGGAGCCTGGATGCTTAACGAAAATGACTGGAGCCTTTCCGCTCAACGTACACCGGAGTACGGATACTCAACCAAAATGACTGTAGCCTGAATACTCAACAAAATAACCGGAGCCAGAATGCTCAACGAAATAACCGGAGCCTGGACGCTAAACATAATAACCGGAGTCTGGATACTCAACGAAAATGACCAGAGCCAGGACACTCAACGTAATAACCGGAGTCTGAATGTTCAAGGAAATAACCGGAGCCATAACGCTCAACGAAAAATGACCGGAGCCTGGACGTTAAACGTAATAAACGGAGTACGGATACTCAACGAAGATGACTAGAGCCTGGACGCTCAACATAATAACCGGAGCCTAAACACTCAACGTAATGACTGGAGTCTGGATACTCAACGTAATAACCCGAGTCTGGATACTTAACAAAAATAACCGGAACCTGGACGCTCAACAGAAATGACCGGAGCCTGGACGCATAATGTAATAACCGGAGTCTGGATACTCAACATAATAACCGGATTCTGGATACTCAACAAAAATGACCGGAGCCTGGACGCTCAACGTAATAACTGGAGCCTTAACGCTCAACGTAATAACTAGAGTCTGGATACTTAACATAATAAACAAAGTCTGGATACTCAACGAAAATGACCGGAGCTTAGGCCCTCAATGTAAATCGGAGTCTAGATACTAAATGAAAATAACCGGAGCCTGAACGCTCAACATAATAACCGGAGCCTGGACGCTCAACGTAATAATCGGAGTCTAGATACTCAATGAAAATGACTAGAGCCTAGACGCTCAATGTAATAACCGGAGCATGAATGCTCAACGAAATAACCGGAGCCTAAATGCTCAACATAATAACCAGAGTCTGGATACTCAACGAAAATAACCGGGGCCTGGACGCTTAACGAAAATAACCAGAGCCTGGACCCTCAACGTAATAACCAGAGTCTGGATACTCAACCAAAATGACCGGAGCCTGGACGCTCTACGTGATAACCTGAGTCTGGATACTCAAGGAAAATAACTGGAGCCTGGACACTCAATAAAAATAACCAGGGCCTGGACGCTCAACGAAAATAACTAGGGTCTGGATACTCAACGAAAATGATTGCAGCCTGAATGCTCAACAAAAATGACCGGAGCCTGGACGCTCGACGTAATAACCGGAGCCTAGATACTCAACGAAATAACTGGAGCCTGAATGCTTAACGAAAATGACTGGAGCCTTGCCGCTCAACGTACACCGGAGTACAAATACTCAACGAAAATGACTATAGCCTGAATACTCAACGAAATAACCGGAGCCAGAATGCTCAACGAAATAACCGGAGCCTGGACGCTAAACGTAATAAGCAGAGTCTGGATACTCAATGAAAATGACCAGAGCCAAGACACTCAACGTAATAACCGGAGTCTGAATGCTGAAGGAAATAATCGGAGCCATAACGCTCAACGAGAAATGACCAGAGCCGGACGTTAAACGTAATAAACGGAGTACGGATACTCAACGAAAATGACTAGAGCCTGGACGCTCAACATAATAACCGGAGCCTAAACGTTCAACGTAATGACTGGAATCTTGATACTCAACGTAATAACCGGAGTCTGGATACACAACAAAAATAACCAGAACCTGGACGCTCAACAGAAATGACCGGAGCCTGGACGCATAATGTAATAACCGGAGTCTGGATACTCAACATAATAACCGGATTCTGGATACTCAATGAAAATGACCGGAGCCTGGACGCTCAACGTAATAACTGGAGCCTGAACGCTCAACTTAATAACTAGAGTCTGGATACTTAACAAAATAAACGGAGTCTGGATACTCAACGAAAATGACCGGAGCTTAGACCCTCAATGTAAATCGGAGTCTAGATACTAAACGAAAATAACCGGAGCCTGAATGCTCAACATAATAACCGGAGCCTGGACGCTCAACGTAATAATCGGAGTCTAGATACTCAATGAAAATGACTAGAGCCTGGACGCTCAACGTAATAACCGGAGCCTGAATTCTCAACGACATAACCGGAGCCTGAATGCTCAACATAATAACCAGAGTCTGGATACTCAAAAAAAATAACCGGGGCCTGGACGCTCAATGAAAATAACCAGAGCCTGGACCCTCAACGTAATAACCGTAGTCTGGATATTCAACCAAAATGACCGGAGCCTGGACGCTCTATGTGATAACCTGACTCTGGATACTCAAGGAAAATAACTGGAGCCTGGATACTCAATAAAAATAACCAGGGCCTGGACGCTCAACGAAAATAACTAGGGTCTGGATACTCAATGAAAATGATTGGAGCCTGAATGCTCAACAAAAATGACCGGAGCCTGGACGCTCGACGTAATAACCGGAGCCTAGATACTCAACAAAATAACCGGAGCCTAGATGCTTAACAAAAATGACTGGAGCCTTGCCGCTCAACGTACACCGGAGTCGGATACTCAACGAAAATGATTGTAGCCTGAATACTCAACGAAATAACCGGATCCAGAATGCTCAACGAAATAACCGGAGCCTGGACGCTAAACGTAATAACCGGAGTCTGGACACACAATGAAAATGACCAGAGCCAAGACACTCAACGTAATAACCGGAGTCTGAATGCTCAAGAAAATAACCGGAGTCATAACGCTCAACGAAAAATGACCAGAGCCTGGACGTTAAACGTAATAAACGGAGTACAAATACTCAACGAAAATGACTAGAGCCTGGACGCTCAACATAATAACCGGAGCCTAAACGCTCAACGTAATGACTGGAGTCTGGATACTCAACGTAATAACCGGAGTCTGGATACTCAACAAAAATAACCGGAACTTCGACGCTCAACAGAAATGACCGGAGCCTGGACGCATAATGTAATAACCAGAGCCTGAATGCTCAACGAAATAACCGGAGCCTGAACGTTCAACAAAAATGACCAGAGCCTGGACGCTCAACGAAAATGACCGGAGCCAGGACGTTCAACGTAATAACCGGAGTCTGGATGCTCAAGGAAATAACCGGAGCCTGAACGCTCAACGAAAAATGAGCGGACCCTGGACACTAAACGTAATAACCGGAGTACGGTTATTCAACAAAAATGACCGGAGCCTGGACGCTCAACATAAAAACCAGAGCCTGGATACTCAACGAAAATAACCGGAGCCTGGATATTCAACGGAAATGACCGGAGTCTGGATACTCAACGAAAATAATCGGAGCCTGGACGCTCAACGAAAAAAACTGGAGCCTGGAAGCTCAATGAAAATAACCATTGTCTGGATACTCAAAGAAAATCACCGGAGCATGAACGCTGAACATAAATGTTCAAAGTCTGGACGCTCAATGTAATAACCAGAGTCTGGATACTCAACATAATAATCGAATTCTGGATACTCAATGAAAATGACCGGAGCCTGGACGCTCAACGTAATAACCGGAGCCTGAACACTCAACCTAATATCCAGAGTCTGGATACTCAACATAATAACCGAAGTCTAGATACTTAACGAAAATGACCGGAGCTTAGACCCTCAACATAAATCGGAGTCTGGATACTCAACGAAAATAACTGGAGCCTGAATGCTCAACTTCATAACTAGAGCCTGGACGCTCAACTTAACAATCGGAGTCTGGATACTCAATGAAAATGACCAGAGCCTAGACGCTCAACGTAATAACCGGAGCCTTAATGCTCAACAAAATATCCGGAGCCTGAATGCTCAACGAAATAACTGGAGCCTGGACGCCCAACCTAATAACCCAAGTCTGGATATTTAACGAAAATGACCGGAGCCTGGACGCTCAACGTAATAACCAGAGCCTGAATGCTCAACGAAACAACCGAAGCCTGAACGTTCAACGAAAATGACCAGAGCCTGGACGCTCAACGAAAATGACCGGAGCCAGGACGTTCAACGTAATAACCGGAGTCTGGATGCTCAAGGAAATAACCGGAGCCTAAACGCTCAATGAAAAATGACCGGAGCCTGGACACTAAACGTAATAACCGGAGTACGGATATTCAACGAAAATGACCGGAGCCTGGACGCTCAACATAAAAACCGGAGCCTGGATACTCAATGAAAATAACCGGAGCCTGGATATTCAATGGAAATGACCGGAGTCTGGATACTCAACGAAAATGACCGGAGCCTGGACGCTCAACGTAAACGACCGGAGACTGGACGCTCAACGTAATAACCAGAGTCTGGATACTCAACGAAAATAAGTGGAGCCTGGACGCTCAACGAAAATATCCGGAGCCTGGACGCTCAATTTAAATAACCAGAGTCTGGATACCCAATGAAAATGACCAGAGCCTGAACGCCTAACAGAAATGTGCGAAGCCTGAACGCTCAATGTAATAAAAAGAGTCTGGATAGTCAACATAATAACCAGATTCTGGATACTCAACGAAAATGACCGGAGCCTGGACGCTCAACTTAATAACCGGAGCCTGAACGCTCAACGTAATAACCAGAGTCTTGATACTCAACATAATAAACGGAGTCTGGATACTCAATGAAAATGACCGGAGCTTAAACCCTCAACGTAAATCGGAGTCTAGATACTCAACGAAAATAATTGGAGCCTTAATGCTCAACGTAATAACCGGAGCCTGGACGCTCAACGTAATAATCGGAGTTTGGATACTCAATGAAAATGACCAGAGCCTAGACGCTCAACGTAATAACCGGAGCTTTAATGCTCAACGAAAAAACCGGAGCCCGAATGCTCAATAAAATAACCGGAGCCTGGACACTCAACGTAATAACCCGAGTCTGGATAATCAACGAAAATGATCGGTGCCTGGACGCTCAATGTAATAACCAGAGCCTGAATGCTCAACAAAATAACCGGAGCCTGAACGCTCAACGAAAATGACCAGAGCTTTGACGCTCAACGTAATAACCGGAGTTTGGATACTCAATGAAAATGACCTAAGCCTGGACGCTCAAAATAATAACCAGAGCCAAAACGCTCAATGTAATAAGTTGGGTCTGGATACTTAACGTAATAACCGGAGTCTGGACGCTCTACGTGATAACCTGAGTCTGGATACTCAAGGAAAATAACCGGAGCCTTGATACTCAATAAAAATAACCAGGGCCTGGACGCTCAACAAAAATAACCAGGGGTGGATACTAAACGAAAATGATTGGAGCCTGAACGTTCAACGAAAATGACCGGAGCCTGGACGCTCTACGTATTAACCGGAGCCTAGATATTCAACAAAATAGCCGGAGCCTGGATGCTTAACGAAAATGACTGGAGCCTTTCCGCTCAACGTACACCGGAGTACGGATACTCAACAAAAATGACTGTAGCCTGAATACTCAACAAAATAACCGGAGCCAGAATGCTCAACGAAATAACCGGAGCCTGGACGCTAAACATAATAACCGGAGTCTGGATACTCAACGAAAATGACCAGAGCCAGGACACTCAACGTAATAACCGGAGTCTGAATGTTCAAGGAAATAACCGGAGCCATAACGCTCAACGAAAAATGACCGGAGCCTGGACGTTAAACGTAATAAACGGAGTACGGATACTCAACGAAGATGACTAGAGCCTGGACGCTCAACATAATAACCGGAGCCTAAACACTCAACGTAATGACTGGAGTCTGGATACTCAACGTAATAACCGGAGTCTGGATACTTAACAAAAATAACCGGAACCTGGACGCTCAACAGAAATGACCGGAGCCTGGACGCATAATGTAATAACCGGAGTCTGGATACTCAACATAATAACCGGATTCTGGATACTCAACAAAAATGACCGGAGCCTGGACGCTCAACGTAATAACTGGAGCCTTAACGCTCAACGTAATAACTAGAGTCTGGATACTTAACATAATAAACAAAGTCTGGATACTCAACGAAAATGACCGGAGCTTAGACCCTCAATGTAAATCGGAGTCTAGATACTAAATGAAAATAACCGGAGCCTGAACGCTCAACATAATAACCGGAGCCTGGACGCTCAACGTAATAATCGGAGTCTAGATACTCAATGAAAATGACTAGAGCCTAGACGCTCAATGTAATAACCGGAGCATGAATGCTCAACGAAATAACCGGAGCCTAAATGCTCAACATAATAACCAGAGTCTAGATACTCAACGAAAATAACCGGGGGCTGGACGCTCAACGAAAATAACCAGAGCCTGGACCCTCAACGTAATAACCGGAGTCTGGATACTCAACCAAAATGACCGGAGCCTGGACGCTCTACGTGATAACCTGAGTCTGGATACTCAAGGAAAATAACTGGAGCCTGGATACTCAATAAAAATAACCAGGGCCTGGACGCTCAACGAAAATAACTAGGGTCTGGATACTCAACGAAAATGATTGCAGCCTGAATGCTCAACAAAAATGACCGGAGCCTGGACGCTCGACGTAATAACCGGAGCCTAGATACTCAACGAAATAACTGGAGCCTGGATGCTTAACGAAAATGACTGGAGCCTTGCCGCTCAACGTACACCGGAGTACAAATACTCAACGAAAATGACTATAGCCTGAATACTCAACGAAATAACCGGAGCCAGAATGCTCAACGAAATAACCGGAGCCTGGACGCTAAACGTAATAAGCAGAGTCTGGATACTCAATGAAAATGACCAGAGCCAAGACACTCAACGTAATAACCGGAGTCTGAATGCTGAAGGAAATAATCGGAGCCATAACGCTCAACGAGAAATGACCAGAGCCGGACGTTAAACGTAATAAACGGAGTAAGGATACTCAACGAAAATGACTAGAGCCTGGACGCTCAACATAATAACCGGAGCCTAAACGTTCAACGTAATGACTGGAATCTTGATACTCAACGTAATAACCGGAGTATGGATACACAACAAAAATAACCAGAACCTGGACGCTCAACTGAAATGACCGGAGCCTGGACGCATAATGTAATAACCGGAGTCTGGATACTCAACATAATAACCGGATTCTGGATACTCAATGAAAATGACCGGAGCCTGGACGCTCAACGTAATAACTGGAGCCTGAACGCTCAACTTAATAACTAGAGTCTGGATACTTAACAAAATAAACGGAGTCTGGATACTCAACGAAAATGACCGGAGCTTAGACCCTCAATGTAAATCGGAGTCTAGATACTAAACGAAAATAACCGGAGCCTGAATGCTGAACATAATAACCGGAGCCTGGACGCTCAACGTAATAATCGGAGTCTAGATACTCAATGAAAATGACTAGAGCCTGGACGCTCAACGTAATAACCGGAGCCTGAATTCTCAACGACATAACCGGAGCCTGAATGCTCAACATAATAACCAGAGTCTGGATACTCAAAAAAAAATAACCGGGGCCTGGACGGTCAATGAAAATAACCAGAGCCTGGACCCTCAACGTAATAACCGGAGTCTGGATATTCAACCAAAATGACCGGAGCCTGGACGCTCTATGTGATAACCTGACTCTGGATACTCAAGGAAAATAACTGGAGCCTGGATACTCAATAAAAATAACCAGGGCCTGGACGCTCAACGAAAATAACTAGGGTCTGGATACTCAATGAAAATGATTGGAGCCTGAATGCTCAACAAAAATGACCGGAGCCTGGACGCTCGACGTAATAACTGGAGCCTAGATACTCAACAAAATAACCGGAGCCTAGATGCTTAACAAAAATGACTGGAGCCTTGCCGCTCAACGTACACCGGAGTCGGATACTCAACGAAAATGATTGTAGCCTGAATACTCAACGAAATAACCGGATCCAGAATGCTCAACGAAATAACCGGAGCCTGGACGCTAAACGTAATAACCGGAGTCTGGACACACAATGAAAATGACCAGAGCCAAGACACTCAACGTAATAACCGGAGTCTGAATGCTCAAGAAAATAACCGGAGTCATAACGCTCAACGAAAAATGACCGGAGCCTGGACGTTAAACGTAATAAACGGAGTACAGATACTCAACGAAAATGACTAGAGCCTGGACGCTCAACATAATAACCGGAGCCTAAACGCTCAACGTAATGACTGGAGTCTGGATACTCAACGTAATAACCGGAGTCTGGATACTCAACAAAAATAACCGGAACTTGGACGCTCAACAGAAATGACCGGAGCCTGGAAGCATAATGTAATAACCGGAGTCTGGATACTCAACATAATAATCGAATTCTGGATACTCAACGAAAATGACCGGAGCCTGGACGCTCAACGTAATAACTGGAGCCTGAACGCTCAACGTAACAACTAGAGTCTGGATACTTAACATAATAAACGGAGTCTGGATACTCAACGAAATGGACTGGAGCTTAGACCCTCAATGTAAATCGGAGTCTAGATACTAAATGAAAATAACCGGAGCCTGAATGCTCAACATAATAACCGGAGCCTAGACGCTCAACGCAATAATCGGAGTCTAGATACTCAATGAAAATGACTAGAGCCTAGACGCTCAACGTAATAACCGGAGCCTGAATGCTCAACGAATTAACCGGAGCCTGGATGCTCAACATAATAACCAGAGTCTGGATACTCAACGAAAATAACCGGGTCCTGGACGCTCAACGAAAATAACCAGAGCCTGGACCCTCAACGTAATAACCGGAGTCTGGATACTCAACCAAAATGACCGGAGCCTGGACGCTCTATGTGATAACCTGAGTCTGGATACTCAAGGAAAATAACCGGAGCCTGGATACTCAATAAAAATAACCAGGGCCTGGACGCTCAACAAAAATAACCAGGGTCTGGATACTCAACGAAAATGATTGGAGCCTGAACGCTAAACAAAAATGACCGGAGCCTGGATGCCCAACATAATAACTGGAGCCTAGATACTCAACAAAATAACCGGAGCCAGGATGCTCAAGGTAATAATCAGAGTCTGAATGCTCAAGGAAATAACCGGAGCCTGAACGCTCAATGAAAAACGACCGGAGCCTAGACGCTAAACGTAATAACCGGAATACGGATACTCAACGAAAATGAATGGAGCCCGGACGCTCAACATAATAACCGGAGCCTAAACACTCAATTTAATGACCGGAGTCTGGATACTCAATGTAATAACCAGAGTCTGGATACTCAAAGAAAATGTTCGGAGCCTGGACGCTCAATTTAAACGAACGGAGCCTGGACGCTCAACGTAATAACCAGAGTTTGGATAATCAACGAAAATAACCGGAACCTGGATAGTCAACGAAAATGACCGGAGTCTGAACGCTCAACAGAAAAGACCGGAGCCTGGACGCTCAATGTAATAACCGGAATCCGGATACTCAACATAATAACCGGATTCTGGATACTCAACGAAAATGTCCGGAGCCTGGACGCTCAATCTAATAACCGGAGCCTGAACTCCCAACGTAATAACCATAGTTTGGATACTCAACATAATAACTGAAGCATGAATGATCAACGAAATAACCGGACACTGGAAACTCAATGTAATAACCCGAGTCTGGATACTGAACATTATAACCGGAGTCTGGATACTCAACAAAAGTGACCGGAGCCTGGACTCTCAACGTAATAACTGGAGCCTGAACGCTCAACGTAATAACCAGAGTATGGATACTCAACATAAAAACCGGAGTCTGGATACTCAACGAAAATGACTGGAGCTTAGACCCTGAATGTAAATCGGAGTCTAGATACTAAGCGAAAATAACCGGAGCCTGAATGCTCAACATAATAACCGGAGCCTGGACGTTCAACGTGATAATCGGAGTCTATATACTCAATGAAAATGACCAGAGCCTAGATGCTCAACGTAATAACCGGAGCCTGAATGCACAACGAAATAACCGGAGCCTGAATGCTCAACGTAATAACCAGAGTCTGGATACTCAACGAAAATAACCGGAGCCTGGACGCTCAACAAAAATAACTAGAGCCTGGACATTCAACGAAAATGACCGGAGCCTGCATACTCAACGAAAATGACCGGAGCCTGAACGCTCAACGAATATGACCGGAGCCTGGACGCTCAATGTAATAACCGGGAGCCTAGATTATCAACGAAATAACCGGATCCTGGATCCTCAACGAAAATGACTGGAGCATGGATGCTCAACGTACATTGGAGTATGGATACTCAACGAAAATGACCGGAGCCTGAACGCTCAACGATATAACCGGAGCCTAGACACTCAACGTAATAACCAGAGTCTGGATACTCAACGAAAATGACCAGAGCCAGGACGCTCAACGTAATAATCGGAGTCTGAATGCTCAACGAAATAACCGGAGCCTGAATGCTCAACGAAAAATGACTGGAGCCTGGACGCTAAACGTAATAACCAGAGTACAGATACTCAACGAAAATGAATGGAGCCTGGAGGCTCAACATAATAATCGGAGCCTAAACACTCAACTTAATGACCGGAGTCTGGATACTCAACGTAATAACCGGAGTCTGGATACTCAAAAAAAATGACCGGAGTCTGGATACTCAACGTAATAACCGGAGTCTGGATACTAAAAAAAAATGACCGGAGCCTGAACGCTCAATTTAAACGAACGGAGCCTGGACGCTCAATGTAATAACCGGAGTTTGGATATTCAACGAAAAAAACTGGAACCTGGATACTCAACGAAAATGACCGGAGTTTGAACGCTCAACAGAAAAGACCGGAGTCTGGACGCTCAATGTAATAACCGGAGTCCGGATACTCAACCTAATAACCGGATTCTGGATACTCAACGAAAATGTCCGGAGACTGGACGCTCAACCTAATAACCGGAGTCTGAACGCTCAACGTAATAACCAGAGTCTGGATACTCAACATAATAAGTGGAGCATGAATGCTCAACGAAATAACTGGAGCCTGGAAACTCAATGTAATAACCCGAGTCTGGATACTGAACATAATAACCGGAGTCTGGATTTTCAACGAAAGTGACCGGAGCCTGCACTCTCAACGTAATAACCGGAGCCTGAACGCTCAATGTAATAACCAGAGTCTGGATACTCAACATAATAACCGGAGTCTGGATACTCAACGAAAATGACCGGAGCTTAGACCCTCAATGTAAATCGGAGTCTAGATACTAAATGAAAATAACCGGAGCCTGAATGCTCAACATAATAACCGGAGCCTGGACGTTCAACGTAATAATCGGAGTCTAGATACTCAATGAAAATGACCAGAGCCTAGACGCTCAACGTAATAACCATAGCCTGAATGCTCAACGAAATAACCGGAGCCTAAATGCTCAACGTAATAACCAGAGTCTGAATACTCAACGAAAATAACCGGAGCTTGGACGCTCAACGTAAATAACTAGAGCCTGGACCCTCAACGAAAATGACCGGAGCCTGGATACTCAACGAAAATGACCGGAGCCTGAACGCTCAACGAATGTGACTAGAGCCTGGACGCTCAATGTAAAAACCGGGAGCCTAGATTATCAACTAAATAACCGGAGCCTGGATCCTCAACGAAAATGACTGGAGCCTGGACGCTCAACGTACATTGGAGTATCGATACTCAACGAAAATGACCGGAGCCTGAATGCTCAACGAAATAACCGGAGCCTAGACACTCAATGTAATAACCAGAGTCTGGATACTCAACGAAAATGACCAGAGCCAGGATGCTCAACGTAATAATCGGAGTCTGAATGCTCAAGGAAATAACCGGAGCCTGAACGCTCAACGAAAAATGACCGGGGCCTGTACGCTAAACGTAATAACCAGAGTACGGACACTCAACGAAAATGAATGGAGCCTGGATGCTCAACATAATAATCGGAGCCTAAACACTCAACTTAATGACCGGAGTCTGGATACTCAACATAATAACCGGAGTCTGGATACTCAAAGAAAATGACCAGAGCCTGGACGCTCAACGTAGTAACCGGAGTTTGGATACTCAACAAAAATAACTGGAACCTGGATACTCAACGAAAATGACCGGAGTCTGAACGCTCAACAGAAAAGACCGGAGCCTGGACGCTCAACGTCATAATCGGAGTCTAGATACTCAACGAAAATGTCCGGAGCCTGGACGCTCAACCTAATAACCGGAGTCTGAACGCTCAACGTAATAACCAGAGTCTGGATACTCAACATAATAACTGGAGCATGAATGCTCAACGAAATAACTGGAGCCTGGAAACTCAATGTAATAACCTGAGTCTGGATACTGAACATGATAACCGGAGTCTGGATACTCAACGAAAGTGACCGGAGCCTGGACTCTCAACGTAATAACTGGAGCCTGAACGCTCAACGTAATAACCAGAGTCTAGATACACAACATAATAACCGGAGTCTGGATACTCAACGAAAATGACCGCAACTTAGACCCTCAATGTAAATCGGAGTCTAGATACTAAATGAAAATAACCGGAGCCTGAATGCTCAACATAATAACCGAAGCCTGGACGTTCAACGTAATAATCGGAGTCTAGATACTCAATGAAAATCACCAGAGCCTAGACGCTCAACGAAATAACCGGAGCCTGAATGCTCAACGAAATAACCGGAGCCTGAACGTTCAACGAAAATGACCAGAGTCTGGACGCTCAACGAAAATGACCGGAGCCAGGACGTTCAACGTAATAACCGGAGTATGAATGCTCAAGGAATTAAACAGAGCCTGAACGCTCAACGAAAAATGACCGGAGCCTGGACACTAAACGTAATAACCGGAGTACGGATATTCAACGAAAATGACCGGAGCCTGGACGCTCAACATAAAAACCGGAGCCTGGATACTCAACGAAAATAACTGGAGCCTGAATATTCAACGGAATGACCGGAGTCTGGATACTTAACGAAAATGACCGGAGCCTGGACGCTCAACGTAAACGACCGGAGATTGGACGCTCAACGTAATAACCAGAGTCTGGATACTCAACGACAATAACTGGAGCCTGGACGCTCAAAGAAAATATCCGGAGCTTGGACGCTCAATTAAAATAACCAGAGTCTGGATACCCAACAAAAATGACCAGAGCCTGAACGCTTAACAGAAATGACCGAAGCCTAGACGCTCAATGTAATAACCAGAGTCTGGATACTCAACATAATAACCAGATTCTGGATACTCAACGAAAATGACCAGAGCTTGGACGCTCAACTTAATAACCGGAGCCTGAACGCTCAACGTAATAACCAGAGTCTTGATACTCAACATAATAAACGGAGTCTGGATACTCAACGAAAATGACCGGAGCTTAGACCCTCAACGTAAATCGGAGTCTAGATACTCAAAGAAAATAATTGGAGCCTTAATGCTCAACGTAATAACCGGAGCCTGGACGCTCAACGTAATAATCGGAGTTTGAATACTCAATGAAAATGACCAGAGCCTAGACGCTCAATGTAATAACCGGAGCCTTAATGCTCAACGAAATAACCGGAGCCTGAATGCTCAACGGAATTACCGGAGCATGGACACTCAACGTAATAACCCTAGTCTAGATAATCGACGAAAATGATCGGTGCATGGACGCTCAATGTAATAACTAGAACCTGAATGCTCAACAAAATAATCGGACCCTGAACGCTCAACGAAAATGACCAGAGCTTGGACGCTCAATGTAATAACCAGAGTTTGGATACTCAATGAAAATGACTTAAGCCTGGACGCTAAAAATAATAACCGGAGCCAAAACGCTCAACGTAATAACTGGGGTCTGGATACTTAACGTAATAACCGGAGTCTGGATACTCAACAAAAATGACTGGAGCCTGGACGCTCTACGTGATAACCTGAGTCTGGATACTCAAGGAAAATAACCGGAGCATGGGTACTCGATAAAAATAACCAGGTCCTGGACGCTCAACGAAAATAATTGGAGCCTGAGCGCTCAACGAAAATGACCGGAGCCTAGACGCTCAACGTAATAACCGGAGCCTAGATACTCAACAAAATAATCGGAGCCTGGATGCTTAACGAAAATGACTGGAGCCTTGCCGCTCAACGTACACCGGAGTACGGATACTCAACGAAAATGATTGTATCCTGAATACTCAACGAAATAACCGGAGCCAGAATGCTCAACGAAATAACCGGAGCTTGGACGCTAAACGTAATAACCGGAGTCTGGATACTCAACGAAAATGACCAGAGCCAGGACACTCAACGTAATAACCGGAGTCTGAATGCTCAAGGAAATAACCGGAGCCATAACGCTCAACGAAAAATGACCGGAGCCTGGACGTTAAACGTAATAAACGGAGTACGGATACTCAACGAAAATGACTAGAGCCTGGACGCTCAACATAATAACCGGAGCCTAAACGCTCAATGTAATGACTGGAGTCTGGATACTCAATGTAATAACCAGAGTCTGGATACTCAACAAAAATAACCGGAACCTAGATACTCAACGTACACTGTGTGAGGGCAAGTTGTCTCACAATACAGGCCTCCAAGTTTTCGATGATGACAAAACACAACCTTGGACAAACTAGAAGCATCATGCAATACTTTAACATGCTATACCTCTTTTTCATTGTTAAACCGTTATACCTTAATATGAGTCATAATTGAATGTGGCAGGATGCACAAAATGGAAAAAGTTGTTATTTTTGCAGGTTTCTAAGCAATGAGTCGACCATACAGTCGGCGCATGAAGCCTGGCATTTCTCACGGCTCAGCGCATGGAAGCAATGCGTCGACCGTACAGTCGGCGCATAAGTGTTTTGATTTTCCACGGATCAGCGCATGAAGACATGCGTCGAACATGCCACTCAGCGCATGAAGCTGAGTATTCCCCACGGGTCAGTGCACGCCGACCCTATGGTCGACTGTTCGCGCGCTGTGCAGTTTTTCTTGCTGTGTTTAAAATTCTGTTCAGTTGATTGTTTTGGTTATTACTGTAAATAGAGTTTTGCTTATTTTTAACAACTAACAATTGAAATCTTGAGTAAATTGTCAGGGCAAGAAACGTGAAATAGGTGCAACATATTTCTTCATCTTCATCCTTCAAACAACACACAAATCCTCAAATACACACAATCATTTTTGCTGTGATTGGTGTCTTGTTCAAGGGTGATAAGGTTCGAACGCGTTGATTGAAGATCCGGTTCGGGTGGAAATTGGGGCAGGTGTTTCTTGCAGAAAACCTTGAAGGTTTTACCCATCAAGACTCGAAGGTTTTGAGGGCTTTTGCTACGGAATAGTTCGTTCAACATTCAAGCAAGTGCGAAGGTAATTAATCAACGGAAGGTTCATCAATTTAGTAGCTAGGGCGTTGAATTGTTGAAGACTTTCCGGGTTTGATTTGTTGGTGTCTAAGATCAGCCGAGCCGAAGGTTTGAACAACGGAAGGTTATTCATTAAGGTGGCTGGAATCGGAGGTCATTCACAACAAATTGAAGGGCTTGATTCATCTTGAATCAAGGTGCAAGAAGTGATAGCAAGCATCAACATCATTTGAGATTGTTTGTATCATTGTCTATCAACTCTTGTGTAAACTATTCATTCCAACAGGTGATATATATTCAATATATCTCAATTCTAATTTTAGAATTGAGGGCAGACGTACCCCGAAGCGAGGACGACGGGGGAACTGCCTCATCAAATCGTGTGTTCTTCATTTTCTGTCATTTTCAATTCAGCTTATAAAATAAGTGATTCTAGCTTAAGTGATTATTGTCAAACTGTGATACAAATTGAGTAAGGTGTTGAAACTCTGTTTTTAACTACTAAGTACAATAAAATTATTGTACTAGGGCATTTCCAATCTCTTACTCAACATAAATATCCTTTGAGGTATTTGTGCACACAAACTGTTCGACAAAAGTCCTGAACTAAAATTGTCTTATTTTGCTTCTGGTTTTTGTGTGTCTTATAAATCATTGGAACTAGGTAACCTTGCAAATTGAAGTAAATAATTGATAAGCATAGTTTGTGTTGTGATTCTATTTTTTCCGAATTGTCGTAAATCCATAGGCTTACGTATATCCGGTTTTCCAATAACCGTTCGTTTTAGACTATATTTTTCCTCGGCCGCTTCCGCACTTAAAACATTTTTAAAACCAATTTTAAATTGGTAGCGCCGACTCAAATTTTAACTGGGGATCTATTCAACCCCCCCTTCTAGATCTGTGCCATAGTCTAACAAGTGGTATCCAAAGCTCCGGTTATTCGGTGCTTCAAATACAACGAGATAGAAAATGGCAAACGAACCTAAAGGGGCGTATAATAGAGCTCCCGTTTTTAACGGTGAAAATTATAGTTATTGGAAAGACTGTATGCGGGTGCACATAAATTCCATAGACAGAAAAATATGGAACGTTATCCTTAATGGTCCAATAGAAATTACTATGACAAATGCGGATAATGTAGTTGTGCCAAAGCCTGAAGCACAATGGACCGATGACGATGAGAAAAAATACAATTATGATTGGAAATCTAAAAACATCTTAATCTCCTCATTAGGTGTAGATGAATATTATCGTGTATCCCATTGTCCTACTGCTAAGGCCATGTGGGATTCACTGCAAATAGCCCATGAGGGGACAACCGATGTTAAGTTAGCTAGAATCAACACTCTAATACAAGAGTTTGATCTCTTTTTCATGGAGCAAGGGGAAACCATTGCCGACATGCAAAAGAGATTTACTCATCTCATCAATCGTTTACATTCATTAGGTAGACCTATTTCCAATGATGTTGCTACTAATAAAGTCTTGAGATGTCTCAACAGGGAATGGCAGCCAAAAGTGACCGCCATCAAAGAGGCAAATGATCTTACCATATTAGACTTGACAAGATTGTTTGGCAAATTGCAAGAGCATGAACAGGTACTCTTGAGCTTAGACCAATGTGAAAAGATGGAAAAGAAAGACAAAGTGAAGGTGAGTGAAAAGAAATCGATAGCTCTCAAGACTTCCTCCTCGAAGTCTCAAGCAAAAGAGCAAAATGATTATTCCTCTAGCGACGAAGAAGAAGAAGAAGACACAAGCGAAGATATGGGGTTGTTTGTTAAACGGTATAACCGTTACGTAAGAAAGAACGGCATACAACATTCCTAGAAGAACTTGGTAAACTTTCGGAAACAATCAAGACACTCCAAGGATGATGACTCGAAAGGTAAAAAGACTAGAGGGACGTGCTACAAGTGTGGAAAGCCCGGTCACTACAAACCGGACTGTCCAATGAATAAAAAGGGAAAGGACAAGGAATCATCAAAATCACACAAGAAATCATCAAAGCCGAGGAGAGCGTACATAGCATGGGAAAGTGACAGCGACTCTTCCTCCTCTGATGAAAGTTCTAGTGATGAAGAAGAGTCCGTGAATCTATGCCTATCCGCCAATCAGAAAAATAAGAAAAAACAGGTACGTAACTCTAAATATGATAAGTCATCAAATATGTCGCATTCAGAATTACTAGCCGCATTTCATGCCTTACATAATGAAGCAGTTGAAGCCTTCAAGAAACTTGCTTCTAATAAGAAAATCTTTACGTATTTAGAGCATAAGGTTAAAGAGTCCGAAAAGAAATTAGAGGACCTAAAGGCTTCCATTGTGAAAGGCAATGAATCGGAGTGTAAAGACGATAGAAACCCTTTCAACTTCGGGTGTGACACTTGTCATATTTGGCAAGGTGAGGTTAGACACCTCAAGGCTAAATTAAACAAGGCACTTGAGCCTAAGATTACATTTGCTATTGATAAAAAGGATTTTAGAAAGAGTATGATTAACCCATACCAAAAATATGCATATGTAATTAGGGATCAAGCAAGTGAAAGTGTCTCTAAAGTTGATTTTGCTTGCTTATACTGTTGCAGGAAAGGTCACTCCATTGGTAAATGCCGTTTTAGAAGATTTCTTGTTCCTAAAGGCATCTACCAATGGTTGCCCAAACGCAACCATTTTGTCGCTAACCTATTAGGACCCAATATGCCATTGGGTACCTCCTTGTGCTAATTATGTTTTGACAGGTGAAATGTGTAGAGACCACCGAGAGAAGATGGGTTCTCGATAGTGGGTGCTCAAGACACATGTCTGGATACATATCCCTATTCATAGACTTTGTGGCTAAGAAGAAAGGGTATGTAACTTATGGTGATAACAACCGCGGAGCAATACTAGGTAAAGGTAGTGTAGGTAATCCCGCCTCTACTATGATTTCCGATGTATTGCTTGTCGAAAACCTTAAACATAATCTGCTTAGCATTAGCCAACTGTGCGACAAAGGATACAATGTATCCTTTTCAAAAGATTGTTGCAAAATTGTACATGAAAATGATAAGAAGAATATGTTTAATGGTTTTAGAGTAAACAATGTATATATGCTTGACTTAAATGAAGTATCATTAACAAGCGACAAATGCCTCATAACTATGAGTGAAGACTCATGGCTATGGCATAGGCGTTTAGCGCATGTTAATTTTGACTTACTCAATAAGGTAGTCTCAAAAGACCTAGTCTTAGGACTTCCCAAAATAAAGTTCACCAAGGATCACCTTTGTGATGCTTGTCAAAAAGGGAAGCAAACGAGGATCTCATTTAAATCCAAAAAGATAATTTCAACAACGAGACCTCTTGAACTTCTACACATGGACTTGTTTGGGCCGTCTAGGATCAAAAGTCTAGGAGGAAACTATTACGGGTTCGTAATAGTGGACGACTTTTCTAGGTTTTGTTGGACCATCTTCCTAGTAAGTAAAAGTGTTACATTCGCCGCTTTTGAAAAGTTTGCTAAGCTTTCCCAAAACAAGTTAAATACAAACATAGTGTCCATAAGGAGCGACCATGGAGGTGAGTTTGAAAATCATTTGTTTGAAGAATATTGCGGTAACCATGGTATTGATCATAACTTCTCCGCTCCACGCACTCCTCAACAAAATGGGGTTGTGGAGCGCAAAAACCATATTTTAGAAGAATTGGGAAGAACAATGATCAATGAGAGTGGTTTACCTAAATATTTTTGGGCCGACGCCATTAGTACGGCATGCTATGTTTTGAATAGGGTACTTATTCGCCCCATTCTAAACAAAACACCGTACGAACTCTTAAAAGGGCGAAAGCCAAATGTCTCTCACTTGCACGTGTTTGGATGTAAATGTTTTGTATTAAACAACGGAAAGGAAAACTTGGGCAAATTTGATTCCAAAGCCGATGAAGGTATCTTTCTCGGATACTCTCACTCGAGTAAAGCATATAGAATTTACAATAAACGATTACTTGCTGTAGAAGAGTCTGTGCATGTTACTTTTGATGAGTCCTATCCGAGAAATGTCGGAAAGGATAGTGTTGTTCATGGTGCATGTACATCCATAGAAGACATACTCAAAGATGGCGAAACGGGGATTGATCAACCTGACAAAGTCAAAGTTGAGGAGGATAAGGATGTATATCATGAAGCAAACGAGGAAGTTCATCCGCCTACAAACGATGATCTCCCTCAAGCTTGGAAATCCTCTAAAGATCATCCAATCGACAACATTCTCGGAGACATCACAAAGGGAGTCACTACTCGATCGAAGCTAAGTAATTTCTGTTATCACTTCGCTTTCGTGTCACAAATGGAACCTAAAAATCCTAAGGAAGCTCTACTCGATGAACATTGGTTTCTGTCAATGCAGGAGGAACTAAATCAGTTTACTAGAAATGAGGTTTGGGACCTTGTCCCTCCTCCGCGAGGTCATCGAGTAATCGGCACCCGATGGGTGTTTAGGAACAAGCTGGACGAAAACGGGGCAATAACTCGTAACAAGGTGCGTTTAGTCGTGCAGGGGTATAACCAAGAGGAGGGCATCAACTATGAGGAAACTTATGCTCCGGTTGCCCGACTCGAGGCTATACGCCTTCTTGCTTTCGCATGTGCGAAAGATTTTAAGTTATTCCAAATGGATGTCAAGAGTGCGTTCCTTAACGGGTACATAAATGAAGAGGTCTACGTTGCACAACCTCCGGGTTATGAATCTCATGAGTACCCCGATCATGTTTATAAACTAAAACGGGCGTTGTATGGTCTCAAGCAAGCTCCTAGAGCTTGGTATGAACGCCTAAGTAAATTTCTACTTGATCAAGGTTACTCAAGAGGAAAGGTTGACACGACACTCTTTATTAAACGTCAAGGAAAGCACTTGATATTAGTTTAAATCTATGTTGATGATATAATCTTTGGATCTACTAACATGAATCTCGTGAGAGAGTTTTCTGTTCTTATGCAGGGTGAATTCGAGATGAGTATGATGGGAGAGCTCACATACTTTCTCGGCTTGCAAATTAAACAATTCAAGGAAGGAACTTTCGTGAGTCAAACAAAGTATTGTTTGGATCTTCTCAAGAGATTTGACATGGCAAAATCCAAGGCCATAGACACCCCCATGCCTACATGTGCAAATTTGAATAAGGATGAAAGCGGTAAGGACGTAGAGGTAAAAAGGTATAGAGGTATGATTGGATCACTTCTCTATCTCACTGCGTCGCGTCCTGATATTATGTTTAGCGTGTGTATGTGCGCAAGATACCAATCATGTCCTAAGGAATCCCACCTAAAAGTTGTTAAAAGAATACTTCGGTACCTATCCGATACTCCAAAGTATGGCTTGTGGTATTCCAAAGGTAGTGATTGTTCGTTGTTAGGTTATTCCGACTCCGACTTTGCGGGCTGCAAGTTGGTTAGGAAAAGCACTAGTGGTACGTGTCACTTGTTTTAAAATTCTTTGGTTAGTTGGCATAGCAAAAACCAAGTTTCAGTTGCTTTGTCAACCGCCGAAGCGGAATACGTTGCCGCCGGTAGTTGCTGTGCTCAAATCCTGTGGATTAAGCAACAACTATTGGACTTCAATCTCAAACTTGAACGTATCCCAATCCTATGTGACAATACCAGTGCTATTAATCTTACCAAGAATCCGGTATTGCACTCGCGCACTAAACATATCGAAATTCGACACCATTTTCTTCGAGATCATGTTGAGAAAGGTGACGTTGTATTTGAACATGTTGATACTAAGAATCAACTAGCGGATATTTTTACTAAGCCGCTAGCCACTGAACCTTTATTTCATATTCGCCGAGAACTCGGTATTCTCGACATTTCGGAGCGGGAGTCATAATTTGCTTACTTCAGCTTATTTCATTCACATCTATATTTTGTACTTCTAACAAACTTGATGTTTTTGCAAGTACAAGTATGTTGTTTATCAAGCTTATCCGGCATTGAGGTGATATTGTTCCTCTTCCTTCTCTCTACATACAAGTTTTCTTTGTGATCTCAAAGTAAAATATGTTAATTGTGGTGCATATGTGAATCATCTGTTGTGTATTTAATTGCTTGATTTAACATTTTTTTTGTGGCATTATTATCTGCATTTATTAAGCACCATGTCATATGAAACCAGGCAAAATTCTGCATTTTCAGGTCTTGAGTCGACCATACCAGAACAGAGGTCGACGCACTCTGTTCAAATTTTAAATTTATTGAAAATTTTACAGCATGCGTCGACGCATGCAGAGCTATGGTCGACGGCTCACTGAAAATTTCAATTTTATTTTTCTGCCTGTCGTTTCAGCTCTCCACATTTAAGGCAGTTACATGCATCCACTTATATTCCTAGGGAGTTGCATCTCTTAAAAAGGGGGAAACTATTTTCTGAACCCACCGCACCTCTCATTTCAGAATCCTCCCATTTCACATTACCCACCAAAAATCTCTACCCATGGCTTCCTCTTCTCATAGACCCACCAAAAAGAGGTCAAGAGGGTCAACATCTGCCGCAATACCCATTACCCCCGAATCACTTGTTCATCCATCCCTCCGTGAAAACTTCAACAAGGATATTGGTCGAAGAAAGGTTGTACGACAACATGCATTCTACGAACTTGTCGCCGAACGCATGCATCTTGGAGAAATCATGACCTATCTCACATATAACGGTATTGAGAGATTTCTTGAATGCAATGCCAAGTACAGTGAAGACCTGGTACGTATATTCTATACTGGTCTCAATGATAAATTTCATGGTGAAAATTTCCACTCCGTTATCGGACCCACTCAGGTATCTCTAACTTCTGAAATTTGGAACAGATATTTTGATATGACTGTGGAGGAAAATGAACCTCCTCTAGCTGAGGTAACTGATTCACGCACAATTGAAGGTTATGAGTTCAAAACTACACTGAATGGTATGCTCAAGCGACCCTATCCTGCCCACATTGTGAACAATGCTGCTTTTCCATGATCTGTCACTTCCGGAAAACTCCAAACTTCAGCAAGAATTCTTCAGTGGATTGTGGCGCGCATTCTGCGGCCCAAACAGGGTGGATTATCAAGGGTGGAACAGGCTGAAGTTCATCTCATACATATCCTGGGTCACGGTATCAAAATCAACTGGCCATATTACATTGCGAGTCGCATGTATGAATTGCGTGACTCCAAACGAAGTACGGAACTTGCCTATGGCTCTTTCATCCAAGAGGTCCTCAATTCTGCAAATGTGAACTACCCCTCCTTCGCATACACTTCTATTTCCGCTGACAAAGAATTCAGTCCAAAAGTTTTCTCAATGATGGGATACGTCTGGATTCGCAAATACCAGAAGTACAAATTCTATCGTCGCTCAAATATGCCTCAGTCCGATTCATCAAGTGAAGAGAGTGCAGATGAGTCCAAAGGTGAAGAGAATGAAGCAAGTGCAGATGGTTCAGATGAAAGTGAAGAAGAACAAGAACAGGATACACAGGCGGCCGACACAGTGCAACCAGACCAAGCGGATCATACAGAGCGTCAAACATATGAGCCTCCAAACAACTATCAAGAGCCGCCACCAAATTCCAACCTCAATAATGACTGAACTCCTTACACGGGTCAACAAGAAACTGACAGTGAGGAAAATAACCAAGGCTGGGGTGAATGGCAATACACTGGGTGGACCACACTTGGGAGATTTTATCAGCCCTATCAACCTAGCTCTGAGGCACCTCCTTCTCCTCAACAGCCATCCAACAACTCCGACATTCTGGAAATGATGCAGTCCATGCAATTAGACCAACGTAACTTCATGACCACTATGCAAGAACAGAAGCAGAATTTTATGAGAAATCAGGATGAACGGATGGAACAAGTTCGCTCTGAGCTGCAAACTCAATGAGTGGCTCAGTGGAATCTCCACACAGCTGGATGCTCGCTTTGAGATTCTCGTTCACTCCCATCAAGCTGAAGAACGGGCAATTACTGAGAGTCTCGACTTCCTGAAAAACATCACTGAAGAGTTCACTGATTTGGCTCATCCTCAACGCCATCCCCATTTCTATGAGAGGCGTGGCCGTGGTCGTGGACTTGGACGGGGTTATTAGCCGTTGTTCGTCTTATTATGGTCTCATTTGCTGTTTTGATTGCATGCATCATGGTTTCTTTCGTTGTTTTTGGTTGCAAACTTTGTTATGGTGTTTTGTTTAATTTCTAAATTCTGTCAAGACTTTATGTGCTGCTATTTTATGTTCTATCTTCGTTTCTTATCAATATTATGTATCAGTATTGGTGTATGTTTAATTATTATCTGTTGGATATATTGTATGGCTTTTTCTTGATTTTATGTTAGATATACTGTTAATCCGTCAAAACTTTATAGTTCTTCGTTTCTTTTTAATGTTGTCAAAGGGGGAGAAAAGCGTCAACCACCACAAATGCTTTGACTGAAAAAGAAAGGGGGAGAGCGTACAACTATGATTAAAGACATCGCATGTTGTGTGCAACAGGTTGTCATCATCAAAAAGCGGGAGAATGTGAGGGCAAGTTGTCTCACAATACAGGCCTCCAAGTTTTCGATGATGACAAAACACAACCTTGGACAAACTAGAAGCATCATGCAATACTTTAACATGTTATACCTCTTTTTCATTGTTAAACCGTTACACCTTAATATGAGTCATAATTGAATGTGGCAGGATGCACAAAATGGAAAAAGTTGTTATTTTTGCAGGTTTCTAAGCAATGAGTCGACCATACAGTCGGCGCATGAAGCCTGACATTTCTCACGGCTCAACGCATGGAAGCAATGCGTCGACCGTACAGTCGGCGTATAAGTGTTTTGATTTTCCACGGATCAGCGCATGAAGACATGCGTCGACCATGCCACTCAGCGCATGAAGCTGAGTATTCCCCACGGGTCAGCGCACGCCGACCCTATGGTCGACCGTTCGCGCGCTGTGCAGTTTTTCTTGCTGTGTTTAAAATTCTGTTCAGTTGACTGTTTTGGTTATTACTATAAATAGAGTTTTGCTTATTTTTAACAACTAACAATTGAAATCATGAGTAAATTGTCAGGGCAAGAAACGTGAAATAGGTGCAACATATTTCTTCATCTTCATCCTTCAAACAACACACAAATCCTCAAATACACACAATCATTTTTGCTGTGATTGGTGTCTTGTTCAAGGGTGATAAGGTTCGAACGCGTTGATTGAAGATCCGGTTCGGGTGGAAATTGGGGCAGGTGTTTCTTGCAGAAAACCTTGAAGGTTTTACCCATCAAGACTCGAAGGTTTTGAGGGCTTTTGCTACGGAATAGTTCGTTCAACATTCAAGCAAGTGCGAAGGTAATTGATCAACGGAAGGTTCATCAGTTTAGTAGCTAGGGCGTTGAAGTGTTGAAGACTTTCCGGGTTTGATTTGTTGGTGTCTAAGATCAGCCGAGCCGAAGGTTTGAACAACTGAAGGTTATTCATTAAGGTGGCTGGAATCGGAGGTCATTCACAACAAATTGAAGGGCTTGATTCATCTTGAATCAAGGTGCAAGAAGTGATAGCAAGCATCACCATCATTTGAGATTGTTTGTATCATTGTCTATCAACTCTTGTGTAAACTGTTCATTCCAACAGGTGATATATATTCAATATATCTCAATACTAATTTTAGAATTGAGGGCAGACGTACCCCAAAGAGAGGACGACGGGGGAACTGCCTCATCAAATCGTGTGTTCTTCATTTTCTGTCATTTTCAATTCAGCTTATAAAATAAGTGATTATTGTCAAACTGTGATACAAATTGAGTAAGGTGTTGAAACTCTGTTTTTAACTACTAAGTACAATAAAATTATTGTACTAGGGAATTTCCAATCTCTTACTCAACATAAATATCCTTTGAGGTATTTGTGCACACAAACTGTTCGACAAAAGTCCTGAACTAAAATTGTCTTATTTTGCTTCTGGTTTCTGTGTGTCTTATAAATCATTGGAACTAGGTAACCTTGCAAATTTAAGTAAATAATTGATAAGCATAGTTTGTGTTGTGATTCTATTTTTTCCGAATTGTCATAAATCCATAGGCTTACGTATATCCGGTTTTCCAATAACCGTTCGTTTTAGACTATATTTTTCCTCGGCCGCTTCCGCACTTAAAACATTTTTAAAACCAATTTTAAATTGGTAGCGCCGACTCAAATTTTAATTGGGGATCTATTCAACCCCCCCTTCTAGATCCGTGCCATAGTCTAACACACTGGAGTATGGATACTCAACGAAATAACCGGAGCCTAGAAACTCAACGTAATAACCGGAGTCTGGATACTCAATGAAAATGACCAGAGCCAGGATGCTCAAGGTAATAATCGGAGTCTGAATACTCAAGGAAATAATCGGAGCCTGAACGCTCAATGAAAAATGACCGGAGCCTGGACGCTAAACGTAATAACCGGAGTACGGATACTCAACGAAAATGAATGGAGTCTGGACGCTCAACATAATAACCGGAGCCTAAACACTTAATTTAATGACCGGAGTCTGGATACTCAACGTAATAACCGGAGTCTGGATACTCAAAGAAAATGATAGGAGCCTGGACGCTCAATTTAAACGAACGGAGCCTGGACGCTCAACGTAATAACCGGAGTTTGGATAATCAAAGGAAATAACCGGAACCTGGATACTCAATGAAAATGACCGGAGTCTGAACGCTCAACAGAAAAGACCGGAGCCTGGACGCTCAATGTAATAACCGAAATCCGGATACTCAACATAATAACCGGATTCTGGATACTCAACGAAAATGTCCGGAGCCTGGACGCTCAACCTAATAACCGGAGCCTAAACGCCCAACGTAATAACTAGAGTTTGGATACTCAACATAATAACTGGAGCATGAATGCTCAACGAAATAAGCGGACCCTGGAAACTCAACGTAATAACCCGAGTCTGCACATTGAACATTATAACCGGAGTCTCGATACTCAACAAAAGTGACCGGAGCCTAGACTCTCAACGTAATAACCAGAGCCTGAACGCTCAACATAATAACCAGAGTCTGGATACTCAACATAAAAACTGGAGTCTGGATACTCAACGAAAATGACAGGAGCTTAGACCCTCAATGTAAATCGGAGTCTAGATACTAAACGAAAATAACCGGAGCCTGAATGCTCAACATAATAACCAGAGCCTGGACGTTCAACGTAATAATCGGAGTCTAGATACTCAATGAAAATGACAAGAGCCTAGACGCTCAACGTAATAACCGGAGCCTGAATGCTCAACGAAATAACCGGAGCCTGAATGCTCAACGTAATAACCAGAGTCTGGATACTCAACGAAAATAACCGGAGCCTGGACGCTCAACGAAAATAACCAGAGCCTGGACCCTCAACGAAAATGACCGGAGCATGGATACTCAACGAAAATTACCGGAGCCTGAATGTTCAACGAATATGACCGGAGCCTGGACGCTCAATGTAATAACCGGGAGCCTGGATTATCAACGAAATAACCAGAGCCTAGATCCTCAACGAAAATGACTAGAGCCTGGACGCTCAACGTACATTGGAGTATGGATACTCAACGAAAATGACCGGAGCCTGAATGCTCAACGAAATAACCGGAGCCTAGACACTCAACGTAATAACCAGAGTCTGGATACTCAACGAAAATGACTAGAGCCAGGATGCTCAACGTAATAATCGGAGTCTGAATGCTCAAGGAAATAACTGGAGCCTGAACGCTAACGAAAAATGACCGGAGCCTGGACGCTAAACGTAATAACCAGAGTACGGATACTCAACGAAAATGAATGGAGCCTGGACGCTCAACATAAAAATCGGAGCCTAAACACTCAACTTAATGACCGGAGTTTGGATACTCAACGTAATAACCGTAGTCTGGATACTCAAAGAAAATGACCGGAGCCTGGAGGCTCAATTCAAACGAACGGAGCCTGGATGCTCAACGTAATAACCGGAGTTTGGATACTCAACGAAAATAACTGGAACCTGGATACTCAACGAAAATGACCGGAGTCTGAACGCTCAACAGAAAAGACCGGAGCCTGGACGCTCAACGTAATAACCGGAGTCCGGATACTCAATGAAAATCACCAGAGCCTAGACGCTCAACGAAATAACCGGAGCCTAAATGCTCAACGAAATAACCGGAGCCTAAACGTTCAACGAAAATGACCAGAGTCTGGACGCTCAACGAAAATGACCGGAGACAGGACGCTCAACGTAAATAACTAGAGCCTGGACCCTCAACGAAAATGACCGGATCCTGGATACTCAACGAAAATGGCCGGAGCCTGAACGCTCAACGAATATTCCCGGAGCCTGGACACTCAATGTAATAACCGGGAGCCTAGATTATCAACAAAATAACCGGAGCCTGGATCCTCAACGAAAATAACTGGAGCCTAGACGCTCAATGTACATTGGAGTATGGATACTCAACGAAAATGACCGGAGCCTGAATGCTCAACGAAATAACCGGAGCCTAAACACTCAACGTAATAACCAGATTCTGAATGCTCAACGAAATAACCGGAGTCTGAATGCTCAACGAAATAGTCGGAGCTTGGACGCTCAACATAATAACCCAAGTCTGGATACTCAACGAAAATGATCGGAGCCTGGACGCTTAACGTAATAACCAGAGCCTGAATGCTCAATGAAATAACCGGAGCCTGAACGCTCAACGAAAATGACCGGAGCCTGGACGCTCAACGTAATAACCGGAGTTTGGATACTCAAAGAAAATGACTGAGCTTGGACGCTCAATGTAAATGACCAAATCCTGGACGCTCAATGTAAATGACCAAATCCTGGACGCTCAATGTAATATCTAGAGTCTAGATACTCAACGAAAATAATCGGAGTCTGGACGCTCAACGAAAATAGCCGGAGCCTGGACGCTCAACGAAAATAACCAGAGTCTGGATACTAAAAAAAAAGACCGGAGCCTGAATACTCAACGAAAATGAACGGAGCCTGGACGCTCAACGTAATAACCAGAGCCTGGATACTCAACGAAATAACCGGAGCCTAGATGCTCAATGAAAATGACCGAAACCTGGACGCTCAACGTAAACTGGTGTATGGATACTCAACGAAAATGACCAGAGCCTGAATGCTCATTGAAATAACCAAATCCTGGACGCTCAACATAATAACCAGAGCCTAAACGCTCAATTAAATAACCGGAACCTGGATACTCAACGTAATAACCGGAGTCTGGATACTCAGCGAAAATGACCGGAGCTTGGACGCTCAACGTAAACGACCGAAGCCTGGACGCTCAACGTAATATCTAGAGTCTAGATACTCAACGAAAATAACTGGAGTCTGGACGCTCAACGAAAATAACCAGAGCCTGGAAGCTCAACGAAAATAACCAGAGTCTGGATACTCAACGAAAAGGACCGGAGCCTGAATACTCAACGAAAATGATCGGAGCCTGAACGCTCAACGTAGTAACCAGAGCCTGGATACTCAACGAAATAATCGGAGCCTGAATGCTCAATGAAAATGACCGGAACCTGGACGCTCAACGTAAACTGATGTACGAATACTCAACGAAAATGACCAGAGCCTGAATGCTCAACGAAATAACCGGAGCCTGAGTGGTCAACGAAATAACCGGAGCCTGGACGCTCAACGAAATAGCCAGAGCCTGGACGCTCAACATAATAACCCGAGTCTGGATACTTAACGAAAATGACAGGAGCATGGACGCTCAAAGTAATAACCAGAGCCTGAATGCTCAACGAAATAACCGGAGCCTGAACGCTCAACGAAAATGACCGGAGCCTGGACGCTCAATGTAATCACCGGAGTCTAGATACTCAACGAAAATGACTGGAGATTCGACGCTCAACGTAAACGACTGAAGCCTGGACGCTCAATATAATATCTAGTGTCTAGATACTCAACGAAAATAACCGGAGTCTGGACGCTCAACGAAAATAACCGGAGCCTGGACGCTCAACGAAAATAACCAGAGTCTGGATACTCAACGAAAATGACCGAAGCCTGAATACTCAACGAAAATGAACAGGGCTTGGACGCTCAACGTAATAACCTGAGCCTGGATACTGTACGAAATAACCGGAGCCTGGATGCTCAATGAAAATGACCGGAACCTGGACGCTCAACGTAAACTGGTGTATGGATACTCAACGAAAATGACCAGACCTTGAATGCTCAACGAAATAACCGGAGCCTGAATTCTCAACAAAATAACCGGAGCCTGGACGCTCAACGAAATAACCGGAACCTGGACACTCAACGTAATAACCGGAGTCTGGATACTCAATGAAAATGACTGGAGCCTGGATGCTCAACTAAATAACCAGAGCCTGAACGCTCAACGTAATAACCAGAGTCTAGATACTCAACATAATAACCGGAGTCTAGATACTAAACAAAAATGACCGGAGCCTGGACCCTCAACGTAAACCATAGTCTGGATACTCAACAAAAATAACCGGAGCCTGAATGCTCAACGTAATAACCGGACCCTAGACGCTCAACATAATAACCGGAGTTTGGATACTCACCGAAAATGACCAGAGCCTGGACACTCAATGTAATAACAAGAGCCTGAATGCTCAACGAAAATGACCAGAGCCTGAACGCTCAATGTAAACTGGAGTATGGATACTCAACGAAAATGATCGGAGCCTGAATGCTCAACGAAAATGACCAGAGCCTGAATGCTCAACGAAAATGAACGGAGCCTAGACGCTCAACGTAATAACCGGAGCCTGGATACTCAACAAAATAACCGGAGCCTAGATGCTCACGTTGAAACAAACCATAGAAAACTCAAGTGTTAAAAAAAAACAACAAACTGAAAGAACACACATTGTGAAAACTCCAGCACAGCCGAACGAAAATCGCACAACTCCCTTTCATTTTGTAGGAGTACGGATCAAATAAAGAGAAGAAGAAAAACGCCTCAACATGAGTATATTCCAACCTCCTTCACGTTCACTTCGTCTCTGCTCACCTTCGCTTAATCTCGGGTTTTAGTTTGTTTTGATTTCTAGTTTGAACTTCTCTTTCCATACTTCTCAATTTCTTTTCATCTTCAACTTTCATTTCTGATCCTGTTGGGTTTCATTGGATTTGGGTTGATTTGTTGAAGATGCTTCGATTCAGAGGATGATTTAGGTGAGGATTTATGTGTTCTGGGTTACCAGAGAAAGGTGTTATTGTTGGATTGGGGAAATATGTTGTGAAAGGAAAGTTGTTTGATTGGTTTCGTGGTTATTACTCTGCGTCAGTTTGAAGAAGGTTGTGTGGGGTCTGATTCGAGGAAAGTTTGGGGATGTTTCGATGACGATTTGGGATTTATAATGGACTTGAAAGCATGTCCAGTTTTCAGGTTGGATTTAGGGTTGAGTTTTTTATTGATGGTTGAAGGAAAGGGTTATGAAAAGGTTCTTCTGTTATGACAGGTGAAGAACCAAGTTAAATATTATGGAACTGGTTTTCGGTTTTGTTTGAAAGGAGAAGAGGAAGGATTGAGTGGGATCTGAGGTTTGGAGCTGGATTAGGGTTTCGGTTTGAGGCTCTTTTAACAGTGTGGATTTGTCTTGATGCTCATGCCCTGTCTCTTTCATCTTGTAGGTTGTGTTGCTGAGTCATTTTCAAATGCCGAATGTCTGGTGTTGTGTGCTGGTTTTGTTATGTTATTTTTGTCCTGTTGTAGGCTTGTAGCAGTGGTACGGTTCAAATTTGTTACAGCAATTTGGAGTTTTTTTTGTGAGTAAGGTTGCAGTCTACCCTTTTGTCTGTTATGGGATTTCAACTGGTTGTAGCAGGCTTGCACCAAGACACAGCAGGTCTGCTATTGTCCTTTTGTTTTGTTTTGTAATGGTGCCCTTTTTGGCAATTTGTCTTGATGTTTTATCAATTGTGCAGCATCGGTTAGCATTTGACAATGGTATGTGGGAACCAAATACTCAGCCATATAACCTGCCATCTTGTTTTGTCCGCCGGTAATGAATGTGACACGACGACGAGATGAAATCCAGGCTTGGTCTTGGAGCAGCATTTTAAAATTTTATTATCTTGTAATGCTTTATTTAAGTCCAAATTGACAATAGAATCCTGTCTTGGAACTAACTACCTGTACTACTCTTTGGATTTTAATTGTTAATAAATGAACTTCTCCTCATGATACTTTATGCTGACCTTTCTTTTTTGATTTCGCAGAATCCTCGTGCGCGGTAATTAGAAACCAAGCCCTGTGAAAATGGAAAACTCACGCCAGTTTTAAGCACTACATTCGGGAATTGATTTGGCGTGTTGTGAATAACCGTCGAACTTTGGTGTGGTTGTTTTGTTTTGCAGGTCGTGAGCAGGACAAGTTTGTGAAACGTGGCTTTGCCGTGAATTTTGCAGCAGCTTGTACGGCAATGAAACTCATATTTTGCGTAATGCTTGTTTGTGGGATCCATTTGATCTGAAATTGCGAAAGATTTGTAGCTCTGTCAAGCTTGGTATAGGTCTAACGTGACTCTCTTAACAGTATGGCATATCGCGGCATATTATGTGATCTTGATTACTTCCGCAAACTGGTGTGTGAATTATTTATGCGCATAATCATCTTTGAGTGGTTGTATTATCCTGTGCCTAATTCTATTCACTCCTTAAATACTCTTTTCTTGCTAATTGACGACTTCATTATTTGGCTCCTATAGCAGCTTTCCTGCGGGCAAACTTCGAAAAGCTTCAAATGACTTGGGGTTCCACTTATGGGCTGTCCTGGTTTGGTTTCAAATGATGCACTGAAGGTCTGTCATGGAATTCTCACTGTGAATCATTGTGATGGTTTGGCCATTTTGTTGTACCGCAGGTCGACACTGCACGGTAAGTTGTTGTGAATCATTAGTGAACATGTTGTTGTATTTTTGTGCGTACAAATTGTGTACGGGATACCACTTCGATGGAATACAGTTTTGTGCCACTGTAGGAGAATTTTGAAAGTTTCCTTTTCGTGTTTCACAGGTTTCACGCGACGCCGGCTTTGCTTTTAATTCGTGGTGTATGCTGTTTTCGGTTATTCTCCTTTTGTTTTTGGGTTGAAACTCATCCTTTGAAGCTTGCATTTGGTATAGCCTGTAGCTTGTATTGTGTGCTTTGAATCATACAATTGTTGGCATGGCGGTATGGTTTGACAGGTTGGTTGTTTGTGTTGAAGTCATCTGGATCTGTTGTAGGTTTACGACTTGAATCGTGCTTACGGAGTTCGGCCATAAGGTGATGCACAGCCCGTGTTGAAACTGTGGCTGGACTACACAATGGTTTGAGGCGAGAACTTTGCGACACGGTATGCACTAGGCAACTTGTTTTTGTAATGTTATCCTTTTGCTCATATTTTCCTTATGTTTAACAACACTTTTCCTTCTATTTGGCCAGTTGGTAGCATGTGATGCGGCCAGCTTAAGACATCCTCGTAGCAGCTGCGAGAAATATGCATGTATATGCAAATCAAGACTCGGTTGTCAGTTCCAACATAAATCTTGGCTCTTTGGATGGATAAATGCCATACGGTTCGTACATTTTATAGCTGGCAATCGTTATTTATTAAAACACTGTTGTTGCTGTCTTTTATAAAACTTTCAAAACCATGCTTTTGGTTGTGCGTGATTCCCCTCCTTCTGTTCGTAATTTTGCAGGTACAGAGTAGTGTATCGTGTGATGCGATGCGAAACGTTGTGGCCATGTTGGTGTATGTACTGAAAATTCCTTACGAAAAACGGTCGAAAATGATGCGTAAAGCTTCCTTTGTTCGGCAAAACACGTTAGAGTTGTTGCTGTGAATCATACACCACTGTCGACTTTACGATATTATTTAACCGTGATTGCTGTGAATGACTTCTTCTAACCATCATGTGCCTTTTTTCAAGAATGAGCTGACTTGTTGATGCTTGATCTTGCAGCGCTTTGTGTCGACTTGCGGCTATTATGCGTGGATTTTGTAACAAAAGCAGGCTGGTGTACAATTCTTGTTGGTTATTCACAGGACATATGGCTACCTTTGATTTACTTTGTGAACTCATGTAAACATTGGAATGGTAAAGTGCTTTCATGAAGACCGCCTTAACGAATCGAAAAATGACTCACAAGTTTATTAGCTTTTAATCTCTGTACTTTGTATCAGCAACTCTTCAATTGAATTGTATTTTTATTATCTTCAAGCTCAAATTGTTTGTAACTTGTACCTCTTTCTTTTGGGAGTTGGACCGTGTAGTCATGAATTTCTTTGTGTTAATTTTGAATGTTAAGTAATTCTTGTAAAACATTAATGGGCCTAATGCAAAATGTGAATTTTTCTCTTCTTTTTTTTTTGAAATTTAGGACAATTGGCTTGTTTCACATTATTTCTTGTGGAAAATTTTGTAATATATAATGGGCCTTTATCCTTGTGATTTCATTGTAATGAGAACAAGCCTTGGACATGTCATTTGCACCCTCCTTTTCAATTTGCACCATACTTGATCAATCCATGAAATGAGAACAACTCTCAAATTAAAAGTCTTCACACATATCATGCTCACACTCAAAAACAAATTCATCCTCTTGAATTCCAACACAATTTACAGTAGACAAATCGAGGCTTTTCTTGCCACTCAAGAAATTATGGACCATGACTTGAAGATTATATAACCACCAACATATTCATGCCTTAGAATTAATGATCATGTCTCTAAGAAAAAAAATCTTTGAATTTAAAGGCAATATTAGAACCAATTTGAGCTTAATCAACACTAATCCATAATTTCTGCAAATCCTACTTTGGTTGTGAATGAAACGAGAAACTCATTTTGAAACACATATCCCCAATTGATCCTTAAACATGCATCATTTGAATCAATACCCTCCCTAGCATTGTGTTTAAAACAAATATTTGCCTGACTGACCAATTAAGCCACAACCATTGAAACTTAGTCCATACCACACACCCGAGTAGCAACCACATATTTTGGATACTAATTGGTGGGCAGATGTACAGAATGAAATGTAAAAGTAGGTAGGACAAATTTAGGGTATGACTGATACTCAACGAAAATGGCCGGACCCTGGACGCTCAACAAAAACGACCGGAGCCTGGACGCTCAATGTAATAACCGGAGTCTGGATACTCAACGAAAATAACCGGAGCTAGGACGCTCAACGAAAATAACCGGAGCCTTGACGCTCAATGAAAATAACAGAAGTATAAATGCTCAACGAAATTACCGGAGCCTGAATGCTCAACGAAATAACTGGAGCCTGGACGCTCAACGTAATAATTGGAGTTCGGATACTCAATGAAAATGATCGAAGCCTGGACGCTCAATGTAATAACCGGAGCCTGAATGCTCAACGAAATAACCGGAGCCTGAAAGCTCAAAGAAATTGACCGGAGCCTAGACGCTAAACGTCATAACCGGAGTATGGATACTCAACGAACATGACCAGAGCCTGGACGCTAAACTTAATTACCAGAGCCTAAACGCTCAACATAATAACCGGAGTCTGGATACTCAACGTAATAACCGGAGTCTAGATACTCAAAGAAAATGACCGGAGCCTGGACAGTCAACGTAATAACCAGAGCCTAGACGCTCAACGAAAATAACCAGAGCTTGGACGCTCAAAGAAAATAACCGGAGCCTAGACACTTAACAAAAATAACTAGAGTCTAGATACTCAACGAAAATGACCGGAGCATGAACGCTCAACAAAAATGACCAGAGCCTGGACGCTCAATGTAATAACTGGACTATGGATACTCAACATAATAACCGAAGTCTTGATAGTTAACGAAAATGACCAGAGCCTGGACGCTCAACGTGATAACCAGAGCCTGAACGCTCAACGTAATAACCAGAGTTTGGATACTCAACATAATAACCAGAGTCTGGATACTCAACAAAAATGACTTGAGCCTGGACCCTCAATGTAATTCAGAGTCTGGATACTCAACATAATAATCGGAGTCTGGATACTCAACGAAAATGCCCAAAGCCTGGACGCTCAACGTAATAATCGGAGCCTGAACGCTCAACATAATAACAAGAGTTTGGATACTCAACATAATAACCGGAGTCTGGATACTCAACGAAAATGACTGGAGCCTGGACCCTCAATATAATTCGGAGTGTGGATACTCAACGAAATTAACCGGAGCCAGAATGCTCAACTTAATAACCGGAGAATGGACACTAGACGTAATAACCAGAGTCTGGATACTAAACAAAAATGACCAGAGCCTAGACACTCAACGTAATAATTAGAGCCTGAATGCTCAACGAAAATGACCGGAGCCTGAACACTCAACTTAAACCGGAGTTTAGATACTCAACAAAAATAACCGGAGCCTGAATCCTCAAAGAAATAACCAGAGCCTGGAGACTCAACGTAATAACCAGAGTCTGGATACTCGATGAAAATAACCAGAGTCCGGACGCTCAACGAAAATAACCGGAGCCTGGATGCTCAACGAAAATAACTAGAGTCTGAATACTCAACGAAAATGACCTGAGCCTAAACATCCAACGAAATAACCAAAGCTTGGATACTCAACAAAAATGACCGGAAACTGGACCCTCAACGTAAACCAAAGTCTGGATACTCAACAAAACTAAACAGAGCCTGAATACTCAACGTAATAACCAGAGCCTGGATGCTCAACGTAATAACCGGAGTCTGGATACTAAACGAAAATGACCAGAGCTTGGACGCTCAATGTAATAACCAGAGCCTGAATGCTCAACGAAAATAACCGGAGCCTGAACACTCAACGTAAACTAGAGTATGTATACTCAACAAAAATGACTGGAGCCTGAATGCTCAACGAAATAACCGGAGCCTGGACGCTCAACGTAATAACCCGAGTCTGGATACTCAATGAAAATGACCGGAGCCTGGACGCTCAACATAATAACCAGAGCCTGAATGCTCAACGAAATAACCAGATCCTAAACGCTCAACGAAAATGACCGGAGCCTAGACGCTCAACGTAATAACCGGAGTCTGGATATTCTACGAGAATTACCAGAGCGAGGTCACTCAAGGTAATAACCGGAGCCTAAATGCTCAACGTAATAACCGGAGTGTGGATACTCAACGTAATAACTAGAGTTTGGATACTCAACGAAAATGACCGGAGCCTGGACCCTCAACAAAAACAACCGGAGCCTGGACGCTCAATGTCATAACCGGATTCTGGATACTCAACGAAAATAACCGGAGCCTGGACGCTCAACGAAAATAACCGGAGCCTGGACGCTCAAAGAAAATAACCGGAGCCTGGACGCATAACGAAAATAACTAGAGTCTGGATACTCAACGAAAATAACCGGAGCCTGAACGCTCAACAAAAATGACCGTAGGCTGGACGCTCAATGTTATAACCGGAGTCTGGATACTCAACGAAAATGACCGGAGCCTGGACCCTCAATGTAATTCAGTGTCTGGATACTCAACAAAATTAACCGGAGCCTGAATGCTCAACGTAATTACCGGAGATTGGACACTAGACGTAATAACCGGAGTCTGGATACTAAACAAAAATGACCAGAGCCTAGACACTTAACGTAATAATCAGAGCCTGAATGCTCAACGAAAATGACCGGAGCGTGAACACTTAACTTAAACCGGAGTTTAGATACTCAACGAAAATAACCGGAGCCTGAATGCTCAACGAAATAACCGGAGCCTGAATGCTCAACGAAATAACCGGAGCCTAGACGCTTAACATAATTACCGGAGTCTGGATACTCCACGAAAATGATCGGAGCCTGGACGCTCAACGTAATAACCGTAGCCTGAATGCTCATCGAAATAACCGGAGCCTGAACGCTCAAAGAAAATGACCGGAGCCTGGACGCTCAACATAATAACCGGAGTCTGGATAGTCAACGAAAATAACCAGAGCCTGGACGCTCAACAAAAATAACCGGAGCCTTGACGCTCAATGAAAATAACAGAAGTATAAATGCTCAACAAAATTTTCGGAGCCTGAATGCTCAACGAAATAACTGGAGTTCGGATACTCAATGAAAATGATCGAAGCGTGGACGCTCAACGTAATAACCGGAGCCTGAATGCTCAACGAAATAACCGGAGCCTGAACGCTTAAAGAAAATGACGGAGCATGGACGCTAAACGTAATAACCGGAGTATGGATACTCAACGAACATGACCAGAGCCTGGACGCTAAACTTAATTACCAAAGCCTAAACGCTCAACATAATAACCGGAGTCTGGATACTCAACGTAATAACCGGAGTCTGGATACTCAAAGAAAATGACCGGAGCCTGGACGGTCAACGTAATAACCAGAGCTTAGACGCTCAACGAAAATGACCAGAGCCTGGACGCTCAAAGAAAATAACCGGAGCCTGGACGCTTAACAAAAATAACTAGAGTCTAGATACTCAACGAAAATGACCGGAGCCTGAACGCTCGACAAAAATGACCAGAGCCTGGACGCTCAATGTAATAACCGGACTCTGGATACTCAAAATAATAACCGAAGTCTTGATACTTAACGAAAATGACCAGAGCCTGGACCCTCAACGTAATAACCAGAGCTTGAACGCTCAACGTAATAACCAGAGTTTGGATACTCAACATAATAACCGGAGACTGGATACTCAAAAAAAATGACTGGAGCCTGGACCCTCAATGTAATTCAGAGTCTGGATACTCAACATAATAATCGGAGTCTGGATAATCAACGAAAAGGACCACAGCCTGGACGCTCAACGTAATAATCAGAGTCTGAACGCTCAACGTAATAACCAGAGTTTGGATACTCAACATAATAACCGGAGTCTGGACACTCAACAAAAATGACCGGAGCCTGGACCCTCAATATAATTCGGAATGTGGATACTCAACGAAATTAACCGGAGCCTGAATGCTCAACTTAATAACCAGAGATTGGACACTAGACGTAATAATCGGAGTCTGGATACTAAACAAAAATGACCAGTGCCTAGACACTCAACGTAATAATCAGAGCCTGAATGCTCAACAAAAATGACCGGAGCCTGAACACTCAACTTAAACCGGAGTTTAGATACTCAACGAAAATAACCGGAGCCTGAATGCTCAAAGAAATAACCGGAGCCGGAATGCTCAACGAAATAAACGGAGCCTAGACGCTTAACGTAATAACCGGAGTCTGGATACTCAACGAAAATGACCGGAGCCTGGACGCTCAACGTAATAACCGGAGCCTGAATGCTCATCGAAATAACCGGAGCCTGAACGCTCAAAGAAAATGACCGGAGCCCAGACGCTTAACGTAATAACCGGAGTCTGGATACTCAACGAAAATGACCGGGTTGGACGCTCAACATAATAACCGGAGCCTAAACGCTCAACGTAATAACCGGAATCTGGAGACTCAACCTAATAACCGGAGTCTGGATACTCAACGAAAATAACGAGAGTCCGGACGCTCAACGAAAATAACCGGAGCCTGGATGCTCAACGAAAATAACTAGAGTTTGGATACTCAACGAAAATGACCGGAGCCTAAACATCCAACAAAATAACCAAAGCTTGGATACTCAACGAAAATGACCGGAAACTAGACCCTTAACGTAAACCAAAGTCTGGATACTCAACAAAAATAACCGGAGCCTGAATGCTCAATGTAATAGCTGGAGCCTGGATGCTCAACGTAATAACCAGAGTCTGGATACTAAACGAAAATGACCAGAGCTTGGACGCTCAACGTAATAACCAGAGCCTGAATGCTACACGAAAATAACCGGAGCCTGAACACTCAACGTAAACTAGAGTATGGATACTAAAAAAAAATGACCGGAGCCTGAATGCTCAACGAAATAACTGGAGCCTGAATGCTCAACGAAATTACCGGAGCCTAGACGCTCAACGTAATAACTCGAGTCTGGATACTCAATGAAAATGAACGGAGCCTGGATGCTCAACGTAATAACCAGATCCTGAATGCTCAACAAAATAACCAGAGCCTAAACGCTCAACGAAAATGACCGGAGCCTAAACGCTCAACGTAATAACCGGAGTCTGGATATTCTCCGAAAATTACCGGAGCATGGACACTCAAGATAATAACCGGAGCCTAAATGCTCAACGTAATAACCGGAGTCTGGATACTCAACGTAATAACTGGAGTCTGGATACTCAACGAAAATGACCGAAGCCTGGACTCTCAACAAAAACAACTGGAGCCTGGACGCTCAATGTCATAACTGGATTCTGGATACTCAACGAAAATAACCGGAGCCTGGATGCTCAACGAAAATAAACGGAGCCTGGATGCTCAAAGAAAATAACCAGAGCCTGGACGCATAACGAAAATAACTAGAGTCTGGATACTCAACGAAAATGACCGGAGCCTGAATGCTCAACAAAAATGACAGGAGGCTCGACGCTTAATGTTATAACCGGAGTCTGGATACTCAACGAAAATGACGGGAGCCTGGACCCTCAATGTAATTCGGTGTTTGGATACTCAACGAAATTAACCGGAGCCTGAATGCTCAACGTAATAACCGGAGATTGGACACTAGACGTAATAACCGGAGTCTGGATACTAAACAAAAATGACCAGAGCCTAGACAATCAACGTAATAATCAGAGCCTGAATGCTCAACGAAAATGACCGGAGCCTGGACACTCAACTTAAACCGGAGTTTAGATACTCAACGAAAATAGCCGGAGCCTGAATGCTCAACGAAATAACCAGAGCCTGAATGCTCAAGCAAATAACCGGAGCCTAGACGCTTAACGTAATAACCGGAGTCTGGATACTCAACGAAAATGACCGGAGCCTGGACGCTCAACGTAATAACCGGAGCCTGAATGCTCATCGAAATAACCGAAGCCTGAACGCTCAAAGAAAATGACCGGAGCCTGGACGCTTAACGTAATAACCGGAGTCTGGATACTCAACGAAAATAACCGTATTCGACGCTCAACATACTAAGCGGAGCCTAAACGCTGAACGTAATAACCGTAGTCTGTAGACTCAACGTAATTACCGGAGTGTGGATACTCAACGAAAATAACCGGAGCCTGAACGCTCAACAAAAATGACCGGAGGTTGGACGCTCAATGTTATAACTGGAGTCTGGATACTCAACGAAAATGACCGGAGCCTGGACCCTCAATGTAATTCGGTGTCTAGATACTCAACGAAATTAACCAGAGCCTGAATGCTCAACATAATAACCGGAGATTGGACACTAGACGTAATAACCGGAGTCTGGATACTAAACAAAAATGACCAGAGCCTAGACACTCAATGTAATAATCAGAGCCTGAATGCTCAACGAAAATGACCGGAGCCTGAACACTCAACTTAAACCGGAGTTTGGATACTCAACAAAAATAACCGGAGCCTGAATGCTCAACGAAATAACCGGAGCCTGAATGCTCAATGAAATAACTGGAGCCTAGACGCTTAACGTAATAACCGGAGTCTGGATACTCAACGAAAATGACTGGAGCTTGGACGCTCAACGTAATAACCGGAGCCTGAATGCTCATCGAAATAACCGGAGCCTGAACGCTCAAAGAAAATGACCGGAGCTTGGACGCTTAACGTAATAACCGGAGTCTGTATACTCAACGAAAATGACCGGGTTGGACGCTTAACATAATAACCGGAGCCTAAACGCTCAACTTAATAACCGGAGTCTGGATACTCAACGAAAATAACTAGAGTCCGGACGCTCAACGAAAATAACCGGAGCCTGGATGCTCAAAGAAAATAACTAGAATCTGGATACTCAACGAAAATGACCGGAGCCTGAACATCCAACGAAATAACCATAGCTTGGATACTCAACGAAAATGACCGGAAACTAGACCCTCAATGTAAACCAAAGTCTGGATACTCAACAAAAATGAACGGAGCCTGAATGCTCAACGTAATAACCGAAGCCTGGATGCTTAACGTAATAACCGAAGTCTGGATACAAAACCAAAATGACCAGGGCTTGGATGCTCAACATAATAACCAGAGCCTAAATGCTCAACAAAAATGATCGGAGCCTAAACACTTAACGTAAACTAGAGTATGGATACTCAACAAAAAGGACCGGAGCCTGAATGCACAATGAAATAATTGGAGCCTGAATGCTCAACGAAATAACCGAAGCCTGGACGCTCAACGTAATAACCCGAGTCTAGATACTCAATGAAAATGACCGGAGCCTGGACACTCCATGTAATTACCAGAGCCTGAATGCTCAACGAAATAACCAGAGCCTAAACGCTCAACGAAAATGACCGGAGCCTAGACGCTCAACGTAATAACCGGAGTCTGGATTTTCTACAAAAATTACCGGAGCATGGACACTCAATGTCATAACCGGATTCCTGATACTCAACGAAAATAACCGGAGCCTGGACGTTCAACGAAAATAACCGAAGCCTGGACACTCAAAGAAAATAACCGGAGCCTGGACGCATAACGAAAATAACCGTAGTCTGGATACTCAACGAAAATGACCGTGTTGGACGCTCAACATAATAACCGGAGCCTAAACGCTCAACGTAATAACCGGAGTCCAGAGACTCAACGTAATTACCGGAGTGTGGATACTCAACGAAAATAACCGGAGCTCTAACGCTCAACAAAAATGATCGGAGGCTGGACGCTCAATGTTATAACCGGAGTCTGGATACTCAATGAAAATGACCGGAGCCTGGACCCTCAATGTAATTCGGTGTCTGGATACTCAACGAAATTAACCGGAGCCTGAATGCTCAACGTAATAACCTGAGATTGGACACTAGACGTAATAACTGGAGTCTGGATACTAAACAAAAATGACCAGAGCCTAGACACTCAAAGTAATAATCAGAGCCTGAATTCTCAACGAAAATGACCGGAGCCTGAACACTCAACTTAAACCGGAGTTTAGATACTCAACGAAAATAACCGGAGCCTGAATGCTCAACGAAATAACCGGAGCCTGAATGCTCAACAAAATAACCGGAGCCTAGACGCTTAACGTAATAACTGGAGTCTGGAAACTCAACGAAAATGACCGGAGCCTGGACGCTCAACGTAATAACCGGAGCCCGAATGCTCATCGAAATAACCGGAGCCTGAACGCTCAAAGAAAATGACCGGAGCCTGGACGCTTAACGTAATAACCGGAGTCTGGATACTCAACGAAAATGACCGGGTTCGACGCTCAACATAATAACCGGAGCCTAAACGCTCAACGTAATAACCGTAGTCTGGATACTCAACGAAAATAACCAGAGTCCGGACGCTCAACGAAAATAACCGGAGCCTGGATGCTCAAAGAAAATAACTAGAGTCTGGATACTCAACGAAAATGACCGGAGCCTGAACATCCAACAAAATAACCATAGCTTGGATACTCAACGAAAATGACCGGAAACTGGAACCTCAATGTAAACCAAAGTCTGGATATTCAACAAAAATAAACGGAGCCTGAATGCTCAACGTAATAACCGAAGCCTGGATGCTCAACGTAATAACCGGAGTCTGGATACTAAACCAAAATGACCAGAGCTTGGATGCTCAACGTAATAACCAGAGCCTAAATGCTCAACGAAAATGATCGGAGCCTGAACACTTAACGTAAACTAGAGTATGGATACTCAACAAAAAGGACCAGAGCCTGAATGCACAATGAAATAACTGGAGCCTGAATGCTCAACGAAATAACCGGAGCCTGGACGCTCAACGTAATAACCTGAGTCTAGATACTCAATGAAAATGACCAGAGCCTGGACGCTCCACGTAATAACCAGAGCCTGAATGCTCAACGAAATAACCAGAGCCTAAACGCTCAACGAAAATGACCGGAGCCTAGACGCTCAACGTAATAACCGGAGTCTGGATATTCTACAAAAATTACCGGAGCATGGACACTCAATGTCATAACCGGATTCTGGATACTCAATGAAAATAACTGGAGCCTGGACTCTCAACGAAAATAACCGAAGCCTGGACACTCAAAGAAAATAACCGGAGCCTGGACGCATAACGAAAATAACCGGAGTCTGGATACTCAACAAAAATGACCGGAGCCTGAACGCTCAACAAAAATGACCGGAGCCTGAACGCTCAATGTTATAACCGGAGTTTGGATACTCAACATAATAACTGGAGTCTGGATACTCAACCAAAATGGCCACAGCCTGGACGCTCAACGTAATAACCGGAGCCTAAACGATCAATGTAATAACCAGAGTTTGGATACTCAACATAATAACCGGAGTCGGGATACTCAACGAAAATGACCGGAGCCTGGACCCTCAATGTAATTCGGAGTCTGGATACTCAACAAATTTAACCGGAGCCTGAATGCTCAATGTAATAACCGGAGATTGGACGCTAGACGTAATAACTGGAGTCTGGATACTAAACAAAAATGACCAGAGCCTAGACACTCAACGTAATAATCAGAGCCTGAATACTCAACGAAAATAACCGGAGCCGGAACACCTAACTTAAACCGGAGTTTAGATACTCAACATAAATGATCGGAGCTTGAATGCTCAACGAAATAGCCGGAGCCTAAATGCTCAACGAACTAACCGGAGCATGGACGCTTAACGTAATAACCGGAGTCTAGATACTCAATGAAAATGACCGGAGCCTGAACTTTCAACGTATTAACCGGAGCCTGAATGCTCATCGAAATAACCGGAGCCTAAACGCTCAACGAAAATGACCGGAGCCTGGACACTTAACGTAATAACCGTAGTCTGTAGACACAACATAATAACCGGAGTCTGGATACTCAACGAAAATAACCGGAGTCCGGACGCTCAACGAAAATAACCGGGGCCTGGATGCTCAACAAAAATAACCAGAGTCTAGATACTCAACAAAAATGACCGGAGCCTGAACATCCAATGAACTAACCAGAGCTTGAATACTCAACGAAAATGACCGGAACCTGGACCCTTAACGTAAACCAGAGTCGGGATACTCAACAAAAATAACCGGAGCCTGAATGCTCAACGTAATAACCGGAGCCTGGATGCTCAACGTAATAACCGGAGTCTGGATACTCAACGAAAATGACCAGAGCATGGACGCTCAACGTAATAACCAGAGCCTGAATGCTCAACAAAAATGACCGGAGCCTGAACACTCAACGTAAACCGGAGTATGGATACTCAACGACAATGACTGGAGCCTGGACACTCAACGTAATAACCAGAGCCTGAATGCTATACGAAATAACCGGAGCCTAAACGCTAAACAAAAATGACCAGAGCCTGGACGCTCAACGTAATAACCGGAGTCTGGATATTCAACGAAAATTATCGGAGCGTGGACGCTCAAGATAATACCGAAGCCTAAATGCTCAATGTAATAACCGGATTCTGGATACTCAACGTAATAACTGGAGTCTGGATACTCAACAAAAATGACCGGAGCCTGGACGCTCAATAAAAACGACCGGAGCCTGGACGCTCAATGTCATAACCGGAGTCTGGATACTCAAAGAAAATAACCGGAGCCTGGACGCTCAACGAAAATAAATGGAGCCTGGACGCTCAATGAAAATAACAGAAGTCTGAATGCTCAATAAAATTACCGGAGCCTGAATGCTCAACGAAATAACTGGAGCCTAGACGCTCAACGTAATAACAGGAGTCTGAATGCTCAACGAAATAACCAGAGCCTGAACGCTTAAAGAAAATGACCGGAGCTTGGACGCTAAATGTAATAACCGGAGTATGGATACTCAACGAAAATGACCCGAGCCTGGACGCTCAACTTAATAACCAGAGCCTAAATGCTCAACATAACAACCGGAGTCTGGATACTCAACATAGTAACCGGAGTCTGGATAATCAATGAAAATGACCGGAGCCTGGACGCTCAACGAAAATAACCGGAGCCTGGACGCTCAAAGAAAATAACCGGAGCCTGGACGCTCAACGAAAATAACCGGAGCCTGGACGCTCAACGAAAATAACTAGAGTTTGGATATTCAACGAAAATGACTGGAGCCTGAACGCTCAACAAAAATGACTGGAGCCTGGACGCTCAATGTAATAATCGGAGTCTGGATACTCAACATAATAACCGGAGTCTGGATACTCAACGAAAATGACCACAGCCTGGACAATCAACGTAATAACCGGAGCCTGAACGCTCAACGTAATAACCAGAGTTTGGATACTCAACATAATAACCGGAACCTGAATGCTCAACGTAATAACCAGAGATTGGACGCTAGACGTAATAACCGGAGTCTGGATACTAAAAAAAATGACAAGAGCCTAGACACTCAACGTAATAATCAGAGCCTTAATGCTCAACGAAAATGACCAGAGCCTGAACGCTCAACAAAAATGATAGGAGCCTGGATGCTCAATGTAATAACCGGAGTCTGGATACTCAACATCATAACAGGAGTCTGGATACTCAATGCAAATGACTGGAGCCTGGACCCTCAATGTAATTCGGAGTCTGGATACTCAACGACATTAACCGGAGCCTGAATGCTCAACGTAATAACCGGAGATTGGACGCTCAACGTAATAACCGGAGCCTGGACCCTCAATGTAATTCGGAGTCTGGATACTAAACAAAAATGACCAGAGCCTGTACACTCAACATAATAATCAGAGCTTGAATGCTCAACAAAAATGACCGGAACCTAAACGCTCAAAGTAAACCGGAGTATAGATACTCAACGAAAATGACTGGAGCTTGAATGCTCAACAAAATAACCAGAGCCTGAATGCTCAACGAAATAACTGGAGCCTAGACGCTCAACGTAATAACTGGAGTCTGGATACACAACGAAAATGACCGGAGCCTGGACGCTCAACGTAATAACCGGAGCCTGAATGCTCAACGAAATAACCGGAGCCTGAACGCTCAACGGAAATGATCGGAGCCGGGATGCTTAACGTAATAACCGGAGTCTGGATACTCAACGAAAATGACCGGGTTGGACGCTCAACACAATAACCGGAGCCTAAACGCTCAATGTAATAACCGGTGTCTGGAGACTCAACGTAATAACCGGAGTCTAGAAACTCAACGAAAATGACCGGAGCCTAGACGCTCAACTTAAATGACTGGAGCCTGGAGGCTCAAAGTAATAATCGGAGTCTGAATACTCAACAAAAATAACCAGAGTCTGGACGCTCAACGAAAATAACCGGAGCCTAGACGCCCAACGAAAATAACCAGAGTCTGGATACTCAACGAAAATGACCAGAGCCTAAACATTCAACGAAATAACCAGAGCTTGGATACTCAACGAAAATGACCGAAACCTGGACCCTCAACATAAACCAGAGTCTGGATACTCAACAAAAATAAACGGAACCTGAATGTTCAACGTAATAACTAGACCTGGACGCTCAACGTAATAACCGGAGTCTGGATACTCAACGAAAATGACCAGAGGTTGAACGCTCAACGTAATAACCATAGCCTGATTGCTCAATGAAAATGACCGGAGCCTGAACGCTCAACGTAAACTGGAGTATGGATACTCTACGAAAATGACCAGAGCCTGAATACTCAATGAAATAACTGGAGCCTGGACGCTCAACGTAATAACCCGAGTCTGGATACTCAACGAAAATGATCGGAGCCTGGACGCTCAACGTAATAACCAGAGCCTGAATGCTCAACGAAATAACTGGAGCCTGAACGCTTAACGAAAATGACCGGAGCCTGGACGCTCAAGATAATAACCGGAGCCTAAACGCTTAACGTAATAACCGGAGTCTAGATACTCAACAAAAATAACCGATGCCTGGACGCTCAACATAATAATCGGAGTCTAGATACTTAACAAAAATAAACGATGCTTGGACGCTCAACAAAAACGACCGGAGCCTGGACGCACAACGTAATAACCCGAGTCTAGATACTCAACGAAAATAACTGAAGCCTGGACGCTCAAAGAAAATAACTGGAGCCTAGTGGCTCAACGAAAATAATAGATGTTTGGATACTCAACGAAAATGACCGGAGCCTGAATGCTCAACGAAAATGATCGGAGCCTGGACGCTCAATGTAATAACCAGAGTCTAGATACTCAACGAAATAACCGGAGCCTGGATGCTCAACGAAAATGACCGCAACCTGGACGCTCAACTTAAACCGGAGTATGGATACTCAACAAAAATGACCGGAGCCTGAATGCTCAACGAAATAACCAGAGCGTGGATGCTCAACATAATAATCGGAGTCTGGATACTCAACGAAAATGATCGGAGTTTAGACGCTCAATGTAATAACCAGAGGCTGAACACTCAACATAATAACCAGAGTATGGATACTCAACATAATAACCGGAGCCAAAATGCTCAACGTAATAACTGGAGCCTGGACGCTCAACGTATAAACCGGAGTCTGGATACTCAACGAAAATGACCAGAGCCTGGACGCTCAACGTAATAACCAGAGCCTGAATGCTCAACGAAAATGACCAGAGCCTGAACGCTCAACGTAAACCGGAGTATGGATACTCAACGACAATGACCGGAGTCTGAATGCTCAACAAAATAACCGGAGCCTGAATGCTCAACGAAATAACCGGAGCCAGGACGCTCAACGTAATAACCCGAGTCTTGATACTCAATGAAAATGACCGGAGCCTGGACGCTCAATGTAATAACCAGAGCCTGAACGCTCAACGAAAATGACCGGAGCCTGGACACTCAACTTAATAACTGGAGTCTGGATATTCAACTTAATAACCAGAGCCTGGATGCTCAACGTAATAACTATAGCCTGAATGCTCAATGCAAATGACCGGAGTCTGAACGGTCAACGTAAATTGGAGTATGGATACTCAACGAAAATAACCAGATCCTGAATGCTGAACGAAATAACCGGAGGCTGAATGCTCAACGAAATAACCAAAGCCTGGACGCTCAATGTAATAACCCGAGTCTGGATACTCCACGAAAATGACCGGAGCCTAGACGCTCAACGTAATAACCAGAGCCTGAATGCTCAACAAAATAAGCGGAGCCTGAACGCTTAACGAAAATGACCGGAGCCTGGACGCTCAATGTAATAACCGGAGTCTGGATACTCAACGTAATAATCGGAGTCTAGATACTCAACGAAAATGACCAGAGCCTGGACGCTCAACGTAAATGACCGGAGCCTGGAGGCTCAACATAATAACCGGACTCTGGATACTCAACAAAAATAACCAAAGTCTGAATGCTCAATGAAAATAACCGGAGCCTGGACGCCGAACAAAAATAACCAGAGTCTGGATACTCAACGAAAATGACCGAAGCCTAAACACTCAAAGAAATAACCAGAGCTTGGATACTCAACGAAAATGACCGAAACCTGGACCCTCAACATAAACCAGAGTCTCAATACTCAACAAAAATAACTGGAGTTTGAATGTTCAGCGTAATAACTGGAGCCTGGACGCTCAACGTAATAACCGGAGTCTGGATACTCAACGAAAATGACCAGAGCTTGAACGCTCAACGTAATAACCATAGCCTGAATGCTCAATGAAAATGACCAGAGCCTGAACGCTCAACGTAAACAGGAGTATGGATACTCTACGAAAATCACCAGAGCCTGAATACTCAACAAAATAACTGGAGCCTGGACGCTCAACGTAATAACCAGAGTCTGGATACTCAACGAAAATGACCGGAGCCTGGACGCTCAACGTAATAACCAGAGCCTGAATGCTCAACGAAATAACCGGAGCCTGAACGCTTAACGAAAATGACTGGAGCCTGGACGCTCAAGATAATAACCGGTGCCTAAACGCTTAACGTAATAACCGGAGTCTGGATACTCAACATAATAACCGGAGCCAGAATGCTCAACGTAATAACCAGAGCCTGGACGCTCAACGTATAAACCGGAGTCTGGATACTCAACGAAAATGACCAGAGCCTGGACGCTCATCGTAATAACCAGAGCCTGAATGCTCAACGAAAATGACTGGTGCCTGAACGTTCAACGTAAACTGGAGTATGGATACTCAACGACAATGACCGGAGTCTGAATGCTCAACAAAATAACCGGAGCCTGAATGCTCAATGAAATAACCTGAGCCAGGACGCTCAACGTAATAACCCGAGTCTAGATACTCAATAAAAATGACCGAAGCCTGGACGCTCAATTTAATAACCAGAGCCTGAACGCTCAACAAAATAACCGGAGCCTGAACGCTCAACAAAAATGACCGGAGCCTGGACGCTCAACTTAATAACCGGAGTCTGGATATTCAATGAAAATGACCAGAGCTTGGACGCTCAACGTAATAACCATAGTCTGAATGCTCAATGAAAATGACCGGAGCCTGAATGGTCAACGTAAATTGGAGTATGGATACTCAACGAAAATAACCAGATCCTGATTGCTCAACGAAATAACCGGAGGCTGAATGCTCAACGAAATAACCGAAGCCTGGACGCTCAATGTAATAACCCGAGTCAGGATACTCAACGAAAATGACCGGAGCCTAGACGTTCAGTGTAATAACCAGAGCCAGAATGCTCAACAAAATAACCGGAGCCTGAACGCTTAACGAAAATGACCGGAGCCTGGACGCTCAAGATAATAACCTGAGCCAAAACGCTCAACAAAAATAACCGGAGCCTAGACGCCCAACGAAAATATCCGGAGTCTGGATACTCAACGAAATTGACATGAGTCTAAACACTCAATGAAATAACTAGAGCTTGGATACTCAACAAAAATGACCGAAACCTGGACCCTCAACATAAACTAGAGTCTGGATACTCAACAAAAATAACCGGAGCCTGAATGCTCAACGTAATAACTGGAGCCTGGACGCTCAACCTAATAACCGGAGTCTGGATACTCAACGAAAATGACCAGAGCTTGAACGCTCAACATAATAACCATAGCCTGAATGCTCAATGAAAATGACCAGAGCATGAACGCTCAACGTAAACTGGAGTATGGATACTCAACGAAAATGACCAGAGCCTGAATGCTCAATGAAATAACTGGAGCCTGGATGCTCAACGTAATAACCCGAGTCTGGATACTCAACGAAAATGACCGGAGCCTGGACGCTCAACGTAATAACCAGAGACTGAATGCTCAACGAAATAACCGGAGCTTGGATGCTCAAAATAATAACCGAAGCCTAAACGCTTAACGTAATAACCGGAGTCTGGATACTCAACATAACAATCGGAGTCTAGATATCCAACAAAAATAACCGATGCCTGGATGCTCAACAAAAACGACCGGAGCCTGGACGCTCAACGTAATAACCAGAGTTTAGATACTCAACGGAAATAACCGAAGCCTGGACGCTTAAAGAAAATAAATGGAGCCTGGACGTTCAACGAATATAACAGAAGTTTGGATACTCAACGAAAATGACCGGAGCCTGAACGCTCAATGAAAATGATCGGAGCCTGGACGCTCAATGTAATAACCAGAGCCTGGATACTCAACGAAATAACCGGATCCCGGATGCTCCACGAAAATGACCGGAGCCTGAATGCTCAACGAAATAACCAGAGCATGGACACTCAACGTAATAACCGGAGTCTGGATACTAAACAAAAATGATCGGAGTTTAGACGCTCAACGTAATAATCAGAGGCTGAACACTCAACATAATAACCAGAGTATGGATACTCAACATAATAATCGGAGCCTGGACGCTCAACGTATAAACCGGAGTCTAGATACTCAATGAAAATGACCGGAGCCTGGACGCTCAACGTAATAACCAGAGCCTGAATGCTCAACGAAAATGACCGGAGCGTGAACGATCAATGTAAACCGGAGTATGGATACTCAACGATAATGGCCGGAGCTCTAATAATCAACAAAATAACCGGAGCCTGAATGCTCAACGAAATAACCGGAGCCTGGACGCCCAACGTAATAACCCGAGTCTGGATACTCAATGAAAATGACCGGAGCCTAGACGCTAAATGTAATAACCAGAGCCTGAACGCTCAACAAAATAACCGGAGCCTGAATGCTCAACGAAAATGACCGGAGCCTGGACGCTCAACTTAATAACCGGAGTCTTGATATTCAACGAAAATGACCAGAGCTTGGAAGCTCAACGTAATAACCATAGCCTGAATGCTCAATGAAAATGACCAGAGCCTAAAGGGTCAATGTAAATTGGAGTATGGATACTCAACGAAAATAACCAGATCCTGAATGCTCAACGAAATAACCGAAGCCTGGACGCTCAATGTAATAACCTGAGTCTGGATACTCAACGAAAATGACCGGAGCCTGGACGCTCAACGTAATAACCAGAGCCTGAATGCTCAACAAAATAACCGGAGCCTGAACTCTTAACAAAGATGACCGGAGCCTTGACGCTCAAGATAATAACCTAAGCCTAAACGCTCAATGTAATAACCGGAGTCTGGATACTCAACGTAATAACCAGAGTCTAGATACTCAACGAAAATGACCAGAGCCTGGACGCTCAACAAAAACGACTGGAGCCTGGACATTCAACGTAATAACCAGAGTCTAGATACTCAACGAAAATAACCGAAGCCCGGACGCTCAAAGAAAATAATCGGAGCCTGGACGCTCAACGAAAATAACAGAAGTTGGGATATTCAACGAAAATGACCGGAGCCTGAACGCTCAACGAAAATTATCGGAGCCTGGATGCTCAACGTAATAACCGGAGCCTGGATACTCAACAAAATGACCGGATCCTGGACGCTCAACGTAAACCGGAGTATGGATATTGAACGAAAATGACCGGAGCCTGAATGCTCAACGAAATAACCGGAGGTGGACGCTCAACGTAATAACCGGAGGCTGAACACTCAACATAATAACCAGAGTCTGGATACTTAACATAATATCCGGAGCCAGAATGCTCAACGTAATAACCGGAGCCTGGACGCTCAACGTATAAACCGGAGTCTGGATACTCAACGAAAGTGACCAGAGCATGGACGCTCAACTTAATAACCAGAGCCTGAATGCCCAACAAAAATGACCGGAGCCTGAACGCTCAACGTAAACCGGAGTATGGATATTCAACGACGATGACCGGAGCCTGAATGCTCAATGAATGACCGGAGCCTGAATGCTCAACGTAATAACTCGAGTCTAGATACTCAATGAAAATGACCAGAGCCTGGACGCTCAATGTAATAACCAGAGTCTAAATGCTCAACAAAATAACCGGAGCCTAAACGCTCAACGAAAATGACCGGAGCCTGGACGCTCAACGTAATAACCGGAGTCTGGATATTCAACGAAAATGACCGGAGCCTGGACGCTCAAGATAATAACCGGAGACTAAACGCTTAACGTAATAAAGGGAGTCTGAATACTTAATGTAATAACCGAAGTCTGGATACTCAACGAAAATGATAGAGCCTGGACACTCAACAAAAACGACTCGAGCTTGGGCGCTCAACGTAATAACCGGAGTCTGGATACTCAACGAAAATTGTTGGCGCCTGGACGGTCAACTAAAATAACCGGATCCTGAACGCTCAATGAAAATAACAGAAGAATGGATACTCAATGAAAATAACCAGAGCCTAAATGCTCAACGAAAATGATCGGAGCCTGGACGCTCAACGTAATAACCGGAACTCGGATGCTCAACATAACCGGAGCCTGGACGCTCAACGTAATAACCGGAGTCTGGATACTCAATAAAAATGACCGGAGCCTGGACGCTCAACGTAATAACCGGAGCCTGAACGCTCAACGTAATAACCAGAGTCTGGATACTCAACATAATAATTGGAGTCTGGATACTCAACGAAAATGACCGGAGCCTGGACCCTCGACGAAAACTAGAGTCTGGATACTCAAAAAAAATAACCGGAGCCTGAATGCTCAACATAATAACCAGAGCCTGAATGCTCAACGAAAATGACCAGAGACTGAACGCTCAATGTTAACCGGAGTATGGATACTCAACGAAAATGACCGGAGCCTGAATTCTCAACGAAATAACCGGAGTTTGAATGCTAAACGAAATAACGGGAGCCTGGACGCTCAACGCAATAACCGAAGCCTGGACGTCTAATGTAATAACTCGAGTCTGGATACTCAACGAAAATGACCGGAGCCTGGACGCTCAACGTAATAACCAGAGCCTGAATGCTCAACAAAATAACCTGAGCCTGAACGCTTAACGAAAATGACCAGAGCCTAGACGCTAAAGATAATAACCGGGGCCTAAACGCTCAACGTAATAACCGGAGTCTGGATACTCAACGTAATAACCGGAGTCTAGATACTCAACAAAAATGACCGAAGCCTGGACACTCAACAAAAACGACCGGAGCCTGGACGCTCACCGTAATAACCAGAGTCTAGATACTCAACGAAAATAACAGAAGCCTGGACGCTCAAAGAAAATAATCGGAGCCTGGACGCTCAACGAAAATAACAGAAGTTCGGATACTCAACGAAAATGATCGGAGCCTGAACGCTCAACGAAAATGATCGGAGCCTGGACGCTCAACGTAATAACCGGAGCCTGGATACTCAACGAAATAACCGGAGCCTGGATGCTCAATCAAAATGACCCGAACCTGGACGCTCAACGTAAACCGGAGTATGGATATTGAACGAAAATGACTGGAGCCTGAATGCTCAATAAAATAAATGGAGGTGGACGCTCAACGTAATAACCGGATCCTGGATACTCAGCAAAAACGACCGGAGTTTAGAGGCTCAACGTAACAACCGGAGGCTGAACACTCAACATAATAACCAGAGTCTGGATACTCAACATAATAACCGGAGCCAGAATGCTCAACGTAATAACCGGAGCCTTGACGCTCAACGTATAAACCGGAGTCTGGATACTCAACGAAAATGACCGGAGCCTGGACGCTCAACGTAATAACCGGAGTCTGGATATTCAACGAAAATGACCGGAGCCTGGACACTGAAGATAATAACCGGAGACTAAACGCTCAACGTAATAAATGGAGTCTGAATACTTAATGTAATAACCGAAGTCTGGATACTCAATGAAAATGATAGAGCCTAGACGCTCAACAAAAACGATCTGAGCTTGGACGCTCAACGTAATAACCGGAGTCTGGATACTCAACGAAAATTATTGGCGCCTGGACGGTCAATGAAAATAACCGGATCCTGAACGCTCAATGAAAATAACAGAAGTCTGGATACTCAATGAAAATAACCGGAGCCTGACTGCTCAACGAAAATGATCGGAGCTTGGACGCTCAACGTAATAACCGGAACTCGGATGCTCAACGAAATAATCGGAGCCTGAATGCTATACGAAATAACCGGAGCCTGGACGCTCAACGTAATAACCGGAGTCTGGATACTAAATGAAAATGACTGGAGCCTGGATGCTCAACGTAATAACCGGAGCCTGAACGCTCAACGTAATAACCAGAGTCTGGATACTCAACATAATAATTGGAGTCTGGATACTCAATGAAAATGACTGGAGCCTGGACCCTCAATGTAAACTGGAGTCTGGATACTCAACAAAAATAACCGGAGCCTGAATGCTCAACGTAATAACCAGAGCCTGAATGCTCAACGAAAATGACCGGAGACTGAACGCTCAACGTAAACCGGAGTATGGATACTCAACGAAAATGACCGGAGCCTAAATTCTCAACGAAATAACCGGAGCCTGAATGCTCAACGAAATAACCGGAGCCTGGACGCTCAACGTAATAACCCGAGTCTGGATACTCAACGAAAATGGCTGGAGCCTGGATGCTCAACGTAATAACTAGAGCCTGAATGCTCAACGAAATAACCAGAGACTAAACGCTCAACGAAAATGACCGGAGCCTGGACGCTCAACGTAATAACCGGAGTCTGGATACTCAACAAAAATGACCAGAGCCTAAATTCTCAACGAAATAACCGGAGCCTGAATGCTCAACGAAATAACCGGAGCCTGGACGCTCAACGCAATAACCGAAGCCTGGACGCCTAATGTAATAACTCGAGTCTGGATACTCAACGAAAATGACCGGAGCCTGGACGCTCAACGTAATAACCAGAGCCTGAATGCTCAACAAAATAACAGGAGCCTGAACGCTTAACGAAAATGACCAGAGCCTGGACACTAAAGATAATAACCGGGGCCTAAACGCTCAACGTAATAACCGGAGTCTGGATACTCAATGTAATAACCGGAGTCTAGATACTCAACAAAAATGACCGGAGCCAGGACACTCAACAAAAACGACCGGAGCCTGGACGCTCACCGTAATAACCAGAGTCTAGATACTCAACGAAAATAACCGAAGCCTGGACGCTCAAAGAAAATAATCGGAGCCTGGACGCTCAACGAAAATAACAGAAGTTGGGATACTCAAAGAAAATGATCGGAGCCTGAACGCTCAACAAAAATGATCGGAGCCTAGACGCTCAACGTAATAACCGGAGCCTGGATACTCAGCAAAAATGACCGGAGTTTAGAGGCTCAACGTAACAACCGGAGGCTGAACACTCAACATAATAACCAGAGTCTGGATACTTAACATAATAACCAGAGCCAGAATGCTCAACGTAATAACCGGAGCCTTGACGCTCAACGTATAAACCGGAGTCTGGATACTCAACGAAAATGACCGGAGCCTGGACGCTCAACGTAATAACCGGAGTCTGGATATTCAACGAAAATGACCGGAGCCTGGACACTGAAGATAATAACCGAAGACTAAACGCTCAACGTAATAAATGGAGTCTGAATACTTAATGTAATAACCGAAGTCTGGATACTCAATGAAAATGATAGAGCCTAGACGCTCAACAAAAACGATCCGAGCTTGGACGCTCAACGTAATAACCGGAGTCTGGATACCCAACAAAAATTATTGGCGCCTGGACGGTCAATGAAAATAACCGGATCCTGAACGCTCAATGAAAATAACAGAAGTCTGGATACTCAATGAAAATAACCGGAGCCTGACTGCTCAACAAAAATGATCGGAGCTTGGACGCTCAACGTAATAACCGGAACTCGGATGCTCAACGAAATAACCGGAGCCTGAATGCTATACGAAATAACCGGAGCCTGGACGCTCAACGTAATAACCGGAGTCTGGATACTAAATGAAAATGACTGGAGCCTGGATGCTCAACGTAATAACCGGAGCCTGAACGCTCAACGTAATAACCAGAGTCTGGATACTCAACATAATAATTGGAGTCTGGATACTCAACAAAAATGACCGGAGCCTGGACCCTCAACGTAAACTGGTGTCTGGATACTCAACAAAAATAACCGGAGCCTGAATGCTCAACGTAATAACCAGAGCCTGAATGCTCAACGAAAATGACCGGAGACTGAACGCTCAACGTAAACCGGAGTATGGATACTCAACGAAAATGACCGGAGCCTAAATTCTCAACGAAATAACCGGAGCCTGAATGCTCAACGAAATAACGGGAGCCTGGACGCTCAACGTAATAACCCGAGTCTGGATACTCAACGAAAATGGCTGGAGCCTGGATGCTCAACGTAATAACTAGAGCCTGAATGCTCAACGAAATAACCAGAGACTAAACGCTCAACGAAAATGACCGGAGCCTGGACGCTCAACGTAATAACCGGAGTCTGGATACTCAACAAAAATGACCGGAGCCTGGACGCTCAACGTAATAATCGGAGCCTGAACCCTCAACATAATAACAAGAGTCTAGATACTCAACATAATAACTGGATTCTGGACTCTCAAGATAATAACCGGAGCGTAAATGCTCATCGTAATAACCGGAGTCTAGATACTCAAAGAAAATGACCGGAGCATAGACGCTCAACAAAAACGACCGGAGCCTGGTCGCTCAACATAATAACCAGAGTCTGGATACTCAACGAAAATAACTGGAGCCCGGACGCTCAACGAAAATAACCGGAGCCTGGACGCTCAATGAAAATAACAGAAGTTTGAATACTCAACAAAAATGGCCGGAGCCTGAACGCTCAACGAAAATGATCAGAGCCTGGACGCTCAATGTAATAACCATAACCTGGATACTCAAACAAATAACCAGAGCTTGGATGCTGTCGCGGTGAAAATCGGATACCAAACTATTGATTAGTTTGAATCTTTAATTCATTTTGCAACCGAACTTTGATTTGTCCAAAGGAAGGGATAAAGATCGAAATTCCCACAATGCAATGCAAATGCAAGCTGGATTGTTTAGGTTCGAGGGTTGGTTAAACTTAGGGAAGGTACTATCATCCTAAGTTTCTGTAGTACTCTACAGGAACCTCTTGTTTTATGTTTGTTTATTGCTATGTGTTTATCTGCTTAATGGTTTAGAAACCCTAGGGGTTTATATCTAAGTATACTCGATAAGGCATCGCACCTTGTGCCTACATATCCTTACGGGAGTGGAATCAGAGTATGTTGTAGTTCACCCTAAAGGGTTAGAGGAGTCCTTTGACTGTGGTCAAAGTTCCTACAGGTTTAGGGTAGTTGGTTGATTGGGTCTAGGAGAAGAGATGAGTCTTCATTTTAAGGGAGAGATAACCACCACAAATGTAAAGAAGAGGGTTGTAGGAAATGGTCTTTGCATCATCTTAAGAAAAGGTCTTACATACTCGGATGGTCGCCAAGCATGCCTTTGTCGCTCTTAAGGCAAAGTCCCTACGTGTTTGATTGTATTGTTTGTGGGGTGGAGATTATATCTCACTTAAGATGATTAACATCTATTCTCTAAATGTGTTTGAAAAGTTGTATAGTGTTGTTTTGTGTTCGTCTAAGTTATAAAAGATAAAGACGAGGTCCTTCCTATGGGGTAGGATCTATCCTAAATGATCAACTTGAATGGGATCAAGGATCGAGGGGAATATGATGCATATGATGTGCAACTACACATAACGTTGAATTATGTGTAGGTTTTTCCTTTGGACGGGATGCAACGCAATAATATAGATATGGTAATGTAAACGACAGTAGGGTAAATTGCGGAAAAGTAAACCATACAAGTACGCATGAAAGCGCTGAGGTGTAGGTGCAAGTGTCGTGAGTGTGCACGATTAATTTGTATAATGTTGATGATTGATTTTAATGATGTGATTAATTTTAATCGATTGATTGTGGGAGAAGAAATTGTATTTGATTTGAATTATGAGAGGAGTTGATTTTAGACGGGATTAATCCATAAATTAAATTCCAAGTTTTAGATAAAAGGCTAATAATGATTTAATTTATTATAAAACTTAAGTGAGGGGATTATTTTATTAGGGTTATTGTTAAATCATGTTGATTAAATTAATATTAATTTTATTATTTACTTCTAAAAAGGATTAAATGCCAGAGGTTTTTCTATGACCCAAAGTTTTTGTTAGTGAATAAAGTACTTAACTTAATTTAAAAAGTTAATAATTGAGAAAGTTAAAATTAAATTAACAAAACAAAAAAAAATACTCCCATAGGAGTTAATAGAATATTTTAAGTTGATTTTAGTTATTTTAAAAGAAAAGGTTGATTGAATAAATAATTAGATAATATGGGTTTTTAAAAGGTTAAAAAGATAAAACTGATTTTCGATTAATAAAAGGTTATTAATTTATTTATGAAAAAAGGTTTGATTAATTAGTGTAGGTTTGATTAGCGGAGATTATGGTGATTAGCATGTGATTAGTGTGGTGAGTGTGTGCGAGGGATCAAATTACAAAAGATTGAAACGAAACCCTAGCCCCTCTTTTCGTCCCCCCCTAAATTGAGACCCCTCGATTTCTTTCTTCTTCTTCACTTCGCTCGATCTCTCGCCCTTCATCTTCTTCTCTTTCAAAACCTGGAACATAAACAAACCATCAAAGATTTCAATAAGTTTTGACGCAAAAAACGGATTACCACGAGTTTTGGATAGCGGAGGTTCGCAATCGCAGGACAGCTGTTATGTAGGTGGTGATGGCTTGGGATCGTCGCGAGCGGTTGATCTCCGGCAACGGGCCTTCAAAGATCTTCCGATGATTTCACGGTGGCTGAGATGAGGGTGGCTTTGACGGTGGCGGCAATCTCAGAAGATGAGTCTTCTTCTCTTTTCGATTTAGGTTTCTGCTGAGTTTATCGGTTTTTTGTGAAGGTGTTGCGTTTTTTTCTTTTGTGGTTTACTGACTCTGGGGGTTCGTGATTCCAATTGTCCCCTTTTGAGAATGGTTCTTCCTCTTTTTATAGACCTCGAAAGACTCGTAGTATTGATTTGAGTTGAATGGTGATAACTTTCTTTCCTCTTCGGTTCAAGAAATGTCCGATTTTGCTAATTATGATTTTGTTTTGATGATGATCATTAAGGTTGATTTTCAAAGACTTTCCTTTTTTGAATTGAACAGGTCTGCAGCATGTCAGAATATGTGGGATGTTGGTTTTGGAAAGTATCGTCAGCTTCTGATTCTTGTTGGACAAACTTAAACTTCCTTTCCGTTTTCGACTAGAACACATTGTGGGGGATTCTAGAGCGCTTGGGATACACAGAGGAATCTTAAACATCACAAATTCCTTCACAACACATCATAAAACAACTCAAGGTCTAGCCTGTAGTTTCCATACATTATTATCATGACATGCCTCCCTTCACGTATCTACTCTAATGACAAATTATGTTCAATGTTGATAGGAGATGCAACATCCTCAGAAGCGTGTCTTCTTAACATTCGAGAGGGACCATTTCAGTTTTTGTTGGAAGCTCGAGCTACCTGAAGTTTCTACTCATTATCCGTGAATCTCCTGCTCATACCATTATTTCTTTATGTTCATTCTTATTAGATCAGTTGATTGGAGCTTAAATCTCAGAATCTCATATTTGCAGGTTACATTCAAGCATTTACAACTTTTGAAAGTGTTAGCGGATTTGGAATGCGAGTTTGGGGAGAAAGGCGTGAAGATTTTTCGTATGGCTTCTCGCAGAGAGGTGGTTTCTTTTTTCCTTTAGCTGAAAGCGTAGATACATCTTGTCCTTTTTCCACAGCCTTCATCCATTGGAGATCGCTTAGCGTATTTGCAGATACCACTTCTTTTCCTTTCCGCTTTCTAGTAATACTACCGTTGTCAAAAGCTTTGACCTTATCATCCTTATTTACCGCAGAGTATACCCAATCTGGAAGTTCATGCTCTCTCATGAGACGAGATCTGAAATTCTCCTTAGTCTTCACCTCATTTTCGATGGCATTCTGATTATCGGTTTTGTTTTGATAGGTTGGAAGGTTCTGCGTGGGTGCGGCAATAGCATTATATTCCTCAACTTGTTATGCTATGGGAAGGTATGGAAGTGGCATCCCACATCCTGTCTGCTTAAGAGCGGTTGTTGGACTCAGTGGTTGGCTTCCAGGATCAAGGTATGATATACTGATAATAACTTTAGAACATGTATTATTTTCATCAGTTTCACGAACCTTTTGCTGTGTCGGCACCTGTTACTTTGCAGGAGCTTAGGGACCAAGATGGAAGTGTCACATGAATCACGAAGGCGAGCTACTTCGTTACCGATTTTACTATGTCATGGAATCAATACATATTCTATATGCTGGTATAGCTAATTCGCGAAGTCTTCGAATCAACCGTCTGATCTGGTGTAGAGTCGGCTAGAGGTTATGGTTGATAGTGTGAAGTGGTTGCATGAAGTTTGTTGAAGCCTACATTGTGTTGATTGTGTCTTGAGAGTTGGAGGTAGCTTTTGTTCTTGTGAAGACTCCTTAATCTTTTCTCAGTATGAGTTGCTATGTTTATGTTACAACGACTTGCTACTGCTTCTTACTTTCATTGCAGATGTGACACTGCGGGTACAATAGGAGTCACATGTTGGATCCTAGCTCATGGTAGAAACTGATAATAAATCCTCCTTGATGCGTGCACATAGAACATCCTTCGAAAATAATTGTTATGAACAAAATGAATGTTCAACGGCGGTTTAACCTTGCCACTTTCCTCGCAGGTCTTGAACATTTGGAAGGGGATGCTGTTCGATGGCGTGTTTAGATGGATGATTGGCCTTGGGTGGTTCGTGGAGACAAAGTTTTCTTTTCATAAGAGAAAAGACTCGGAGCCTCAAGGTTAAACATAAACATAAATTGCTAATTCTAAAGACTTGCCATCACTATATCCTTCGACGCAATTCGTCACGAGGTAAGGTTGTTTCTACACCAGGAAAAAAATGGACCAGACTCGCTGTTTTATCAGTGAATGCTTCAATGTGGTTTTACTTTTGAGTTGTGTTGCAGGTTGTAGCTGAGCCTTGACCTGTCGGTGACAGGTTTAATGTCGTCAGGTAACCGTCCCCGTTTCGCCTTAATCATGTACTTCCTGTTTGATGCTACGGTTATGCCATAATTATGGACCGGTGCATAGAATGCAATTCTCATGAAGTGAGGTGATGAGCTAGTAACTTATCAATAGCACTAGTTACTAGGAAAATGGATTGATGCAGCCGCAGTAGCCCGGGCGATTTCATGTCGGTTTTGGTTCTTGAATCAATAACCCCGTTTCGAATTCTCTTTCCCTTTTAGGCCCATCAAATGATTTAGTTTTGAAGCTGCTTTGGAAAGAAAATAACTCTGTTTGGAACATGTCTTGAAGAGTGTAATAACAGTAGTTTTGTCTGTGCTGTCTTGGCTAAAATCTGCTGATCATTAATTTAATCTGCTATTTCTAACAAAACTGGTGCGTCTTCAACTGCAGGTGATGGTATCACATTAGGCGCATAAACAGACGGAAGCCATGGTATGCCGACAAAAGGCACATACGCACGAATGTGATAAGAAGTCTTATATGTGTCTCAAGTGTAATTATTTGTTTAGATTTGGCATAATTCTCACTTGCAGTGGCAACAACGATCCTTAGCTAATGTTGGTGTTATAACAGTACAACATCACGTGTGTGTTTGTGAAGATTTTCTGTATCTTATGGCATAGCCTGTTTCTTCTTCTTACTGTTTTGCAGCAGCCCCTTAAATTTGTAGCTGCTTTCGGTAATTTGCATCTTCAAACATGTCAGTCGGAGTAAGAGGTGTGGAATGCAGCTTGGACTGTGCGGCGGGAGCCTTGTGATGACGTTGTTTATTTCTTAGAACTCGGGTTTATCATTGAATAATAAGATATAGCAAATTGTTCTCTAGTAGTTCCATAAGTGTAATTTAGCCCTTCGGCTTGTATTCGGTCATCACTATGCAGTTTGATTCAACTGGGTTTAACACTTCTTATAGTAGCTTGGCTCTTAACTTGCATTTGTGTAAATGGAAATGAACCATTTTAAACTTAGTAAAGAATAACGTGTTCTAAAGCGTACATCACCTACTTGAATTCGGTGGGACTTAAATCCACCAAAATGTTATTATCATGTTGAGCCACTTTTTCTGGACACTGTATTTGAGCAAAGTACCCCACACCTTGATCTCTAGTTTGCATAGTTCAAAATAATTCTTAATTCTAAGAAGTTTAGCATCAAATGCCAATCCAATATATCCCGAGATAGCCTTGGGCTCAACGAGCATAACGTTTAGCATCACTATATTTAGTTTGCGAATTCCATTTTATTACTCATGGTGACACAACTTCCAGCAACATCAGATCTTGTTCTTCTTTGACAAGGAACTTTGAAGTCTTCACGTGATAATAACAAAACTTGGTCTTGAACTCTGGCTTGACTTTCCAGTAATAAATTTAACTTTTGGACTTTGGACCAAATGCAATCTCTAAATTTTAAATACTTGAAATGTGCCGAAGTTGAATGAGGATCGGCTTCATCCCTTGATTTAAAGTTCTGAAAACGTATTCTATGAAAAGTGTGATTTCCACAAATCCCAAGTCGACCAAATCTCGTGGTTGAAACCTGCACTTCCTTTCCTTTAAACTTAAGTGACAACCTCATTTGTGAAAACAACGAGAACTTGTAGTTAGTTCTTGAATAACTACGCAAAAAAACTTCATGACTTTCCGTGCCTTCCGTAGTAATCCTGACTTCATAACAAAATAAACAATAAAATACAAAGGTTTAAGTGGTTAGCTAAAACGAAAGATTTAACTTAGATGAAACACAACAAATGCATAAGGAGGTGGAATCCTATGGTCAAAAATTAGGGTGCAACAGATGCCCCTATTTAAGTTACTTCTATTCGGAGATATGAAGATCGAGATCTTCGTCTCGACGAGATAGGAGTGACTTAAATATAAACATTGCATGAATTTTTGGCCCTAAGATGCCACTGGATGTAAATGATATGCAATGATATGAAAATGCTAGACAGAGAGGTCCTGTGGGGAAATGATGTCACAGGGGGATAACCGGACACAACACACGGGAAAAACAAACTCAATAAAGCGAGACCCCACAAGGAAAGATAACAATCAGCATCGTAGATTCTCCAAAATGAAGATAAGATATGATAATACCACCAGGAGTACAGTAGCTTGGTCGGTGAAACGAGGTCTTGAAGGTGAAGGATGGCCCGCTACCAGCGTGTGACGGCCTAATCAAAGGTGTTCTATTGAAGCAAAGAAACGCGTGCTACCCACTGTTAAACGTATGGTAGCATAAGCAAAGATATCTGACCAAAAGGAAAGATTGTGTATTACCTACTACCATATGATAGTCTAAGGGAAGGTATCTGACCGAAAGAAGAGGTGTATTACCTACTATCGAATATATGACAGTCTAAGCGGAAGTAATAACCAAAAATGAGGAAAGATTACCTACTACCATATGATAGTCTAAGGGAAGGTATCTGACCGAAAGAAGAGGTGTATTATCTACTATCGAATATATGACAGTCTAAGCGGAAGTAATAACCAAAAATGAGGAAAGATTACCTACTACCATATGATAGTCTAAGGGAAGGTATCTGACCGAAAGAAGAGGTGTATTACCTACTATCGAATATATGACAGTCTAAGCGGAAGTAATAACCAAAAATGAGGAAAGATTACCTACTACCATATGATAGTCTAAAGGAAGGTATCTGACCGGAAGAAGTATTACCTACCATCAAATGTGTGACAGTCTAAGCGAGAGTAATAACCAAAAAAAGGAGGAAAGATTACCTACTACCATATGATAGTCTAAGGGAAGGTATCTGACCGAAAGAAGAGGTGTATTACCTACTATCGAATATATGACAGTCTAAGCGGAAGTAATAACCAAAAATGAGGAAAGATTACCTACTACCATATGATAGTCTAAGGGAAGGTATCTGACCAAAAGAAGAGGTGTATTACCTACTATCAATATATGACAGTCTAAGCGGAAGTAATAACCAAAAATGAGGAAAGATTACCTACTACCATATGATAGTCTAAGGGAAGGTATCTGACCGAAAGAAGAGGTGTATTACCTACTATCGAATATATGACAGTCTAAGCGGAAGTAATAACCAAAAATGAGGAAAGATTACCTACTACCATATGATAGTCTAAGGGAAGGTATCTGACCAAAAGAAGAGGTGTATTACCTACTATCAATATATGACAGTCTAAGCGGAAGTAATAACCAAAAATGAGGAAAGATTACCTACTACCATATGATAGTCTAAGGGAAGGTATCTGACCGAAAGAAGAGGTGTATTACCTACTATCGAATATATGACAGTCTAAGCGAAAGTAATAACCAAAAGGAGGAAAGATTACCTACTACCATATGATAGTCTAAAGGAAGGTATCTGACCGACAACAACACTGGAGGTTGTCAAGCTTTGACGGTGATCTCTGGGAGAGATGCAGACCGACTGATTAGCAAAATACGTGCTGAACTCATTGGTGAGTAAATTCTTGAGGAGTATCTTCTTTGTTGTAGTTGTAGATGTCGTTGTAATTGTCGTAAATGTCGTTGTAGACCGCAGATGTAATTTGGAGATTGTAGATGTAGAAACTTTGAGATTGTAGAACTTCACCGGGGATCTTCGGAAGAGATGTGAGCCGGTTAAATTGCATTGTATGTCTGCTTGTAAAATTTTCCTTGACTTCTCTGGGGAGATGTTACTTGATGGAGATAAGCTTATGTGATGATCTCATTGGGGAATTCATTCTGAGGGTAAATGATATGTCTTGTAGAAATTGTCGTTTCGTCGTTTTGAACAAGATTCTGATCAAAACGAGTTGCTCGAATAAAGAGATTACTTGCAATCCAGATGCATATTATCGAGGAATCCTTGTAATATTTGCTGGAGAAATATTTGTCTTCAATAGTTGTCTTCATAAAAATCCTTCCTGGGTAGTCAGGTGCAAAATAAATGCACATTTAATCCAATATTCAAAGGTTGGAGAAATCCATAATGTGATGGCCGAGACTGAAGTTCAATTCAGGGAATAACTGAAGAGAAACTGTCAACGAGACCCGACCATTGAGGTATGAACTCAAATGGGAACGCACTAAAACAACCGTCTTCCATGAGAATCGAATTTCATGGGGAGAGTAGAAATATCGTGTTCTTTCTGCCTAGGGCTGAAAATTCTACTTTGAAGGAGACGACACGCCCAACCGTTCAGGGATAAACACGACCAAAGTGACAGAACAAACAACAAAAGGATGCAAAGAATGCATATGCCATGTGATCTATCTATATGTTATGCGTATGTTGATGCTGACAAAACAGACAGAGATGGAATAAACATCTCGGCGGAGGGCACTCAAACCTAATCTTCATAAGTCAAACATAGTTTGGAGAATGTACACTTGCTTTTGGAAACCTAAAGCTGTTGAATATGCCAGAGTCGAGGCTTCATGGGGATGAAATAAACATCTGCTTCGCCTTAAATTTCATATGGCCCAATGAGAAAAGGTCGTCTCGTCTAGATGCCCCGCTGTCCTCGAACTCTTGTAGAGGTTCGCAGAAGCTCGACGTAACTGCCTCTGATTGATGATATAACCGAGTTTTCAAACTTGTGTTATAAGTAAAGTCAAGCTTGTATGGATCAAAACCTCTTGGAAAATGACTTTCCCCAGGTTAGCAAAGTCTTTAAATCGGTGGTTTCTCCATGTAATCTCTCTAAGACATCAGGCAAATCTGGCCAGTCAGAACTGTCAATTCTGAAACTGTTAATGCATTACATATGTTTGTCTTGAAGTTTTGAAAATAGATATCGCGATAACTTGTGACAAAATCACTAGTTAGGATATTAATTTATGATGCCAACGTCAGGTTGAGCATAGCTCATAGGAGTCAGGAAACAATATCTCATCGAGTATGCTTTCAAACTAAACCTTACTTCAATTAGGACTTTGTGGGTTATATATATATATGGGTTTATGATTTGTAAATAAGTGGTCAAAGTATTTTTGTGCCCCCACCCAAATTTTTGGAAAGATGTTCATTTTTGATATTACCCTGACCCAGGCTAAAATGAGGTTTTGACATGGGAGAGAAAAAACAGATCTTTTCTCAAAGCTTAAAAGAAAGGTTGACTATTTCTGGTGTTATTTAGGATGTCTGAAACAAGAATACCTTACGTCATTAGTAGGTTTTTTATCCAAAAGCATACGAAAAGAGATCCTGCGTTTTTACTTCATCATCCTCCCCCCAATTATTCACCATAGTGAGAGAATTGGATATAGTTGGCATTATGATGTTTTACGAGTGAAACGAATGGATTTCTTCAAGACAAACATTTTATTGCATTAATTATTCAAGATAAACAAGCCATACAAGCCAAATATGCTTTTAATCGAAGAAATGAAATACGCATAAGCAAAAAGAAAACACCCTGGTGAGCCCTTCTTAGGATTTTATTCAGCCTTTGCATGGAATGGAAAAGCCTGCAGAATTGTCTGATGTGTCGCCTTCGGATCCATTTTCAGGCACTATATTGGTACGAGCTTCCCGAATAACCTTGGATCATGTTCGCGGAGGATGAACCATGCTGAGGTGGGGGATTACCTTGCACATAAGGAATGGAACCTTTAAAGGATAAAATTCCATCCCTAACCAACCTTTGAACATCTGCCTTCATACCGTAGCATCTTTCAATATCATGGCCTGGAGCACCTTGATGGTATAGGCAGAATTTGTCAGCTTTGTACCAATACGGAAGTTTCTTGGGTATCTTGGGCGGAGCTCTCGTCTGGATGTGACCTTTTTTAATCAAAGTTGGGAACAAGTCAGTGTACGTCATCGGTATGGGATCAAACTGATCGTTGGCTGTCCGATTTTGTTGATTTTGTTGATGTTGTGGCTGCGGATACCCTTTCTTGGATCGTCCTTGCTGCACAAAATTTACTTCATGTTCTCTTTTCTTCGTAAAACCATTCCCATACTTCTTAGCATCATTGGGAGCACTTCCTTCCTTGACTAGTCTTCCTTCACGAACACCTTCTTCTAAACGCATCCCCATATTGACCATTTCAGTGAAGTCACTGGGTGCACTTGCCACCATCTTCTTATAAAAGAACGGATCTAGGGTCTTTAGAAAAATCTTAGTCATCTCTTTTTCCTCCAATGGTGGTATGACTTGAGCGGCTAACTCGCGCCAACGTTGAGCATATTCCTTGAAATTCTCTTTGTCCTTTTGAGCCATGGCCCTCAATTGGTCACGGTCTGGAGCCATGTCCACATTATACTTGTATTGCTTGATGAAGGCTCCTCCTAGATCGTTGAAAGTTCTAATCTTTGCATTATCCAATCCCATATACCACTTGAGTGCAGCGCCTGTTAAACTGTCTTGGAAATAATGAATGAGCAATTGATCATTGTCAGTTTGGGCGGACATCTTTCTAGCATACATGATAAGATGACTTTGAGGACAAGTATTTCCTTTGTACTTCTCAAAATCAGGGACCTTAAACTTTGGCGGAACCTTAACGTTTGGAACTAAGCACAGGTCAGAAGCATTCTTTCCAAACAGATCCTTCCCACGAAGGGTCCTCAAGTCTTTTTGTATTTCGGAAAATTGGCCTTGAAACCCATCCATCCTTTCTTCCAAACTCACAGTTTCGCTGGGTACCCTATGAGGAATTGGTTCGTCTAGGATATGTGGAGTAATATTCACACGCGGAGGTGCACTAGTCATTACAGCAGTAATGGTAGGGATAGCTTGGACGTTGGTCATGGCAGGGACCTCGGGAACAGGTGGACGATAACCGGCCGGAGTAAAATAAGGAGGCATTCCCCACGGGAAACCTGGCGGCATACTGTAGGTCATTTCAGCAACAGTAGACACCACTGGGATCGGTGTTGAAACTATTTCGGAGATAACGGTCCTTTGAACTTCTTGGTTGTTGAGTGCAGACTGGTTAGACAGAGCTTCAACTATACCATTCAACCTTTCCAATCTCTCTTTCAGAGTTGTAACTTCGTCACGGAGCACCATATTCTCTTGTTCCAATTGATCCATCTTTTGGCGTTGATTGGCTCGAGTGTTATACTGGTGATTCAGTTTGAGACGTCGACTGACAGATAAAGACAGAAGACGAATGAGGACGCAGAAGAGGAGAGACACGTGCATATGTAAATGCTGGATGCATGATGCGAGAATGCTAATGCAAGTATGTAAGGATGAAATGTTTCATGGAACTCAAGTCCTTATAAACATTACAGAGTACCAAAGAAAATCATTTTAATATTTTTTATGCATATATATTTTTATTGGAAAATATCCTCTTAAGAGTCCTAGCATAATAGCTAAATAAAAGCTAAGAAAGCCCTAAGGAAATCCTTCATCGCACTTGTTGCTTTGTTCCTCCACTTGGATCTCCTTGAAGGTAAACTTGTCCATGATCAAAGTATAAAGAGTAGTTTGATAGAGGAAAATAAATCCTCTATCCCTTCTTTTGCTCTTGTTAAAAAATGAGAGATCGATCCCTTGTTTACTTGGATGAGAGTCTTTTGAACTTCTAATGATCCTCCGTGATAGGGGAAACTTCTTGTATTTGTCCTTTGGAGTTTCTTGGTGCTTCAATTGATGCCCCTAACTTCCTTAGGTCATCCAAGCTAGGACTCTTAAAAGAATATTTCAAAAAATATTTTCTATTTGTAATCTATGTTGGTTTTGTAATGTTTATAAATAAACTAGGAATTCCATGAAACTAATGCAATATGATGCTATATGGATGCAACAAACACAAGTAAGCACATAAGGACACGATGATAAACAAAGGAGGGGGACCCTAGGTTTGCAACGAGCATGGAGCAAAGGTATACCCATCCCCAAAGGATTTGGACTAAGGTTGATTGTACCTGCAGAACAAGGTTCTAATGAGGTTCCCAAAGTCATTAGCCCATCTTTCGGATATTATCAACTTCCCAAGTACTCGGGGGTTAATAATATTCTCAAGAGAACTTCTTTTGAGTGTAGCATCGCGTAGCACTATTTCGGGGGTACCCCCTCATAGCCTCGCACTACGTCCTAATAAAGGCCAAAGTGGGGTTAAGGTAACTACGGTCCTCAATATCATAGGCTCCAACATCGAATATAGTGCATGTTTTCACGATTAAAGACTCGTTCAACAATACAATTTTCGAGAGGGCCTCAATTGAGCGTGATTTTCAAGTCAGCTTGGTCGGGATTCCACCCCCTATAAGCCTCTTTGAACATATCACTATCCTATCTTAATTTCTCTCAAGTCCGGGTGTAGGACTTTGTCTCACCACTCAAAGGTATCAACCCAAAGACAATAAGCAAACAAGTAAACAATTATACAAATAACAAATATAAAGCAATAAAACAAGATAGGGAGACCCACTAAGAGTCCCCAGTGAAGTCGCCATTTCTGTCGCGGTGAAAATCGGATACCAAACTATTGATTAGTTTGAATCTTTAATTCATTTTGCAACCGGACTTTGATTTGTCCAAAGGAAGGGATAAAGATCGAAATTCCCACAATGCAATGCAAATGCAAGCTGGATTGTTTAGGTTCGGGGGTTGGTTAAACTTAGGGAAGGTACTAGCATCCTAAGTTTCTGTAGTACTCTACAGGAACCTCTTGTTTTATGTTTGTTTATTGCTATGTGTTTATCTGCTTAATGGTTTAGAAACCCTAGGGGTTTATATCTAAGTATACTCGATAAGGCATCGCACCTTGTGCCTACATATCCTTACGGGAGTGGAATCAGAGTATGTTGTAGTTCACCCTAAAGGGTTAGAGGAGTCCTTTGACTGTGGTCAAAGTTCCTACAGGTTTAGGGTAGTTGGTTGATTGGGTCTAGGAGAAGAGATGAGTCTTCATTTTAAGGGAGAGATAACCACCACAAATGTAAAGAAGAGGGTTGTAGGAAATGGTCTTTGCATCATCTTAAGAAAAGGTCTTACATACTCGGATGGTCGCCAAGCATGCCTTTGTCGCTCTTAAGGCAAAGTCCCTACGTGTTTGATTGTATTGTTTGTGGGGTGGAGATTATATCTCACTTAAGATGATTAACATCTATTCTCTAAATGTGTTTGAAAATTTGTATAGTGTTGTTTTGTGTTCGTCTAAGTTGTAAAAGATAAAGACGAGGTCCTTCCTATGGGGTAGGATCTATCCTAAATGATCAACTTGAATGGGATCAAGGATCGAGGGGAATATGATGCATATGATGTGCAACTACACATAACGTTGAATTATGTGTAGGTTTTTCCTTTGGACGCGATGCAACGCAATAATATAGATATGGTAATGTAAACGACAGTAGGGTAAATTGCGGAAAAGTAAACCATACAAGTACGCATGAAAGCGCTGAGGTGTAGGTGCAAGTGTCGTGAGTGTGCACGATTAATTTGTATAATGTTGATGATTGATTTTAATGATGTGATTAATTTTAATCGATTGATTGTGGGAGAAGAAATTGTATTTGATTTGAATTATGAGAGGAGTTGATTTTAGACGGGATTAATCCATAAATTAAATTCCGAGTTTTAGATAAAAGGCTAATAATGATTTAATTTATTATAAAACTTAAGTGAGGGGATTATTTTATTAGGGTTATTGTTAAATCATGTTGATTAAATTAATATTAATTTTATTATTTACTTCTAAAAAGGATTAAATGCCAGAGGTTTTTCTATGACCCAAAGTTTTTGTTAGTGAATAAAGTACTTAACTTAATTTAAAAAGTTAATAATTGAGAAAGTTAAAATTAAATTAACAAAACAAAAAAAAATACTCCCATAGGAGTTAATAGAATATTTTAAGTTGATTTTAGTTATTTTAAAAGAAAAGGTTGATTGAATAAATAATTAGATAATATGGGTTTTTAAAAGGTTAAAAAGATAAAACTGATTTTCGATTAATAAAAGGTTATTAATTTATTTATGAAAAAAGGTTTGATTAATTAGTGTAGGTTTGATTAGCGGAGATTATGGTGATTAGCATGTGATTAGTGTGGTGAGTGTGTGCGAGGGATCAAATTACAAAAGATTGAAACGAAACCCTAGCCCCTCTTTTCGTCCCCCCCTAAATTGAGACCCCTCGATTTCTTTCTTCTTCTTCACTTCGCTCGATCTCTCGCCCTTCATCTTCTTCTCTTTCAAAACCTGGAACATAAACAAACCATCAAAGATTTCAATAAGTTTTGACGCAAAAAACGGATTACCACGAGTTTTGGATAGCGGAGGTTCGCAATCGCAGGACAGCTGTTATGTAGGTGGTGATGGCTTGGGATCGTCGCGAGCGGTTGATCTCCGGCAACGGGCCTTCAAAGATCTTCCGATGATTTCACGGTGGCTGAGATGAGGGTGGCTTTGACGGTGGCGGCAATCTCAGAAGATGAGTCTTCTTCTCTTTTCGATTTAGGTTTCTGCTGAGTTTATCGGTTTTTTGTGAAGGTGTTGCGTTTTTTTCTTTTGTGGTTTACTGACTCTGGGGGTTCGTGATTCCAATTGTCCCCTTTTGAGAATGGTTCTTCCTCTTTTTATAAACCTCGAAAGACTCGTAGTATTGATTTGAGTTGAATGGTGATAACTTTCTTTCCTCTTCGGTTCAAGAAATGTCCGATTTTGCTAATTATGATTTTGTTTTGATGATGGTCGTTAAGGTTGATTTTCAAAGACTTTCCTTTTTTGAATTGAACAGGTCTGCAGCATGTCAGAATATGTGGGATGTTGGTTTTGGAAAGTATCGTCAGCTTCTGATTCTTGTTGGACAAACTTAAACTTCCTTTCCGTTTTCGACTAGAACACATTATGGGGGATTCTAGAGCGCTTGGGATACACAGAGGAATCTTAAACATCACAAATTCCTTCACAACACATCATAAAACAACTCAAGGTCTAGCCTGTAGTTTCCATACATTATTATCATAACATGCCTCCCTTCACGTATCTACTCTAATGACAAATTATGTTCAATGTTGATAGGAGATGCAACATCCTCAGAAGCGTGTCTTCTTAACATTCGAGAGGGACCATTTCAGTTTTTGTTGGAAGCTCGAGCTACCTGAAGTTTCTACTCATTATCCGTGAATCTCCTGCTCATACCATTATTTCTTTATGTTCATTCTTATTAGATCAGTTGATTGGAGCTTAAATCTCAGAATCTCATATTTGCAGGTTACATTCAAGCATTTACAACTTTTGAAAGTGTTAGCGGATTTGGAATGCGAGTTTGGGGAGAAAGGCGTGAAGATTTTTCGTATGGCTTCTCGCAGAGAGGTGGTTTCTTTTTTCCTTTAGCTGAAAGCGTAGATACATCTTGTCCTTTTTCCACAGCCTTCATCCATTGGAGATCGCTTAGCATATTTGCAGATACCACTTCTTTTCCTTTCCGCTTTCTAGTAATACTACCGTTGTCAAAAGCTTTGACCTTATCATCCTTATTTACCGCAGAGTATACCCAATCTGGAAGTTCATGCTCTCTCATGAGACGAGATCTGAAATTCTCCTTAGTCTTCACCTCATTTTCGATGGCATTCTGATTATCGGTTTTGTTTTGATAGGTTGGAAGGTTCTGCGTGGGTGCGGCAATAGCATTATATTCCTCAACTTGTTATGCTATGGGAAGGTATGGAAGTGGCATCCCACATCCTGTCTGCTTAAGAGCGGTTGTTGGACTCAGTGGTTGGCTTCCAGGATCAAGGTATGATATACTGATAATAACTTTAGAACATGTATTATTTTCATCAGTTTCACGAACCTTTTGCTGTGTCGGCACCTGTTACTTTGCAGGAGCTTAGGGACCAAGATGGAAGTGTCACATGAATCACGAAGGCGAGCTACTTCGTTACCGATTTTACTATGTCATGGAATCAATACATATTCTATATGCTGGTATAGCTAATTCGCGAAGTCTTCGAATCAACCGTCTGATCTGGTGTAGAGTCGGCTAGAGGTTATGGTTGATAGTGTGAAGTGGTTGCATGAAGTTTGTTGAAGCCTACATTGTGTTGATTGTGTCTTGAGAGTTGGAGGTAGCTTTAGTTCTTGTGAAGACTCCTTAATCTTTTCTCAGTATGAGTTGCTATGTTTATGTTACAACGACTTGCTACTGCTTCTTACTTTCATTGCAGATGTGACACTGCGGGTACAATAGGAGTCACATGTTGGATCCTAGCTCATGGTAGAAACTGATAATAAATCCTCCTTGATGCGTGCACATAGAACATCCTTCGAAAATAATTGTTATGAACAAAATGAATGTTCAACGGCGGTTTAACCTTGCCACTTTCCTCGCAGGTCTTGAACATTTGGAAGGGGATGCTGTTCGATGGCGTGTTTAGATGGATGATTGGCCTTGGGTGGTTCGTGGAGACAAAGTTTTCTTTTCATAAGAGAAAAGACTCGGAGCCTCAAGGTTAAACATAAACATAAATCTCTAATTCTAAAGACTTGCCATCACTATATCCTTCGACGCAATTCGTCACGAGGTAAGGTTGTTTCTACACCAGGAAAAAAATGGACCAGACTCGCTGTTTTATCAGTGAATGCTTCAATGTGGTTTTACTTTTGAGTTGTGTTGCAGGTTGTAGCTGAGCCTTGACCTGTCGGTGACAGGTTTAATGTCGTCAGGTAACCGTCCCCGTTTCGCCTTAATCATGTACTTCCTGTTTGATGCTACGGTTATGCCATAATTATGGACCGGTGCATATAATGCAATTCTCATGAAGTGAGGTGATGAGCTAGTAACTTATCAATAGCACTAGTTACTAGGAAAATGGATTGATGCATCCGCAGTAGCCCGGGCGATTTCATGTCGGTTTTGGTTCTTGAATCAATAACCCCGTTTCGAATTCTCTTTCCCTTTTAGGCCCATCAAATGATTTAGTTTTGAAGCTGCTTTGGAAAGAAAATAACTCTGTTTGGAACATGTCTTGAAGAGTGTAATAACAGTAGTTTTGTCTGTGCTGTCTTGGCTAAAATCTGCTGATCATTAATTTAATCTGCTATTTCTAACAAAACTGGTGCGTCTTCAACTGCAGGTGATGGTATCACATTAGGCGCATAAACAGACGGAAGCCATGGTATGCCGACAAAAGGCACATACGCACGAATGTGATAAGAAGTCTTATATGCGTCTCAAGTGTAATTATTTGTTTAGATTTGGCATAATTCTCACTTGCAGTGGCAACAACGATCCTTAGCTAATGTTGGTGTTATAACAGTACAACATCACGTGTGTGTTTGTGAAGATTTTCTGTATCTTATGGCATAGCCTGTTTCTTCTTCTTACTGTTTTGCAGCAGCCCCTTAAATTTGTAGCTGCTTTCGGTAATTTGCATCTTCAAACATGTCAGTCGGAGTAAGAGGTGTGGAATGCAGCTTGGACTGTGCGGCGGGAGCCTTGTGATGACGTTGTTTATTTCTTAGAACTCGGGTTTATCATTGAATAATAAGATATAGCAAATTGTTCTCTAGTAGTTCCATAAGTGTAATTTAGCCCTTCGGCTTGTATTCGGTCATCACTATGCAGTTTGATTCAACTGGGTTTAACACTTCTTATAGTAGCTTGGCTCTTAACTTGCATTTGTGTAAATGGAAATGAACCATTTTAAACTTAGTAAAGAATAACGTGTTCTAAAGCGTACATCACCTTCTTGAATTCGGTGGGACTTAAATCCACCAAAATGTTATTATCATGTTGAGCCACTTTTTCTGGACACTGTATTTGAGCAAAGTACCCCACACCTTGATCTCTAGTTTGCATAGTTCAAAATAATTCTTAATTCTAAGAAGTTTAGCATCAAATGCCAATCCAATATATCCCGAGATAGCCTTGGGCTCAACGAGCATAACGTTTAGCATCACTATATTTAGTTTGCGAATTCCATTTTATTACTCATGGTGACACAACTTCCAGCAACATCAGATCTTGTTCTTCTTTGACAAGGAACTTTGAAGTCTTCACGTGATAATAACAAAACTTGGTCTTGAACTCTGGCTTGACTTTCCAGTAATAAATTTAACTTTTGGACTTTGGACCAAATGCAATCTCTAAATTTTAAATACTTGAAATGTGCCGAAGTTGAATGAGGATCGGCTTCATCCCTTGATTTAAAGTTCTGAAAACGTATTCTATGAAAAGTGTGATTTCCACAAATCCCAAGTCGACCAAATCTCGTGGTTGAAACCTGCACTTCCTTTCCTTTAAACTTAAGTGACAACCTCATTTGTGAAAACAACGAGAACTTGTAGTTAGTTCTTGAATAACTACGCAAAAAAACTTCATGACTTTCCGTGCCTTCCGTAGTAATCCTGACTTCATAACAAAATAAACAATAAAATACAAAGGTTTAAGTGGTTAGCTAAAACGAAAGATTTAACTTAGATGAAACACAACAAATGCATAAGGAGGTGGAATCCTATGGTCAAAAATTAGGGTGCAACAGATGCCCCTATTTAAGTTACTTCTATTCGGAGATATGAAGATCGAGATCTTCGTCTCGACGAGATAGGAGTGACTTAAATATAAACATTGCATGAATTTTTGGCCCTAAGATGCCACCGGATGTAAATGATATGCAATGATATGAAAATGCTAGACAGAGAGGTCCTGTGGGGAAATGATGTCACAGGGGGATAACCGGACACAACACACGGGAAGAACAAACTCAATAAAGCGAGACCCCACAAGGAAAGATAACAATCAGCATCGTAGATTCTCCAAAATGAAGATAAGATATGATAATACCACCAGGAGTACAGTAGCTTGGTCGGTGAAACGAGGTCTTGAAGGTGAAGGATGGCCCGCTACCAGCGTGTGACGGCCTAATCAAAGGTGTTCTATTGAAGCAAAGAAACGCGTGCTACCCACTGTTAAACGTATGGTAGCATAAGCAAAGATATCTGACCAAAAGGAAAGATTGTGTATTACCTACTACCATATGATAGTCTAAGGGAAGGTATCTGACCGAAAGAAGAGGTGTATTACCTACTATCGAATATATGACAGTCTAAGCGGAAGTAATAACCAAAAATGAGGAAAGATTACCTACTACCATATGATAGTCTAAGGGAAGGTATCTGACCGAAAGAAGAGGTGTATTACCTACTATCGAATATATGACAGTCTAAGCGGAAGTAATAACCAAAAATGAGGAAAGATTACCTACTACCATATGATAGTCTAAGGGAAGGTATCTGACCGAAAGAAGAGGTGTATTACCTACTATCGAATATATGACAGTCTAAGCGGAAGTAATAACCAAAAATGAGGAAAGATTACCTACTACCATATGATAGTCTAAAGGAAGGTATCTGACCGGAAGAAGTATTACCTACCATCAAATGTGTGACAGTCTAAGCGAGAGTAATAACCAAAAAAAGGAGGAAAGATTACCTACTACCATATGATAGTCTAAGGGAAGGTATCTGACCGAAAGAAGAGGTGTATTACCTACTATCGAATATATGACAGTCTAAGCGGAAGTAATAACCAAAATTGAGGAAAGATTACATACTACCATATGATAGTCTAAGGGAAGGTATCTGACCAAAAGAAGAGGTGTATTACCTACTATCAATATATGACAGTCTAAGCGGAAGTAATAACCAAAAATGAGGAAAGATTAGACCTTTGTATCTGACCAAAAGAAGAGGTATCTGGATACTCAACGAAAATAACCGGAGCCTGGACGCTCAACGAAAATAACCGGAGCCTGGACACTCAATGAAAATAACAGAAGTCTGAATACTCAACCAAAATGATAGGAGCCTGAACGCTCAATGAAAAAGATCAGAGCTTGGACGCTCAACGTAATAACCGAAACCTGGATACTCAAAGAAATAACCGGAGCTTGGATGCTCAAAGAAAATTACCGGAATCTGGACGCTCTATGTAAACCGAAGTATGGATACTCAACGAAAATGACCAGAGCCTGAATGCTCAACGAAATAACCGGAGCCTGAATGCTCAACGAAATAACCAAAGCCTGGACGCTAAACATAATAACCGGAGTCTGGATACTCAACGAAAATGACCAGAGCCTGGAAGCTCAACGTAATTACTGGATCCTGAACGTTTAACGTAATAACCAGAGTCTGGATACTCAACATAATAACTGGAGTCTGGATACTCAACGAAAATAACCGAAGCCTGGACCCTCAACGTAAACTGGAGTCTGGATACTCAACAAAAATAACCGGAGCCTGAATGCTCAACATAATAACCAGAGCCTGAATGCTCAACGAAAATGACCGGAGACTGAACGCTCAACGTAAACCGAAGTATGGATACTCAACGAAAATGACCGGAGCCTGAATTCTCAACGAAATAACCGGAGCCTGAATGCTCAACGAAATAATCAGAGCCTGGACGCTCAACGTAATAACCCGAGTCTAGATACTCAACGAAAATGACCGGAGCCTGGATGCTCAACGTAATAACTAGAGCCTGAATGCTTAACGAAATAATCGGAGGCTAAACGCTCAACGAAAATGACTGGAGCCTGGACGCTCAAGGTAATAACTGGAGTCTGGATACTCAACCAAAATGAACGGAGCCTGGACGCTCAACGTAATAATCAGAGCCTGAACCCTCAACATAATAACAAGAGTCTAGATACTCCACATAATAACTGGATTCTGGACTCTCAAGATAATAACCGGAGCGTAAATGCTCATCGTAATAACTGGAGTCTAGATACTCAACGAAAATGACCGGAGCATAGACGCTCAACAAAAACGACCGGAGCCTGGTCGCTCAACATAATAACCAGAGTCTGGATACTCAACGAAAATAATTGGAGCCCGGACGCTCAACGAAAATAACCGGAGCCTGGACGCTCAATGAAAATAACAGAAGTTTGAATACTCAGCAAAAATGGCCGGAGCCTGAACGCTCAACGAAAATGATCAGAGCCTGGACGCTCAATGTAATAACCATAACCTGGATACTCAAAGAAATAACCAGAGCTTGGATGCTCAACAAAAATTACCGGAATCTGGACGCTCAATGTAAACCGGAGTATGGATACTCAACGAAAATGACCAGATCCTGAATTCTCAACGAAATAACCGGAGCCTGAATGCTTAACGAAATAACCAGAGCCTGGACGCTCAACGTAATAACCGGTGTCTAGATACTCAACGAAAATGACCGGAGCCTGGATGCTCAATGTAATAACCAGATCCTGAACGCTTAATGTAATAACCAGAGTCTGGATACTCAACATAATAACTGGAGTCTGGATACTCAACGAAAATGACCGGAGCCTCGACCCCCAACGTAAACCGGAGCCTGGACGCTCAAAGTAATAACCGGAGTTTGGATACTCAAAGAAAATGACCATAGCTTGGATGCTCAACGTAATAACCAGAGCCTGAATGCTCAACGAAAATGACTGGAGCCTGAACGCTCAACGTAAACCGGAGTATGGATACTTAATGAAAATGATCGGAGCCTGAATGCTCAAAGAAATAACCGGAGCCTGAATGGTTAACGAAATAACCGGAGCCTGGACGCTCAACGTAATAACCCGAGTTTGGATACTCAACGAAAATGACCGGAGCTTGGATGCTCAACGTAATAACCGGAGTCTGGATACTCAACGAAAATGACCGGAGCCTGGACGCCCAACGTAATAATCTGAGCCTGATGCCTCAACATAATAACAAGAGTCTGGATACTCAACATAATAATTGGAGTCTGGATACTAAATGAAAATGATCGGAGCCTGGACCTTCAACGTAAACCGGAGTCTAGATACTCAACAAAAATAACGGGAGCCTGAATGCTCAACATAATAATCGGAGCCTGGATGCTCAACGTAATAACTGGAGTCTGGATACTCAACGTAATAACCGGAGTGTGGATACTCAACGAAAATGATCGGAGCTTGGACGCTCAACAAAAATGACCGGAGCCTGGACGCTCAACGTAATAACCAGAGTCTGGATACTCAACGAAAATAACCGGAGCCTGGACGCTCAACGAAAATAACCGGAGCCTGGACACTCAATGAAAATAACAGAAGTCTGAATACTCAACCAAAATGATAGGAGCCTGAACGCTCAATGAAAAAGATCAGAGCTTGGACGCTCAACATAATAACCAAAACCTGGTACTTCAAAGAAATAACCGGAGCTTGGATGCTCAAAGAAAATTACCGGAATCTGGACGCTCTATGTAAACCGAAGTATGGATACTCAACGAAAATGACCAGAGCCTGAATGCTCAACGAAATAACCGGAGCCTGAATGCTCAACGAAATAACCAAAGCCTGGACGCTAAACATAATAACCGGAGTCTGGATACTCAACGAAAATGACCAGAGCCTGGAAGCTCAACGTAATTACTGGATCCTGAACGTTTAACGTAATAACCAGAGTCTGGATACTCAACATAATAACTGGAGTCTGGATACTCAACGAAAATGACCGGAGCCTCGACCCTCAACGTAAACCGGAGTCTGGATACTCAACGAAAATGACCGGAGCCTGAATGCTCAACATAATAACCAGAGCCTGGACGCTCAACGTAATAACCGGAGTCTGGATACTCAAAGAAAATGACCATAGCCTGGATGCTCAACCTAATAACCAGAGCCTGAATGCTCAACGAAATTAACTGGAGCATGAACGCTCAACGTAAACCGGAGTATGGATACTCAACGAAAATGACCGGAGCTTGAATGCTCAACTTAATAACTAGAGCCTGAATACTCAACGAAATAACCGGAGCCTGAACGATCAATAAAAATGACCGGAGTCTGGACGCTCAACGTAATAACCGGAGTCTGGATACTCAACGAAAATGACTGGAGCCTAGACGCTCAAGATAATAACCGAAGCCTAAATGTTCAACGTAATAACCGGAGTCTGGATACTCAACGTTATAACTGGAGTCTGGAAGATCAAGATAATAACCGGAGCGTAAATGCTCAACGTAATAACTGGAGTCTGGATGCTCAACGTAATAACCGGAGTCTGGATACTCAACGAAAATGACCGGAGCTTGGACGCTCAACAAAAACGATCGGAGCCTGGACGCTCAATGTAATAACCAAAGTCTGCATACTCAACGAAAATAACCGGAGCCTGGACGCTCAACGAAAATAACCGAAGCCTGGACGCTCAACGAAAATAACAGAAGTCTAGATACTCAACGAAAATGACCGGAGCCTGAACGCTCAACTAAAATGATCGGAGCCTGGACGTTCAACGTTATAACCGTAGCCTGGACGCTCAACGAAAATGACCAGAACCTGGATGCTCAGCGTAAACCAGAGGATGGATACTCAACGAAAATGCCCTGAGCCTGAATGCCCAACGAAATAATCGGAGCCTGAATGCTCAACGAAATAACCAGAGCCTAGACGCTCAACGTAATAACCAGAGTATGGATACTCAACGAAAATGACCGGAGCCTGGATGCTCAAGGTAATAATCTGAGCCTGAAGCCTCAACATAATAACAAGAGTATGGATACTCAACATAATAACTGGAGTATGGATACTAAATGAAAATGATCGGAGCCTGGCCCCTCAATGTAAACCGGAGTCTAGATACTCAACAAAAATAACGGGAGCCTGAATGCTAAACATAATAACCGGAGCCTGGATGCTCAACGTAATAACTGGAGTCTGGATACTCAACGTAATAACCGGAGTCTGGATACTCAACGAAAATGACCAGAGCTTGGACGCTCAACAAAAACGACCGAAGCCTGGACGCTCAACGTAATAACCAGAGTCTAGATACTCAACAAAAATAACTGGAGCCTGGACGCTCAACGAAAATAACCGGAGCCTGGACACTCAATGAAAATAACAGAAGTCTGAATACTCAACCAAAATGATAGGAGCATGAACGCTCAACGAAAAAGATCAGAGCCTGGACGTTCAACGTAATAATCGAAACCTGGATACTCAACGAAATAACCGGACCTTGGATGCTCAAAGAAAATTACCGGAATTTGGACGCTCTATGTAAACCGAAGTATGGATACTCAACGAAAATGACCAGAGCCTGAATGCTCAACAAAATAACCGGAGCCTGAATGCTCAACGAAATAACTAGAGCCTGGATGGTAAACGTAATAACCGGAGTCTGGATACTCAACGAAAATAACCGGAGCTTGGACACTCAACGTAATTACTGGATCCTGAACGTTTAACGTAATAACCAGAGTCTGGATACTCAACATAATAACTGGAGTCTGGATACTCAACGAAAATGACCGGAGCCTCGACCCTCAACGTAAACCGGAGTCTGGATACTCAACAAAAATAACCGGAGCCTGAATGCTCAACGTAATAACCGGAGCCTGGACGCTCAACGTAATAATCGGAGTCTGGATACTCAAAGAAAATGACCATAGCCTGGACGCTCAACCTAATAACCAGAGCCTGAATGCTCAACGAAAATGACCGTAGCATGAACGCTCGACGTAAACCGGAGTATGGATACTCAATGAAAATGATCGGAGCCTAAATGCTTAAAGAAATAACCGGAGCCTGAATGCTCAACGAAATAACTGGAGCCTGGAAGCTCAACGTAATAACCCGAGTCTGGATACTCATCGAAAATGACCGGAGCTTGAATGTTCAACGTAATAACTAGAGCCTGAATACTCAACGAAATAACTGGAGCCTGAACGATCAATCAAAATGACCGGAGCCTGGACGCTCTGAAGGAAAATTGCGATCTAAACGCAGCGGAAAACAAAAATTTTCCTTTAGTGATCCTCACGAATGAGCATGGTCAGTGATAGAATCGTTACCTCTTTGTGGCGATTCAGATCTTTGATGCAGCGATCACAAGCGTTGATGAAGTGCAACGCCTCTACTCAGTCCACACGAACAGCTTCCGGTCACAGTGCTAGCTGCTTACGAACGGAATTATTTGAGTGAGAAAAGAGAATCAAAAACGAAATTGCATCAAGTGAAAGCTTCACCACAAGGGTTCCTTTTATAGACTCTCTTGTGGGCTGCGGGCTAAAACCCTAATTCACATGATCCATAATAATATTATATATTATTATAATAACTATTATTATAATAAATATATTTATTTTATTATTATTTTATAACCATTATAAAATAACAATAATTATTATTATATTATCCGAATTTCTATTTTCACTTAAGTGCACCGTACCTTACGGTGTTCCTTTGATTTCTCTATCTCTCATCAAACTGTCCTTATGTGTGTGACCCTGTAGGATTTCGTAACGTTGGTAATTATATTAAATTATATATTTAACATAATAAACAGTAAGCGGTATCTAGCAACACATCACTGCTACCCAAGTCACGAAAATGTCATGTGATCTGACAAAACCCTTTTCGTGATAATATATGTTTGTACAATTACCCTTTTGCCCCTATGTCTATATTGAACACAAGGCATACTCTGTGTCATCCTTGTCCAGTTCAATATTGGGCCCTTAGACATTTCTCCTGTTATGCAGGATTGGCAAATTCCATCTAGGACACTCATGTCCCTCAGCATGCTTCGTGGAGTGCCCATCAACTGTCTTTATGATCATCCAGTTACGAATAATGTTTGATCAGCAATAAAGCACCCGACTCTACATCTAGGGTCCATAGTGGTTTCAGGTCGAAGGGTGGTAATACACCATTATCACCATGAGAATAACTTATGACACTTTGCATAACATACTATGTAGTATTCTCATAGCGGGTCAATCCGGTATAAATATTACTCCTAATATTTATACCTATGTCAAGACTTGATAACTCTTTATCCATGATCCATGAGATGTGATCATCAGTCTATCTTCATAATAGTCTCAATGCTTTTAATGTTATCCCACTTTGCAATAAAGCTTGACTACGGATATTTTAAGAATAATGTCTTTATGTTTAATGGGATCTCATGATTAAGTCACACTTAACATTTCATTAAACAGACTAACTATTCTAGGGACTTTATTATTCTGAAAGACAAACATAATAAAGAAATGCCTTTTATTATTAAACGAATAATCTGATACAAGTACCAAAAAGTATTGGCCTCTAGGGCTTACACCAACAATCTCCCACTAGCACTAGAGCCAATTAGGCACACCCTTAATACCCATAGATCTAGTATGACCATCATGCTTCTGTTGCGCAAGAGGCTTTGTTAATGGGTCAGCGATATTTTCAAGTGTAGGTACTCTGCATATCTTCACATCTCCCCGATCGATTATCTCTCGAATGAGGTGATAACGCCTAAGTATGTGTTTGGATCGTTGGTGAGATCTAGGCTCCTTAGCTTGTGCGATAGCACCATTGTTATCACAATATAAACCAATGGGATCCACAATGCTGGGGACTATGCCAAGTTCACTAATGAACTTCTTGATCCAAACAGCTTCCTTTGCTGCATTTGAGGCAGCAATATACTCGGCCTCAGTTGTAGAATCAGCAACTGTTTCTTGCTTTGAACTTTTCCAGCTCACAGCGCCACCATTGAGACAGAACACATAACCAGATTGTGATCTAAAATCATCCTTATCTGTCTGGAAGCTAGCATCAGTGTAACCAATTACATCAAGCTCTTCCTGACCTCCATATATCAAGAATGAATCCTTAGTCCTTCTCAAGTACTTAAGGATATTCTTGACAGCCACCCAGTGAGCATCACCGGGATCAGATTGGTACCTACTCGTTGCACTTAATGCATACGAGACATCTGGTCGAGTACATAACATGGCATACATGATAGATCCTATTGCAGATGCATATGGAATCTTATTCATGCGATCCCTTTCTTCCTTAGTTGAAGGGGATTGTGTTTTTGATAAACACAGACCATGTTGCATAGGTATGAATCCTTTCTTGGAATCATGCATATTAAAGCGTCTCAACACTTTATCTATGTATGTACTCTGACTTAGGCCAAGCAGTTTTTGTGATCTATCTCTATAGATCCTAATTCCTAATATATAGGCTGCTTCACGTAGGTCTTTCATAGAAAAACAATTCCCTAACCAAGTCTTCACTTGTTGCAAGGTAGGGACATCGTTTCCAATGAGTAATATGTCATCTACATATAATACCAGAAACACGATCATGCTCCCACTAACCTTCTTGTAGACACAAGGTTCATCTTCATTTTTGATGAATCCATATTGTCTTACGGTTTCATCAAAACGAAGATTCCAGCTTCTGGAAGCTTGCTTCAATCCATAGATTGATCGCTGTAACTTGCATATCTTTTGGGCATCTTGTGGTATGTCAAATCCTTCAGGTTGTGTCATGTACACATCCTCAAGAAGATTCCCATTAAGGAAAGCAGTTTTGACATCCATCTGCCATATTTCATAATCATGATATGCAGCGATGGCAAGTAAAATCCGAACAGATTTAAGCATTGCAACTGGTGAAAAGGTTTCATCATAGTCAACCCCATGAATTTGTTTATAGCCTTTTGCAACCAGTCTTGCTTTATAGGTATGTACCTTACCATCCATGTCAGTCTTCTTCTTGAAGACCCACTTGCATCCTATAGGGTTAACTCCTATAGGAGGTTCTACCAAGGTCCAAACCTGGTTTGTGTACATGGAATCCATTTCAGATTTCATGGCTTCTAGCCACTTCTCAGACTCAGGACCAGTTATGGCCTCTTTGTAGGTCACAGGCTCATCTTGATCCATGAGTAATACATCACCCTGATCACTTATGAGATATCCATATCTCTCAGGTTGGTGACGTATCCTGCTTGACCTACGCTGGTCTTGTTCTTCTTGAGCAGGTTGCTCTTCCACAACTACTTGTGTTTCCCGCTCTAGTTCCTCCATAGGTGTTTCAATGTTTTGTGATTCTTGAATTTCTTCAAGCTCTATTTTCCTCCCACTGTTTCCTTTGGAAATAAAATCCCTTTCCAGAAAGACTCCAGTTCGAGCGACAAACACTTTGCCCTCAGAAGGATTGTAGAAGTAATATCCTCTTGTTTCTTTAGGATACCCCACAAATAAGCATTTGTCAGATTTGGGCTCAAGCTTGGTTGAAATTTGTCGTTTGACGTAAACTTCGCAACCCCAAATCTTCATGTAAGACATATGTGGTTTCTTACCACTCCATATCTCATATGGTGTCTTATCAACCTTTTTGGATGGAACACGGTTAAGTGTATAAGCTGCTGTTAATAATGCATGTCCCCAAAAGGAGTTTGGAAGATCGACGTGACTCATCATGGATCGGACCATGTCTAACAAGGTTCGATTTCTTCTCTCAGATACACCATTCCATTGTGGTGTTCCAGGAGGAGTAAGTTGGGATAGAATCCCATACTCTTTTAGATGGTCATCAAATTCTAGGCTTAAATATTCACCGCCTCGATCTGATCGAAGAACTTTAATATTCTTACCTAGTTGGTTTTGTACTTCATTCTTGAATTCCTTGAACTTTTCAAAGGACTCAGATTTGTGTTTCATTAAATACACATATCCGTATCTACTGAAGTCATCAGTAAAAGTGATGAAGTACTGAAAACCTCCTCTGGCTGGTATGTTCAGTGGTCCACATACATCAGTATGTATGAGTGCCAAAAGATCATTAGCCCTTTCACCTTTTCTGTGAATGGGGACTTTGTCATCTTTCCAATTAAACAAGATCTGCATGTCTCATATGATTCATAATCAAAAGAGTCCAAGAGTCCATCTTTATGGAGTTTGGAAATGCGTTTCTCATTTATGTGGCCTAATCGACAGTGCCAAAGGTAAGTTGGATTCAACTCATTAGGTTTCAACCTTTTAGTATTAATGTTATAAATTGGCATTTCAAGATCTAGGACATATAGTCCATTATTCATTTTTGCAGTAGCATAGAATATATCATTCAAATAAATGGAGCAACAATTGTTCCTTATTATGAATGAAAAACCAAACTTGTCCAAACAAGAAACGGAAATAATATTCCTGCTAATTGCAGGTACATAATAACAGTTCTCTAACTGAATTATTAAACCACTAGGTAAAGTTAAAACATAAGTTCCTACAGCTAAAGCAGCAACCTTTGCTCCATTGCCAACTCGTAGGTCAACTTCACCTTTTGCCAAATTTCTACTCCTTTTTAGTCCCTGCACATTAGTACAAATGTGAGAACCGCATCCAGTATCTAATACCCATGATGCAGAAGTAGATAAATTAATTTCAATAACAAAAATACCTGAATTTGAAGTCTCTACTCCATTATTCTTATCTTCCAGGTACTTTGGGCAATTTCTCTTCCAATGTCCGGTCTTACCGCAATGGAAGCAAGTGCCCTCCTTTGCTATTCCTCCACTAGGCTTCAAAACAGGAGGAGTGGGTTTGGGTTTGGCAACTTCCTTGCCTTTCCCTCTACCACCCTGTTTGATGGGCCTCTTGTTCTGTTTCTTTCCATTACTGACCATCAGAATGGATTTCCCTTTTGTCTTCATATTCTGCTCAGCAGTTCTCAACATGCCTAGCAGTTCTGGAAGACTTTTGTCCAAGTCATTCATATTGAAATTCAGGACAAACTGACTGAAGCTCTCTGGCAACGATTGCAAGATCAGATCAATCGCAAGTTCCTTTCCAAGGGGAAACTCTAATCTGTCAAGGTTCTCCACATACCCAATCATCTTGAGTACATGGGGACTTACAGGGGCTCCCTCAGCTAACTTGCTGTTAAAAAGGGACTTTGAAACCTGAAACCTCTCATTTCTTGCTTGCTCTTGGTAAAGCGTTTTCAGATGTCCGATCATATCGAACGCAGACATGTTCTCGTGTTGCTTTTGCAACTCAGAGTTCATGGTAGCAAGCATGAGGCAAGCGGTTTCATTGGCATCATCGAAATGCTTCTTATAAGCATCTCTTTCTGCCTTTGGTGCAGAACTAGGAGGTTCCTCCTCAGGAACTGGTGTCTCCAAGACATACAGCTTCTTATCGTGCTTGAGGACAATCCTCAGATTACGGTGCCAATCCAGGAAATTTGTCCCAGACAATTTTTCCTTATCTAGGATGGATCGCAAAATATTGTTCGATGTGTTTGTTGTCATGGTAATCTACAAGAGAAATATGAAAATATAAGTATCATTAAAACAACATATTTAATTAGGCCTTTAATCAAATATGCTCCCACTATTTTATTCAAAACAAATGACCCTCATCATTTGATTCGGAAAATCCCGTTGGAAGACTTTCTAGTGGGTCGAGATCCATGTTTCACTTTGTTTTAAGTCAGCGTTAGGCTGATTACACAAAACTAAGTTATTTAGGTAGGAACTCCTTCCAATTGTATCTCATACAACTCTCGAATATTTTCAATTGGGTGAATAACTCCTTATTCTGATCCATCACATGAATCATTCCCAATTCTTGCTTCTAAACATATATAATCTTATTATAATTTGTTTAGTTAAGTTTGACCCATTGTTTTAGCAATTGGATATTACAATTATCCCATCACACCTTACTAATATAGAACATGCACCTCGCGTAGGCGAAACCTACAATGCTCGATACTAGTCTTGATGAGTGCTAAAAATTGGAAAGCATAAACTTAATATTTAATTTTGAGGGAATTTGTTATTAGTTTGATCTCACCGGCTTAACATGCAAAACGTCTCTCACATGCATCAACATACAATTACATGCATCAACATACATATAAAAAGATACAATTATGGCCCCTAACGCAATTGTTCTCTCAAGCCAATGAGAGAACCTAAGCTAACCTAATAACGACCTAAGCTTCTCCAAGCATGATCTCCAAGGTTATCCTCCTTTAATATTGAATACTTCCTTTTTTTTTTTTTTTTTTTCTAACATAATATTACATTACATATAAGAAAACTCGTTTTACATACGAGGGAGTGAGATGAGAAAAGAAGTTACATAAAGAGATTGAGAGAGAGGCACGACACGCAGGCCGTATTCAAAAATCCCAAAACAATAATAAAGGAAAAACTAAGGCCATAACTGATCACCACAAATAAATAATAATAAACACACTTTTATTATTAGTTTAAAATTCCGATAATTAAATAAACTAAATTAAATTTCGGCTGATTGATCACACTTTGCAGACTTAGCCGGGGGTTCCGCTGCCCGGTCAGCGGACGGGGGTCAAGGGGGCAGCGCCTCCTTGCGGGGTCGTCAGGGGCAGCGCCCCGGCGAAAAATTTTATGAACACTTCATTGTATTTCACGTCGTTTCCTGCACAACTTTTGTGCATTTACAACCCCAACCGGAAAAGTCTGCGGCAATACAACACTTGTACTGCCATTAATCCTAATGCAACAATTTCATGCCGTCAAACACAACTCGATTGATAACTCAATATGATAGATCAATATGTCATTGCTTCACCATACTAATGTCGGATTCCGAAGCGAATGAAAGTGATGATCTTTCAAAAGAATTACAATCCTTATGTGATTGAATGGATGAAATCAAAACAGTATATCCCATATACCATCTTTGCATCAGAATTTCTTATATCTTATATAAAAGTGATCGATCTAATTGTGTAACCTATGGATGATCAATGTATCGCACAACTTCACCATACTAATGTCGGATTCCGAAGCATAATCAACATCAATCATCCAAATCGTACACAACAGATGCCAAATTTAATTAATCGTTTATTGTTAAATTCATTCTGTGTTTTAATCGAATCAAATACAGAAAAGACGGAAATTTAACAGCTATCAGATCCATGGTTTCGTAAGTGGCTCTGATACCACTGAAGGAAAATTGCGATCTAAACGCAGCGGAAAACAAAAATTTTCCTTTAGTGATCCTCACGAATGAGCATGGTCAGTGATAGAATCGTTACCTCTTTGTGGCGATTCAGATCTTTGATGCAGCGATCACAAGCGTTGATGAAGTGCAACGCCTCTACTCAGTCCACACGAACAGCTTCCGGTCACAGTGCTAGCTGCTTACGAACGGAATTATTTGAGTGAGAAAAGAGAATCAAAAACGAAATTGCATCAAGTGAAAGCTTCACCACAAGGGTTCCTTTTATAGACTCTCTTGTGGGCTGCGGGCTAAAACCCTAATTCACATGATCCATAATAATATTATATATTATTATAATAACTATTATTATAATAAATATATTTATTTTATTATTATTTTATAACCATTATAAAATAACAATAATTATTATTATATTATCCGAATTTCTATTTTCACTTAAGTGCACCGTACCTTACGGTGTTCCTTTGATTTCTCTATCTCTCATCAAACTGTCCTTATGTGTGTGACCCTGTAGGATTTCGTAACGTTGGTAATTATATTAAATTATATATTTAACATAATAAACAGTAAGCGGTATCTAGCAACACATCACTGCTACCCAAGTCACGAAAATGTCATGTGATCCGACAAAACCCTTTTCGTGATAATATATGTTTGTACAATTACCCTTTTGCCCCTATGTCTATATTGAACACAAGGCATACTCTGTGTCATCCTTGTCCAGTTCAATATTGGGCCCTTAGACATTTCTCCTGTTATGCAGGATTGGCAAATTCCATCTAGGACACTCATGTCCCTCAGCATGCTTCGTGGAGTGCCCATCAACTGTCTTTATGATCATCCAGTTACGAATAATGTTTGATCAGCAATAAAGCACCCGACTCTACATCTAGGGTCCATAGTGGTTTCAGGTCGAAGGGTGGTAATACACCATTATCACCATGAGAATAACTTATGACACTTTGCATAACATACTATGTAGTATTCTCATAGCGGGTCAATCCGGTATAAATATTACTCCTAATATTTATACCTATGTCAAGACTTGATAACTCTTTATCCATGATCCATGAGATGTGATCATCAGTCTATCTTCATAATAGTCTCAATGCTTTTAATGTTATCCCACTTTGCAATAAAGCTTGACTACGGATATTTTAAGAATAATGTCTTTATGTTTAATGGGATCTCATGATTAAGTCACACTTAACATTTCATTAAACAGACTAACTATTCTAGGGACTTTATTATTCTGAAAGACAAACATAATAAAGAAATGCCTTTTATTATTAAACGAATAATCTGATACAAGTACCAAAAGGTATTGGCCTCTAGGGCTTACACCAACACGCTCAACGTAATAACCGGAGTCTGGATACTCAACGAAAATGACGGGAGCCTGGACGCTCAAGATAATAACCGGAGCCTAAATGCTCAACGTAATAACCGGAGTCTGGATACTAAACGTTATAACTGGAGTCTGGAAGCTCAAGATAATAACCGGAGCGTAAATGCTCAACGTAATAACTGGAGTCTGGATGCTCAACGTAATAACCGGAGTCTGGATACTCAACGAAAATGACCGGAGCTTGGACGCTCAACAAAAACGACCGGATCCTGGACGCTCAACGTAATAACCAGAGTCTGGATACTCAATGAAAATAACCAGAGCCTGGACGCTAAACGAAAATAACCGAAGCCTGGACGCTCAACAAAAATAACAGAAGTCTAGATACTCAACGAAAATGACCGGAGCCTGAACGCTCAACGAAAATGATCGGAGCCTGGACGCTCAACGTAATAATCGGAGCCTGGATGCTCAACGAAAATGACCAGAACCTGGATGCTCAACGTAAACCAGAGGATGGATACTCAACGAAAATGACCTGAGCCTGAATGCCCAACGAAATAATCGGAGCCTGAATGTTCAACGAAATAACCAGAGCCTAGACGCTCAATGTAATAACCAGAGTCTGGATACTCAACGAAAATGACCGGAGCTTGGACGCTCAACGTAATAATATGAGCCTGAAGCCTCAACATAATAACAAGAGTATGGATACTCAACATAATAACTGGAGTCTAGATACTAAATGAAAATGATCGGAGCCTGGACAATCAATGTAAACTCGAGTCTAGATACTCAACAAAAATAACGGGAGCCTGAATGCTAAACATAATAACCGGAGCCTGGATGCTCAACGTAATAACTGGAGTCTGGATACTCAACGTAATAACCGGAGTCTGGATACTCAACGAAAATGACCGGAGCTTGGACGCTCAACAAAAACGACCGGAGCCTGGACGCTCAACGTAATAACCAGAGTCTGGATACTCAACGAAAATAACTGGAGCCTGGACGCTCAACGAAAATAACCGGAGCCTGGACACCCAATGAAAATAACAGAAGTCTGAATACTCAACCAAAATGATAGGAGCATGAACGCTCAACGAAAAAGATCAGAGCCTGGACCCTCAACGTAATAACCGAAACCTAGATACTCAACGAAATAACCGGAGCTTGGATGCTCAAAGAAAATTACCGGAATCTGGACGCTCTATGTAAACCGAAGTATGGATACTCAACGAAAATGACCAGAGCCTGAATGCTCAACGAAATAACCGGATCCTGAACGCTCAACGAAATAACCAGAGCCTGGACGCTAAACGTAACAACCGGAGTCTGGATACTCAACGAAAATGACCGGAGCCTGGACACTCAACGTAATTACTAGATCCTGAACGTTTAACGTCATAACCAGAGTCTGGATACTCAACATAATAACGGGAGTCTGGATACTCAACGAAAAAGACCGGAGCCTCGACCTTCAACGTAAACCGGAGTCTGGATATTCAACAAAAATAACCGGAGCCTGAATGCTCAACGTAATAATCGGAGCCTGGACGCTCAACGTAATAACCGGAGCCTGGACGCTCAACGTAATAACTCGAGTCTGGATACTCATCGAAAATGACCGGAGCTTGGATGCTCAATGTAATAGCTAGAGCCTGAATACTCAACGAAATAGCCGGAGCCTGAACGATAAACAAAAATGACCGGAGCCTAAATGCCCAACGTAATAACCGGAGTCTGGATACTCAATGTTATAACTGGAGTCTGGAAGCTCAAGATAATAACCGGAGCAACGTAAATGCTCAACGTAACAACTGGAGTCTGGATGCTCAACGTAATAACCGGAGTCTGGATACTTAACGAAAATGACCGGAGCTTGGACGCTCAACAAAAACGACCGGAGCCTGGACGCTCAATGTAATAACAAGAGTCTGGATACTCAACTAAAATAACCGGAGCCTGGACGCTCAATGAAAATAACCGAAGCCTGGACGCTAAATGAAAATAACAGAAGTCTAGATTCTCAACGAAAATGACCGGAGCCTGAACGCTCAACGAAAATGATCGGAGCCTGGACGTTCAACGTAATAACCGGAGCCTGGATGCTCAACGAAAATGACCAGAACCTGGAATGTCAACGTAAACCAGAGGATGGATACTCAACGAAAATGACCTTAGCCTGAATGCCCAACGAAATAATCGGAGCCTGAATGCTCAACGAAATAACCAGAGCCTAGACGCTCAACGTAATAACCGGAGTCTGGATACTCAACGAAAATGACCGGAGCCTGGACGCTCAACGTAATAATCTGAGCCTGAAGCCTCAACATAATAACAAGAGTCTGGATACTCAACATAATAAGTGGAGTCTGGGTAGTAAATGAAAATGATCGGAGCCTGGACCCTCAATGTAAACCGGAGTCTAGATACTGAACAAAAATAACGGGAGCCTGAATGCTAAACATAATAACCGGAGCCTGGATGCTCAACGTAATAACTGGAGTCTGGATACTCAACATAATAACCGGAGTCTGGATACTCAACGAAAATCATCGGAGCTTGGACGCTCAACAAAAACGACCGGAGCCTGGACGCTCAACGTAATAACCAGAGTCTGGATACTCAACGAAAATAACTGGAGCCTGGACGCTCAACGAAAATAACCGGAGCCTGGACACTCAATGAAAATAACAGAAGTCTGAATACTCAACCAAAATGATAGGAGCATGAACGCTCAACGAAAAAGATCAGAGCCTGGACGTTCAACGTAATAATCGAAACCGGGATACTCAACGAAATAACCGCAGCTTGGATGCTCAAAGAAAATTACCGGAATCTGGACGCTCTATGTAAACCGAAGTATGGATACTCAACGAAAATGACCAGAGCCTGAATGCTCGACAAAATAACCAGAGCCTGAATGCTCAACGAAATAACTAGAGCCTGGACGGTAAACGTAATAACCGGAGTCTGGATACTCAACGAAAATGACCGGAGCCTGGACACTCAACGTAATTACTAGGTCCTGAACGTTTAACTTAATAACCAGAGTCTGGATACTCAACATAATAACTGGAGTCTGGATACTCAACGAAAATGACCGGAGCCTCGACCCTCAATGTAAACCGGAGTCTAGATACTCAACAAAAATAATCGGAGCCTGAATGCTCAACGTAATAACCGGAGCCTGGACGCTCAACGTAATAATCGGAGTCTGGATACTCAAAGAAAATGACCATAGCTTGGACGCTTAACCTAATAACCAGAGCCTGAATGCTCAACGAAAATGACCGGAGCATGAACGCTCAACGTAAACTGAAGTATGGATACTCAATGAAAATGATCGGAGCCTGAATGCTCAAAGAAATAACCGGAGCCTGAATGCTCAACGAAATAACCAGAGCCTGGACGCTCAACGTAATAACCCGAGTCTGGATACTCATCGAAAATGAGCGGAGCTTGGATGCTCAACGTAATAACTAGAGCCTGAATACTCAACGAAATAACTGGAGCCTGAACGATCAACAAAAATGACCGGAGCCTGGACGCTCAACGTAATAACCGGAGTCTGGATACTCAAAGAAAATGACTGGAGCCTGGACGCTCAAGATAATAACCGGAGCCTAAATGCTCAACGTAATAACCGGAGTCTGGATACTCAACGTTATAACTGGAGTCTGGAAGCTCAAGATAATAACCAGAGCGTAAATGCTCAACGTAATAACTGGAGTCTGGATGCTCAACGTAATAACCGGAGTCTGGATACTCAACGAAAATGACCGGAGCCTAGACGCTCAACAAAAATAACCGAAGCCTGGACGCTCAACGAAAATAACAGAAGTCTAGATACTCAACGAAAATGACCGGAGCGTGAACGCTCAACGAAAATGATCGGAGCCTGGACGCTCAACGTAATAATCGGAGCCTGGATGCTCAACGAAAATGACCAGAACCTGGATGCTCAACGTAAACCAGAGGATGGATACTCAACGAAAATGACCTGTGCCTGAATGCCCAACGAAATAATCGGAGCCTGAATGTTCAACGAAATAACCAGAGCCTAGACGCTCAATGTAATAACCAGAGTCTGGATACTCAACGAAAATGAACGGAGCTTGGACGCTTAACGTAATAATCTGAGCCTGAAGCCTCAACATAATAACAAGAGTCTGGATACTCAACATAATAACTGGAGTCTAGATACTAAATGAAAATGATTGGAGCCTGGACCCTCAATGTAAACTGGAGTCTAGATACTCAACAAAAATAACGGGAGCCTGAATGCTAAACATAATAACCGGAGCCTGGATGCTCAACGTAATAACTGGAGTCTGGATACTCAACGTAATAACTGAAGTCTGGATACTCAACGAAAATGACCGGAGCTTGGACGCTCAACAAAAACGACCGGAGCCTGGACGCTCAACGTAATAACCAGAGTCTGGATACTAAACGAAAATAACTTGAGCCTGGACGCTCAACGAAAATAACCGGAGCCTTGACACTCAATGAAAATAACAGAAGTCTGAATACTCAACCAAAATGATAGGAGCATGAACGCTCAACGAAAAAGATCAGAGCCTGGACCCTCAACGTAATAACCGAAACCTAGATACTCAACGAAATAACCGGAGCTTGGATGCTCAAAGAAAATTACCGGAATCTGGACGCTCTATGTAAACCGAAGTATGGATACTCAACGAAAATGACCAGAGCCTGAATGCTCAACGAAATAACCGGATCCTGAATGCTCAACGAAATAACCAGAGCCTGGACGCTAAACGTAACAACCGGAGTCTGGATACTCAACGAAAATGACCGGAGCCTGGACACTCAACGTAATTACTAGATCATGAACGTTTAACGACATAACCAGAGTCTAGATACTCAACATAATAACTGGAGTCTGGATACTCAACAAAAATGACCGGAGCCTCGACCTTCAACGTAAACCGGAGTTTGGATATTCAACAAAAATAACGGGAGCCTGAATGCTAAACGTAATAACCGGAGCCTGGACGCTCAACGTAATAACCAGAGCCTGGATGCTCAACGTAATAACTCGAGTCTGGATACTCATCGAAAATGACCGGAGCTTGGATGCTCAACGTAATAACTAGAGCCTGAATACTCAACGAAATAGCCGGAGCCTGAACGATAAACAAAAATGACCGGAGCCTGGACGCTCAACGTAATAACCGGAGTCTGGATACTCAACGAAAATGACCGGAGCCTGGACGCTCAAGATAATAACCGGAGCCTAAATGCTCAACGTAATAACCGGAGTCTGGATACTCAATGTTATAACTGGAGTCTGGAAGCTCAAGATAATAACCGGAGCAACGTAAATGCTCAACGTAACAACTGGAGTCTGGATGCTCAACGTAATAACCGGAGTCTGGATACTCAACGAAAATGACCGGAGCTTGGACGCTCAACAAAAACGACCGGAGCCTGGACGCTCAATGTAATAACAAGAGTCTGGATACTCAACGAAAATAACCGTAGCCTGGACGCTCAATGAAAATAACCGAAGCCTGGACGCTAAATGAAAATAATAGAAGTCTAGATTCTCAACGAAAATGACCGGAGCCTGAACGCTCAGCGAAAATGACCGGAGCCTGGACGCTCAACGTAATAATCGGAGCCTGGATGCTCAACGAAAATGACCAGAACCTGGATGCTCAACGTAAACCAGAGGATGGATACTCAACGAAAATGACCTGTGCTTGAATGCCCAACGAAATAATCGGAGCCTGAATGTTCAACGAAATAACCAGAGCCTAGACGCTCAATGTAATAACCAGAGTCTGGATACTCAACGAAAATGACCGGAGCTTGGACGCTCAACGTAATAATCTGAGCCTGAAGCCTTAACATAATAACAAGAGTTTGGATACTCAACATAATAACTGGAGTCTAGATACTAAATGAAAATGATCGGAGCCTGGACCCTCAATGTAAACTGGAGTCTAGATACTCAACAAAAATAACGGGAGCCTGAATGCTAAACATAATAACCGGAGCCTGGATGCTCAACGTAATAACTGGAGTCTGGATACTCAACGTAATAACTGAAGTCTGGATACTCAACGAAAATGACCGGAGCTTGGACGCTCAACAAAAACGACCGGAGCCTGGACGCTCAACGTAATAACCAGAGTCTGGATACTCAACGAAAATAACTGGAGCCTGGACGCTCAACGAAAATAACCGGAGCCTTGACACTCAATGAAAATAACAGAAGTCTGAATACTCAACCAAAATGATAGGAGCATGAACGCTCAACGAAAAAGATCAGAGCCTGGACCCTCAACGTAATAACCGAAACCTAGATACTCAACGAAATAACCGGAGCTTGGATGCTCAAAGAAAATTACCGGAATCTGGACGCTCTATGTAAACCGAAGTATGGATACTCAACGAAAATGACCAGAGCCTGAATGCTCAACGAAATAACCGGATCCTGAATGCTCAACGAAATAACCAGAGCCTGGACGCTAAATGTAACAACCGGAGTCTGGATACTCAACGAAAATGACCGGAGCCTGGACACTCAACGTAATTACTAGATCCTGAACGTTTAACGTCATAACCAGAGTCTAGATACTCAACATAATAACTGGAGTCTGGATACTCAACGAAAATGACCGGAGCCTCGACCTTCAACTTAAACCGGAGTCTGGATATTCAACAAAAATAACCGGAGCCTGAATGCTCAACGTAATAACTGGAGCCTGGACGCTCAACGTAATAACCGGAGCCTGGACGCTCAACGTAATAACCGGAGCCTGGACGCTCAACGTAATAACTCGAGTCTGGATACTCATCGAAAATAACCGGAGCTTGGATGCTCAACGTAATAACTAGAGCCTGAATACTCAACGAAATAGCCGGAGCCTGAACGATAAACAAAAATGACCGGAGCCTGGACACTCAACGTAATAACCGGAGTCTGGATACTCAACGAAAATGACCAGAGCCTGGATGCTCAAGATAATAACCGGAGCCTAAATGCTCAACGTAATAACTGGAGTCTGGATACTCAATGTTATAACTGGAGTCTGGAAGCTGAAGATAATAACCGGAGCAACGTAAATGCTCAACGTAACAACTGGAGTCTGGATGCTCAACGTAATAACTGGAGTCTGGATACTCAACGAAAATGACCGGAGCTTGGACGCTCAACAAAAACGACCGAAGCCTGGACGCTCAATGTAATAACCAGAGTCTGGATACTCAACGAAAATAACCGGAGCCTGGACGCTCAATGCAAATAACCGAAGCCTGGACGCTAAATGAAAATAATAGAAGTCTAGATTCTCAACGAAAATGACCGGAGCCTGAACGCTCAGCGAAAATGATCGGAGCCTGGACGCTCAACGTAATAATCGGAGCCTGGATGCTCAACGAAAATGACAAGAACCTGGATGCTCAACGTAAACCAGAGGATGTATACTTAACGAAAATGACCTGTGCCTGAATGCCCAACGAAACAATCGTAGCCTGAATGTTCAACGAAATAACCAGAGCCTAGACGCTCAATGTAATAACCAGAGTCTGGATACTCAACGAAAATGACCGGAGCTTGGACGCTCAACGTAATAATCTGAGCCTGAAGACTCAACATAATAACAAGAGTCTGGATACTCAACATAATAACTGGAGTCTAGATACTAAATGAAAATGATCGGAGCCTGGACCCTCAATGTAAACTGGAGTCTAGATACTCAACAAAAATAACGGGAGCCTGAATGCTAAACATAATAACCGGAGCCTGGATGCTCAACGTAATAACTGGAGTCTGGATACTCAACGTAATAACTGAAGTCTGGATACTCAACGAAAATGACTGGATCTTGGACGCTCAACAAAAACGACCGGAGCCTGGACGCTCAACGTAATAACCAGAGTCTGGATACTCAACGAAAATAACTGGAGCCTGGACGCTCAACGAAAATAACCGGAGCCTTGACACTCAATGAAAATAACAAAAGTCTGAATACTCAACCAAAATGATAGGAGCATGAACGCTCAACGAAAAAGATCAGAGCCTGGACCCTCAACGTAATAACCGAAACCTAGATACTCAACGAAATAACCGGAGCTTGGATGCTCAAAGAAAATTACCGGAATCTGGACGCTCTATGTAAACCGAAGTATGGATACTCAACGAAAATGACCAGAGCCTGAATGCTCAACGAAATAACCGGATCCTGAATGCTCAACGAAATAACCAGAGCCTGGACGCTAAATGTAACAACCGGAGTCTGGATACTCAACGAAAATGACCGAAGCCTGGACACTCAACGTAATTACTAGATCCTGAACGTTTAACGTCATAACCAGAGTCTAGATACTCAACATAATAACTGGAGTCTGGATACTCAACGAAAATGACCGGAGCCTCGACCTTCAACGTAAACCGGAGTCTGGATATTCAACAAAAATAACCGGAGCCTGAATGCTCAACGTAATAACCGGAGCCTGGACGCTCAACGTAATAACCGGAGCCTGGACGCTCAACGTAATAACTCGAGTCTGGATACTCATCGAAAATAACCGGAGCTTGGATGCTCAACGTAATAACTAGAGCCTGAATACTCAACGAAATAGCCGGAGCCTGAACGATAAACAAAAATGACCGGAGCCTGGACGCTCAACGTAATAACCGGAGTCTGGATACTCAACGAAAATGACCGGAGCCTGGACGCTCAAGATAATAACCGGAGCCTAAATGCTCAACGTAATAACTAGAGTCTGGATACTCAATGTTATAACTGGAGTCTGGAAGCTCAAGATAATAACCGGAGCAACGTAAATGCTCAACGTAACAACTGGAGTCTGGATGCTCAACGTAATAACTGGAGTCTGGATACTCAACGAAAATGACCGGAGCTTGGACGCTCAACAAAAACGACCGAAGCCTGGACGCTCAATGTAATAACCAGAGTCTGGATACTCAACGAAAATAACCGGAGCCTGGACGCTCAATGAAAATAACCGAAGCCTGGACGCTAAATGAAAATAATAGAAGTCTAGATTCTCAACGAAAATGACCGGAGCCTGAACGCTCAGCGAAAATGATCGGAGCCTGGACGCTCAACGTAATAATCGGAGCCTGGATGCTCAACGAAAATGACCAGAACCTGGATGCTCAACGTAAACCAGAGGATGGATACTCAACGAAAATGACCTGTGCCTGAATGCCCAACGAAATAATCGGAGCCTGAATGTTCAACGAAATAACCAGAGCCTAGACGCTCAATGTAATAACCAGAGTCTGGATACTCAACGAAAATGACCGGAGCTTGGACGCTCAACGTAATAATCTGAGCCTGAAGCCTCAACATAATAACAAGAGTCTTTATACTCAACATAATAACTGGAGTCTAGATACTAAATGAAAATGATCGGAGCCTGGACCCTCAATGTAAACTGGAGTCTAGATACTCAACAAAAATAACGGGAGCCTGAATGCTAAACATAATAACCGGAGCCTGGATGCTCAACGTAATAACTGGAGTCTGGATACTCAACGTAATAACTGAAGTCTGGATACTCAACAAAAATGACCGGAGCTTGGACGCTCAACAAAAACGACCGGAGCCTGGACGCTCAACGTAATAACCAGAGTCTGGATACTCAACGAAAATAACTGGAGCCTGGACGCTCAACGAAAATAACCGGAGCCTTGACACTCAATGACAATAACAGAAGTCTGAATACTCAACCAAAATGATAGGAGCATGAACGCTCAACGAAAAAGATCAGAGCCTGGACCCTCAACGTAATAACCGAAACCTAGATACTCAACGAAATAACCGGAGCTTGGATGCTCAAAGAAAATTACCGGAATCTGGACGCTCTATGTAAACCGAAGTATGGATACTCAACGAAAATGACCAGAGCCTGAATGCTCAACGAAATAACCGGATCCTGAATGCTCAACGAAATAACCAGAGCCTGGACGCTAAATGTAACAACGGGAGTCTGGATACTCAACGAAAATGACCGGAGCCTGGACACTCAACGTAATTACTAGATCCTGAACGTTTAACGTCATAACCAGAGTCTAGATACTCAACATAATAACTGGAGTCTGGATACTCAACGAAAATGACCGGAGCCTCGACCTTCAACTTAAAACGGAGTCTGGATATTCAACAAAAATAACCGGAGCCTGAATGCTCAACGTAATAACCGGAGCCTGGACGCTCAACGTAATAACCGGAGCCTGGACGCTCAACGTAATAACCGGAGTCTGGACGCTCAACGTAATAACTCGAGTCTGGATACTCATCGAAAATAACCGGAGCTTGGATGCTCAACGTAATAACTAGAGCCTGAATACTCAACGAAATAGCCGGAGCCTGAACGATAAACAAAAATGACCGGAGCCTGGACACTCAACGTAATAACCGGAGTCTGGATACTCAACGAAAATGACCAGAGCCTGGATGCTCAAGATAATAACCGGAGCCTAAATGCTCAACGTAATAACTGGAGTCTGGATACTCAATGTTATAACTGGAGTCTGGAAGCTCAAGATAATAACCGGAGCAACGTAAATGCTCAACGTAACAACTGGAGTCTGGATGCTCAACGTAATAACTGGAGTCTGGATACTCAATGAAAATGACCGGAGCTTGGACGCTCAACCAAAACGACCGAAGCCTGGACGCTCAATGTAATAACCAGAGTCTGGATACTCAACGAAAATAACCGGAGCCTGGACGCTCAATGAAAATAACCGAAGCCTGGACGCTAAATGAAAATAATAGAAGTCTAGATTCTCAACGAAAATGACCGGAGCCTGAACGCTCAGCGAAAATGATCGGAGCCTGGACGCTCAACGTAATAATCGGAGCCTGGATGCTCAACGAAAATAACCAGAACCTGGATGCTCAACGTAAACCAGAGGATGGATACTCAACGAAAATGACCTGTGCCTGAATGCCCAACGAAATAATCGGAGCCTGAATGTTCAACGAAATAACCAGAGCCTAGACGCTCAATGTAATAACCAGAAGTCTGGATACTCAACGAAAATGACCGGAGCCTGGACACTCAACGTAATTACTAGATCCTGAACGTTTAACGTCATAACCAGAGTCTAGATACTCAACATAATAACTGGAGTCTGGATACTCAACGAAAATGACCGGAGCCTCGACCTTCAACTTAAACCGGAGTCTGGATATTCAACAAAAATAACCGGAGCCTGAATGCTCAACGTAATAACCGGAGCCTGGACGCTCAACGTAATAACCGGAGCCTGGACGCTCAACGTAATAACCGGAGCCTGGACGCTCAACGTAATAACTCGAGTCTGGATACTCATCGAAAATAACCGGAGCTTGGATGCTCAACGTAATAACTAGAGCCTGAATACTCAACGAAATAGCCGGAGCCTGAACGATAAACAAAAATGACCGGAGCCTGGACACTCAACGTAATAACCGGAGTCTGGATACTCAACGAAAATGACCAGAGCCTGGATGCTCAAGATAATAACCGGAGCCTAAATGCTCAACGTAATAACTGGAGTCTGGATACTCAATGTTATAACTGGAGTCTGGAAGCTCAAGATAATAACCGGAGCAACGTAAATGCTCAACGTAACAACTGGAGTCTGGATGCTCAACGTAATAACTGGAGTCTGGATACTCAATGAAAATGACCGGAGCTTGGACGCTCAACCAAAACGACCGAAGCCTGGACGCTCAATGTAATAACCAGAGTCTGGATACTCAACGAAAATAACCGGAGCCTGGACGCTCAATGAAAATAACCGAAGCCTGGACGCTAAATGAAAATAATAGAAGTCTAGATTCTCAACGAAAATGACCGGAGCCTGAACGCTCAGCGAAAATGATCGGAGCCTGGACGCTCAACGTAATAATCGGAGCCTGGATGCTCAACGAAAATAACCAGAACCTGGATGCTCAACGTAAACCAGAGGATGGATACTCAACGAAAATGACCTGTGCCTGAATGCCCAACGAAATAATCGGAGCCTGAATGTTCAACGAAATAACCAGAGCCTAGACGCTCAATGTAATAACCAGAAGTCTGGATACTCAACGAAAATGACCGGAGCCTGGACACTCAACGTAATTACTAGATCCTGAACGTTTAACGTCATAACCAGAGTCTAGATACTCAACATAATAACTGGAGTCTGGATACTCAACGAAAATGACCGGAGCCTCGACCTTCAACTTAAACCGGAGTCTGGATATTCAACAAAAATAACCGGAGCCTGAATGCTCAACGTAATAACCGGAGCCTGGACGCTCAACGTAATAACCGGAGCCTGGACGCTCAACGTAATAACCGGAGCCTGGACGCTCAACGTAATAACTCGAGTCTGGATACTCATCGAAAATAACCGGAGCTTGGATGCTCAACGTAATAACTAGAGCCTGAATACTCAACGAAATAGCCGGAGCCTGAACGATAAACAAAAATGACCGGAGCCTGGACACTCAACGTAATAACCGGAGTCTGGATACTCAACGAAAATGACCAGAGCCTGGATGCTCAAGATAATAACCGGAGCCTAAATGCTCAACGTAATAACTGGAGTCTGGATACTCAATGTTATAACTGGAGTCTGGAAGCTCAAGATAATAACCGGAGCAACGTAAATGCTCAACGTAACAACTGGAGTCTGGATGCTCAACGTAATAACTGGAGTCTGGATACTCAACGAAAATGACCGGAGCTTGGACGCTCAACCAAAACGACCGAAGCCTGGACGCTCAATGTAATAACCAGAGTCTGGATACTCAACGAAAATAACCGGAGCCTGGACGCTCAATGAAAATAACCGAAGCCTGGACGCTAAATGAAAATAATAGAAGTCTAGATTCTCAACGAAAATGACCGGAGCCTGAACGCTCAGCGAAAATGATCGGAGCCTGGACGCTCAACGTAATAATCGGAGCCTGGATGCTCAACGAAAATAACCAGAACCTGGATGCTCAACGTAAACCAGAGGATGGATACTCAACGAAAATGACATGTGCCTGAATGCCCAACGAAATAATAGGAGCCTGAATGTTCAACGAAATAACCAGAGCCTAGACGCTCAATGTAATAACCAGAAGTCTGGATACTCAACGAAAATGACCGGAGCTTGGACGCTCAACGTAATAATCTGAGCCTGAAGCCTCAACATAATAACAAGAGTCTGGATACTCAACATAATAACTGGAGTCTAGATACTAAATGAAAATGATCGGAGCCTGGACCCTCAATGTAAACTGGAGTCTAGATACTCAACAAAAATAACGGGAGCCTGAATGCTAAACATAATAACCGGAGCCTGGATGCTCAACGTAATAACTGGAGTCTGGATACTCAACGTAATAACTGAAGTCTGGATACTCAACGAAAATGACTGGAGCTTGGACGCTCAACAAAAACGACCGGAGCCTGGACGCTCAACGTAATAACCAGAGTCTGGATACTCAACGAAAATAACTGGAGCCTGGACGCTCAACGAAAATAACCGGAGCCTTGACACTCAATGAAAATAACAAAAGTCTGAATACTCAACCAAAATGATAGGAGCATGAACGCTCAACGAAAAAGTTCAGAGCCTGGACCCTCAACGTAATAACCGAAACCTAGATACTCAACGAAATAACCGGAGCTTGGATGCTCAAAGAAAATTACCGGAATCTGGACGCTCTATGTAAACCGAAGTATGGATACTCAACGAAAATGACCAGAGCCTGAATGCTCAACGAAATAACCGGATCCTGAATGCTCAACGAAATAACCAGAGCCTGGACGCTAAATGTAACAACGGGAGTCTGGATACTCAACGAAAATGACCGGAGCCTGGACACTCAACGTAATTACTAGATCCTGAACGTTTAACGTCATAACCAGAGTCTAGATACTCAACATAATAACTGGAGTCTGGATACTCAACGAAAATGACCGGAGCCTCGACCTTCAACGTAAACCGGAGTCTGGATATTCAACAAAAATAAACGGAGCCTGAATGCTCAACGTAATAACCGGAGCCTGGACGCTCAACGTAATAACCGGAGCCTGGACGCTCAACGTAATAACTCGAGTCTGGATACTCATCGAAAATAACCAGAGCTTGGATGCTCAACGTAATAACTAGAGCCTGAATACTCAACGAAATAGCCGGAGCCTGAACGATAAACAAAAATGTCCGGAGCCTGGACGCTCAACGTAATAACCGGAGTCTGGATACTCAACGAAAATGACCGGAGCCTGGACGCTCAAGATAATAACCGGAGCCTAAATGCTCAACGTAATAACTAGAGTCTGGATACTCAATGTTATAACTGGAGTCTGGAAGCTCAAGATAATAACCGGAGCAACGTAAATGCTCAACGTAACAACTGGAGTCTGGATGCTCAACGTAATAACTGGAGTCTGGATACTCAACGAAAATGACCGGAGCTTGGACGCTCAACAAAAACGACCGAAGCCTGGACGCTCAATGTAATAACCAGAGTCTGGATACTCAACGAAAATAACCGGAGCCTGGACGCTCAATGAAAATAACCGAAGCCTGGACGCTAAATGAAAATAATAGAAGTCTAGATTCTCAACGAAAATGACCGGAGCCTGAACTCTCAGCGAAAATGATCGGAGCCTGGACGCTCAACGTAATAATCGGAGCCTGGATGCTCAACGAAAATGACCAGAACCTGGATGCTCAACGTAAACCAGAGGATGGATACTCAACGAAAATGACCTGTGCCTGAATGCCCAACGAAATAGTCGGAGCCTGAATATTCAACGAAATAACCAGAGCCTAGACGCTCAATGTAATAACCAGAGTCTGGATACTCAACGAAAATGACCGGAGCTTGGACGCTCAACGTAATAATCTGAGCCTGAAGCCTCAACATAATAACAAGAGTCTGGATACTCAACATAATAACTGGAGTCTAGATACTAAATGAAAAAGATCGGAGCCTGGACCCTCAATGTAAACTGGAGTCTAGATACTCAACAAAAATAACGGGAGCCTGAATGCTAAACATAATAACCGGAGCCTGGATGCTCAACGTAATAACTGGAGTCTGGATACTCAACGTAATAACTGAAGTCTGGATACTCAACAAAAATGACCGGAGCTTGGACGCTCAACAAAAACGACCGGAGCCTGGACGCTCAACGTAATAACCAGAGTCTGGATACTCAACGAAAATAACTGGAGCCTGGACGCTCAACGAAAATAACCGGAGCCTTGACACTCAATGACAATAACAGAAGTCTGAATACTAAACCAAAATGATACGAGCATGAACGCTCAACGAAAAAGATCAGAGCCTGGACCCTCAACGTAATAACCGAAACCTAGATACTCAACGAAATAACCGGAGCTTGGATGCTCAAAGAAAATTACCGGAATCTGGACGCTCTATGTAAACCGAAGTATGGATACTCAACGAAAATGACCAGAGCCTGAATGCTCAACGAAATAACCGGATCCTGAATGCTCAACGAAATAACCAGAGCCTGGACGCTAAATGTAACAACCGGAGTCTGGATACTCAACGAAAATGACCGGAGCCTGGACACTCAACGTAATTACTAGATCCTGAACGTTTAACGTCATAACCAGAGTCTAGATACTCAACATAATAACTGGAGTCTGGATACTCAACGAAAATGACCGGAGCCTCGACCTTCAACGTAAACCGGAGTCTGGATATTCAACAAAAATAATCGGAGCCTGAATGCTCAACGTAATAACCGGAGCCTGGACGCTCAACGTAATAACCGGAGCCTGGACGCTCAACGTAATAACTCGAGTCTGGATACTCATCGAAAATGACCGGAGCTTGGATGCTCAACGTAATAACTAGAGCCTAAATACTCAACGAAATAGCCGGAGCCTGAACGATAAACAAAAATGACCGGAGCCTGGACGCTCAACGTAATAACCGGAGTCTGGACACTCAACGAAAATGACCGGAGCCTGGACGCTCAAGATAATAACCGGAGCCTAAATGCTCAACGTAATAACCGGAGTCTGGATACTCAATGTTATAACTGGAGTCTGGAAGCTCAAGATAATAACCGGAGCAACGTAAATGCTCAACGTAACAACTGGAGTCTGGATGCTCAACGTAATAACCGGAGTCTGGATACTCAACGAAAATGACCGGAGCTTGGACGCTCAACAAACACGACCGGAGCCTGGACGCTCAATGTAATAACCAGAGTCTGGATACTCAACGAAAATAACCGGAGCCTGGACGCTCAATGAAAATAACCGAAGCCTGGACGCTAAATGAAAATAACAGAAGTCTAGATTCTCAACGAAAATGACCGGAGCCTGAACGCTCAGCGAAAATGATCGGAGCCTGGACGCTCAACGTAATAATCGGAGCCTGGATGCTCAACGAAAATGACCAGAACCTGGATGCTCAACGTAAACCAGAGGATGGATACTCAACGAAAATGACCTGAGCTTGAATGCCCAACGAAATAATCGGAGCCTGAATGCTCAACGAAATAACCAGAGCCTAGACGCTCAACGTAATAATCGGAGTCTGGATACTCAACGAAAATGACCGGAGCCTAGACGCTCAACGTAATAATCTGAGCCTGAAGCCTCAACATAATAACAAGAGTCTGGATACTCAACATAACTGGAGTCTGGATACTAAATGAAAATGATCGGAGCCTGGACCCTCAATGTAAACCGGAGTCTAGATACTCAACAAAAATAACGGGAGCCTGAATACTAAACATAATAACCGGAGCCTGGATGCTCAACGTAATAACTGGAGTCTGGATACTCAACGTAATAACCGGAGTCTGGATACTCAACGAAAATGACCGGAACTTGGACGCTCAACAAAAACGACCGGAGCCTGGACGCTCAACGTAATAACCAGAGTCTGGATACTCAACGAAAATAACTGGAGCCTGGACGCTCAACGAAAATAACCGGAGCCTGGACACTCAATGAAAATAACAGAAGTCTGAATACACAACCAAAATGATAGGAGCATGAACGCTCAACGAAAAAAATCAGAGCCTGGACCCTAAACGTAATAACTGAAACCTGGATACTCAACGAAATAACCGGAGCTTGGATGCTCAAAGAAAATTACCGGAATCTGGACGCTCTATGTAAACCGAAGTATGGATACTCAACGAAAATGACCAGAGCCTGAATGCTCAACAAAATAACCGGAGCCTGAATGCTCAACGAAATAACCAGAGCCTGGACGCTAAACGTAATAACCGGAGTCTGGATACTCAACGAAAATGACCGGAGCCTAGACGCTCAACGTAATTACTGGATCCTGAATGTTTAACGTAATAACTAGAGTCTGGATACTCAACATAATAACTGTAGTCTTGATACTCAACGAAAATGACCGGAGCTTCGACCCCCAATGTAAACCGGAGTCTGGATACTCAACAAAAATAACTGGAGCCTGAATGCTCAACGTAATAACCGGAGCCAGGACGCTCAACGTAATAATCGGAATCTGGATACTCAAAGAAAATGACCATAGCCTGGACGCCCAACCTAATAACCAGAGCCTTAATGCTCAACGAAAATGACTGGAGCATGAACGCTCAACGTAAACCGGAGTATGGATACTCAATGAAAATGATCGGAGCCTGAATGCTCAAAGAAATAGCCGGAGCCTGAATGCTCAACGAAATAACTGGAGCCTGGACGCTCAACGTAATAACCCGAGTCTGGATACTCAACGAAAATGACCGGAGCTTGGATGCTCAACGTAATAACTAGAGCCTGAATACTCAACGAAATAACCGGAGCCTGAACGATCAACAAAAATGACCGGAGCCTGGACGCTCAACGTAATAACCGGAGTCTGGATACTCAACGAAAATGACTGGAGCCTAGACGCTCAAGATAATAACCGGAGCCTAAATGCTCAACGTAATAACCGGAGTCTGGATACTCAACGTTATAACTGAAGTCTGGAAGCTCAAGATAATAACCGGAGCGTAAATGCTCAACGTAATAACTGGAGTCTGGATGCTCAACGTAATAACCGGAGTCTGGATACTCAACGAAAATGACCGGAGCTTGGACGCTCAACAAAAACGACCGGAGCCTAGACGATCAACGTAATAACCAGAGTCTGGATACTCAACGAAAATAACCGGAGCCTGGACGATCAACGAAAATAACCGAAGCCTGGACGCTCAACGAAAATAACAGAAGTCTAGATACTCAACGGAAATGACCGGAGCCTGAACGCTCAATGAAAATGATCGGAGCCTGGACGTTCAACGTAATAACCGGAGTCTGAATGCTCAACGAAAATGACTAGAACCTGGATGCTCAACGTAAACCAGAGGATGGATACTCAACGAAAATGACATGAGCTTGAATGCCCAACGAAATAATCGGAGCCTGAATGCTCAACGAAATAACCAGAGCCTAGACGCTCAACGTAATAACCGGAGTCTGGATACTCAACGAAAATGACCGGAGCCTGGACGCTCAACGTAATAATCTGAGCCTGAAGCCTCAACATAATAACAAGAGTCTGGATACTCAACATAATAACTGGAGTCTGGATACTAAATGAAAATGATCGGAGCCTGGACCCTCAATTTAAACCGGAGTCTAGATACTCAACAAAAATAACGGGAGCCTGAATACTAAACATAATAACCGGAGCCTGGATGCTCAACGTAGTAATTGGAGTCTGGATACTCAACGTAATAACCGGAGTCTGGATACTCAACAAAAATGACCGGAGCTTGGACGCTCAACAAAAACGACCGGAGCCTGGACGCTCAACGTAATAACCAGAGTCTGGATACTCAACGAAAATAACTGGAGCCTGGACGCTCAACGAAAATAACCGGAGCCTGGACACTCAATGAAAATAACAGAAGTCTGAATACTCAACCAAAATGATAGGAGCATGAACGCTCAACGAAAAAGATCAGAGCCTGGACCCTAAACGTAATAACTGAAACCTGGATACTCAACGAAATAACCGGAGCTTGGATGCTCAAAGAAAATTACCGGAATCTGGACGCTCTATGTAAACCGAAGTATGGATACTCAACGAAAATAACCAGAGCCTTAATGCTCAACAAAATAACCGGAGCCTGAATGCTCAACGAAATAACCAGAGCCTGGACGCTAAACGTAATAACCGGAGTCTGGATACTCAACGAAAATGACCGGAGCCTGGACGCTCAACGTAATTACTTGATCCTGAACGTTTCACGTAATAACCAGAGTCTGGATACTCAACATAATAACTGTAGTCTTGATACTCAACGAAAATGACCGGAGCCTCGACCCCCAACGTAAACCGGAGTCTGGATACTCAACAAAAATAACTGGAGCCTGAATGCTCAACGTAATAACCGGAGCCAGGACGCTCAACGTAATAATCGGAATCTGGATACTCAAAGAAAATGACCATAGCTTGGACGCTCAACCTAATAACCAGAGCCTTAATTCTCAACGAAAATGACTGGAGCATGAACGCTCAACGTAAACCAGAGTATGGATACTCAATGAAAATGATCGGAGCCTGAATGCTCAATGAAATAGCCGGAGCCTGAATGCTCAACGAAATAACCAGAGCCTGGACGCTCAAGATAATAACCGGAGCCTAAATGCTCAACGTAATAACCGGAGTCTGGATAATCAACGTAATAACTAGAGTCTGGAAGCTTAAGATAATAACCGGAGCCTGAACGATCAACAAAAATGACCGGAGCCTGGACGCTCAACGTAATAACCGGAGTCTGGGTACTCAACGAAAATGACTGGAGCCTGGACGCTCAAGATAATAACCGGAGCCTAAATGCTCAACGTAATAACCGGAGTCTGGATACTCAACGTTATAACTGAAGTCTTGAAGCTCAAGATAATAACCGGAGCGTAAATGCTCAACGTAATAACTGGAGTCTGGATGCTCAACGAAATAACCGGAGTCTGGATACTCAACGAAAATGACCGGAGCTTGGACGCTCAACAAAAACGACCGGAGCCTGGACGATCAACATAATAACCAGAGTCTGGATACTCAACAAAAATAACCGGAGCCTGGACGATCAACGAAAATAACCGAAGCCTGGACGCTCAATGAAAATAACAGAAGTCTAGATACTCAACGAAAATGACCGGAGCCTGAACGCTCAACGAAAATGATCGGAGCCTGGACGCTCAACGTAATAACCGGAGCCTAGATGCTCAACGAAAATGACCAAAACCTGGATGCTCAACATAAACCGGAGGATGGATACTCAAAGAAAATGACCTGAGCCTGAATGCCCAACGAAATAACCGGAGCCTGACTGCTCAGCGAAATAATCAGAGCCTAGACGCTCAACGTAATAACCGGAGTCTGGATACTCAACGAAAATGACCCGAGCCTGGACACTCAACGTAATAATCTGAGCCTGAAGCCTCAACATAATAACAAGAGTCAGGATACTCAACATAATAACTGGAGTCTGGATACTAAATGAAAATGATCGAAGCCTGGACCCTCAATGTAAATCGGAGTCTAGATACTCAACAAAAATAACGGGAGCCTGAATGCTAAACATAATAACCGGAGCCTGGATGCTCAACGTAATAATTGGAGTCTGGATACTCAACGTAATAACCGGAGTCTGGATACTCAACGAAAATGGTCGGAGCTTGGACGCTCAACAAAAACGACCGGAACCTGGACGCTCAATGTAATAACCAGAGTCTGGATACTCAACGAAAATAACCAGAGCCTGGACGCTCAACGAAAATAACCGGAGCCTGGACACTCAATGAAAATAACAGAAGTCTGAATACTCAACCAAAATGGCCGGAGCCTGAACGCTCAATGAAAATGATCAGAGCCTGGACGCTCAACATAATAACAGAAACCTGGATACTCAACGAAATAACCGGAGCTTGGATGCTCAACGAAAATTACCGGAATCTGGACGCTCTATGTAAACCGAAGTATGGATACTCAACGAAAATGACTAGAGCCTGAATGCTCAACGAAATAACCGGAGCCTAAATGCTCAAGGAAATAACTAGAGCCTGGACGCTCAACATAATAACCGGAGTCTGGATACTCAACGAAAATGACCGGAGCCTGGACGCTCAATGTAATAACCGGATACTGAACGTTTAACGTAATAACTAGAGTCTGGATACTCAACATAATAACTGGAGTCTGGATACTCAACGAAAATGACCGGAGCCTGGACGCTCAACGTAATAACCGGAGTCTGGATACTCAATGAAAATGACCATAGCCTGGACGCTCAACGTAATAACCAGAGCCTGAATGCTCAACAAAAATGACCGGAGCCTGAACGCTTAACGTAATAACCGGAGCCTGAACGCTCAATAAAAATGACCGGAGCCTGACGCTCAACGTAATAACCGGAGTCTGGATAATCAACGTAATAACTAGAGTCTGGAAGCTTAAGATAATAACCGGAGCCTGAACGATCAACAAAAATGACCGGAGCCTGGACGCTCAACGTAATAACCGGAGTCTGGGTACTCAACGAAAATGACTGGAGCCTGGACGCTCAAGATAATAACCGGAGCCTAAATGCTCAACGTAATAACCGGAGTCTGGATACTCAACGTTATAACTGAAGTCTTGAAGCTCAAGATAATAACCGGAGCGTAAATGCTCAACGTAATAACTGGAGTCTGGATGCTCAACGAAATAACCGGAGTCTGGATACTCAACGAAAATGACCGGAGCTTGGACGCTCAACAAAAACGACCGGAGCCTGGACGATCAACATAATAACCAGAGTCTGGATACTCAACAAAAATAACCGGAGCCTGGACGATCAACGAAAATAACCGAAGCCTGGACGCTCAATGAAAATAACAGAAGTCTAGATACTCAACGAAAATGACCGGAGCCTGAACGCTCAACGAAAATGATCGGAGCCTGGACGCTCAACGTAATAACCGGAGCCTAGATGCTCAACGAAAATGACCAAAACCTGGATGCTCAACATAAACCGGAGGATGGATACTCAAAGAAAATGACCTGAGCCTGAATGCCCAACGAAATAACCGGAGCCTGACTGCTCAGCGAAATAATCAGAGCCTAGACGCTCAACGTAATAACCGGAGTCTGGATACTCAACGAAAATGACCCGAGCCTGGACACTCAACGTAATAATCTGAGCCTGAAGCCTCAACATAATAACAAGAGTCAGGATACTCAACATAATAACTGGAGTCTGGATACTAAATGAAAATGATCGAAGCCTGGACCCTCAATGTAAATCGGAGTCTAGATACTCAACAAAAATAACGGGAGCCTGAATGCTAAACATAATACCCGGAGCCTGGATGCTCAACGTAATAATTGGAGTCTGGATACTCAACGTAATAACCGGAGTCTGGATACTCAACGAAAATGGTCGGAGCTTGGACGCTCAACAAAAACGACCGGAGCCTGGACGCTCAATGTAATAACCAGAGTCTGGATACTCAACGAAAATAACCAGAGCCTGGACGCTCAACGAAAATAACCGGAGCCTGGACACTCAATGAAAATAACAGAAGTCTGAATACTCAACCAAAATGGCCGGAGCCTGAACGCTCAATGAAAATGATCAGAGCCTGGACGCTCAACATAATAACAGAAACCTGGATACTCAACGAAATAACCGGAGCTTGGATGCTCAACGAAAATTACCGGAATCTGGACGCTCTATGTAAACCGAAGTATGGATACTCAACGAAAATGACTAGAGCCTGAATGCTCAACGAAATAACCGGAGCCTAAATGCTCAAGGAAATAACTAGAGCCTGGACGCTCAACATAATAACCGGAGTCTGGATACTCAACGAAAATGACCGGAGCCTGGACGCTCAATGTAATAACCGGATACTGAACGTTTAACGTAATAACTAGACTCTGGATACTCAACATAATAACTGGAGTCTGGATACTCAACGAAAATGACCGGAGCCTGGACGCTCAACGTAATAACCGGAGTCTGGATACTCAATGAAAATGACCATAGCCTGGACGCTCAACGTAATAACCAGAGCCTGAATGCTCAACAAAAATGACCGGAGCCTGAACGCTTAACGTAATAACCGGAGCCTGAACGCTCAATAAAAATGACCGGAGCCTGACGCTCAACGTAATAACCGGAGTCTGGATAATCAACGTAATAACTAGAGTCTGGAAGCTTAAGATAATAACCGGAGCCTGAACGATCAACAAAAATGACCGGAGCCTGGACGCTCAACGTAATAACCGGAGTCTGGGTACTCAACGAAAATGACTGGAGCCTGGACGCTCAAGATAATAACCGGAGCCTAAATGCTCAACGTAATAACCGGAGTCTGGATACTCAACGTTATAACTGAAGTCTTGAAGCTCAAGATAATAACCGGAGCGTAAATGCTCAACGTAATAACTGGAGTCTGGATGCTCAACGAAATAACCGGAGTCTGGATACTCAACGAAAATGACCGGAGCTTGGACGCTCAACAAAAACGACCGGAGCCTGGACGATCAACATAATAACCAGAGTCTGGATACTCAACAAAAATAACCGGAGCCTGGACGATCAACGAAAATAACCGAAGCCTGGACGCTCAATGAAAATAACAGAAGTCTAGATACTCAACGAAAATGACCGGAGCCTGAACGCTCAACGAAAATGATCGGAGCCTGGACGCTCAACGTAATAACCGGAGCCTAGATGCTCAACGAAAATGACCAAAACCTGGATGCTCAACATAAACCGGAGGATGGATACTCAAAGAAAATGACCTGAGCCTGAATGCCCAACGAAATAACCGGAGCCTGACTGCTCAGCGAAATAATCAGAGCCTAGACGCTCAACGTAATAACCGGAGTCTGGATACTCAACGAAAATGACCCGAGCCTGGACACTCAACGTAATAATCTGAGCCTGAAGCCTCAACATAATAACAAGAGTCAGGATACTCAACATAATAACTGGAGTCTGGATACTAAATGAAAATGATCGAAGCCTGGACCCTCAATGTAAATCGGAGTCTAGATACTCAACAAAAATAACGGGAGCCTGAATGCTAAACATAATAACCGGAGCCTGGATGCTCAACGTAATAATTGGAGTCTGGATACTCAACGTAATAACCGGAGTCTGGATACTCAACGAAAATGGTCGGAGCTTGGACGCTCAACAAAAACGACCGGAGCCTGGACGCTCAATGTAATAACCAGAGTCTGGATACTCAACGAAAATAACCAGAGCCTGGACGCTCAACGAAAATAACCGGAGCCTGGACACTCAATGAAAATAACAGAAGTCTGAATACTCAACCAAAATGGCCGGAGCCTGAACGCTCAATGAAAATGATCAGAGCCTGGACGCTCAACATAATAACAGAAACCTGGATACTCAACGAAATAACCGGAGCTTGGATGCTCAACGAAAATTACCGGAATCTGGACGCTCTATGTAAACCGAAGTATGGATACTCAACGAAAATGACTAGAGCCTGAATGCTCAACGAAATAACCGGAGCCTAAATGCTCAAGGAAATAACTAGAGCCTGGACGCTCAACATAATAACCGGAGTCTGGATACTCAACGAAAATGACCGGAGCCTGGACGCTCAATGTAATAACCGGATACTGAACGTTTAACGTAATAACTAGAGTCTGGATACTCAACATAATAACTGGAGTCTGGATACTCAATGAAAATGACCATAGCCTGGACGCTCAACGTAATAACCAGAGCCTGAATGCTCAACAAAAATGACCGGAGCCTGAACGCTTAACGTAATAACCGGAGCCTGAACGCTCAATAAAAATGACCGGAGCCTGACGCTCAACGTAATAACCAGAGTCTGGATAATCAACGTAATAACTAGAGTCTGGAAGCTTAAGATAATAACCGGAGCCTGAACGATCAACAAAAATGACCGGAGCCTGGACGCTCAACGTAATAACCGGAGTCTGGGTACTCAACGAAAATGACTGGAGCCTGGACGCTCAAGATAATAACCGGAGCCTAAATGCTCAACGTAATAACCGGAGTCTGGATACTCAACGTTATAACTGAAGTCTGGAAGCTCAAGATAATAACCGGAGCGTAAATGCTCAACGTAATAACTGGAGTCTGGATGCTCAACGTAATAACCGGAGTCTGGATACTCAACGAAAATGATCGGAGCTTGGACGCTCAACAAAAACGACCGAAGCCTGGACGATCAACATAATAACCAGAGTCTGGATACTCAACAAAAATAACCGGAGCCTGGACGATCAACGAAAATAACCGAAGCCTGGACGCTCAATGAAAATAACAGAAGTCTAGATACTCAACGAAAATGACCGGAGCCTGAACGCTCAACGAAAATGATCGGAGCCTGGACGCTCAACGTAATAACCGGAGCCTAGATGCTCAACGAAAATGACCAAAACCTGGATGCTCAACATAAACCGGAGGATGGATACTCAAAGAAAATGACCTGAGCCTGAATGCCCAACGAAATAACCGGAGCCTGACTGCTCAGCGAAATAATCAGAGCCTAGACGCTCAACGTAATAACCGGAGTCTGGATACTCAACGAAAATGACCCGAGCCTGGACACTCAACGTAATAATCTGAGCCTGAAGCCTCAACATAATAACAAGAGTCAGGATACTCAACATAATAACTGGAGTCTGGATACTAAATGAAAATGATCGAAGCCTGGACCCTCAATGTAAATCGGAGTCTAGATACTCAACAAAAATAACAGGAGCCTGAATGCTAAACATAATAACCGGAGCCTGGATGCTCAACGTAATAATTGGAGTCTGGATACTCAACGTAATAACCGGAGTCTGGATACTCAACGAAAATGGCCGGAGCTTGGACGCTCAACAAAAACGACCGGAGCCTGGACGCTCAATGTAATAACCAGAGTCTGGATACTCAACGAAAATAACCAGAGCCTGGACGCTCAACGAAAATAACCGGAGCCTGGACACTCAATGAAAATAACAGAAGTCTGAATACTCAACCAAAATGGCCGGAGCCTGAACGCTCAATGAAAATGATCAGAGCCTGGACGCTCAACATAATAACAGAAACCTGGATACTCAACGAAATAACCGGAGCTTGGATGCTCAACGAAAATTACCGGAATCTGGACGCTCTATGTAAACCGAAGTATGGATACTCAACGAAAATGACTAGAGCCTGAATGCTCAACGAAATAACCGGAGCCTAAATGCTCAAGGAAATAACTAGAGCCTGGACGCTCAACATAATAACCGGAGTCTGGATACTCAACGAAAATGACCGGAGCCTGGACGCTCAATGTAATAACCGGATACTGAACGTTTAACGTAATAACTAGAGTCTGGATACTCAACATAATAACTGGAGTCTGGATACTCAACGAAAATGACCGGAGCCTGGACGCTCAACGTAATAACCGGAGTCTGGATACTCAATGAAAATGACCATAGCCTGGACGCTCAACGTAATAACCAGAGCCTGAATGCTCAACAAAAATGACCGGAGCCTGAACGCTCAACGTAATAACCGGAGCCTGAACGCTCAATAAAAATGACCGGAGCCTGACGCTCAACGTAATAACCGGAGTCAGGATACTCAACGAAAATTACCGGAGCCTGGACGCTCAAGATAATAACCGGAGCTTAAACGCTCAACGTAATAACCGGAGTCTGGATACTCAACATAATAACCGGAGTCTGGATACTCAATGAAAATGACTGGAGCCTCGACGCTCAACAAAAAATGACCGGAGCCTGAACGATCAACGAAAATGACCGGAGACTGAATGCTCAACGTAAACTGGAGTATGGATACTCAACGAAAATGACCGGAGCCTGAATTCTCAACGAAATAACCGGAGCCTGAATGCTCAACGAAATAACCGGAGCCTGGATGCTCAATGTAATAACCCGAGTCTGGATACTCAACGAAAATGGCTGGAGCCTGGATGCTCAACGTAATAACTAGAGCTTGAATGCTCAACGAAATAAACGGAGACTAAACGCTCAACGAAAATGACCGGAGACTGGACGCTCAACGTAATAACCGGAGTCTGGATACTCAACAAAAATGACCGAAGCCTGGACGCTCAACGTAATAATCGGAGCCTGAACCCTCAACATAATAACGAGAGTTTGGATACTCAACATAATAACTGGATTCTGGACGCTCAAGATAATAACCGGAGCATAAATGCTCATCGTAATAACCGGAGTCTGGATACTCAACAAAAATGACCGGAGCTTGGACGCTCAACGAAAATTACCGGAACCTGGACCCTCAACGTAATAATTAGAGTTTGGATACTCAACGAAAATAACCGGAGCCTGGACGCTCAATGAAAATAACCGGAGCCTGGACACTCAATGAAAATAACAGAAGTCTGAATACTCAATAAAAATGACCGGAGCCTGAACGCTCAACGAAAATGATCAGAGCCTGGATGCTCAACGTAATAACCGAAACCTGGATGCTCAACGTAATAACTAGAGTCTGAATGCTCAACGAAATAACCGGAACCTGAATGCTCAACGAAAATGACCGGAGGCTGGACGCTCAACGTAATAACCGGAGTCTGGATACTCAACGAAAATGACCGGAGCCTGGACGCTCAACCTAATAATCGGAGCCTGAACCCTCAATATAATAACAAGAGTCTGGATACTCAACATAATAACTGTATTCTGGACGCTCAAGATAATAACCGGAGCGTAAATGCTCATCGTAATAACCGGAGTCTGGATACTCAACAAAAATGACTGGAGCTTGGACGCTCAACGAAAATGACCGGAGCCTGGACGCTCAACGTAATAATTAGAGTCTGGATACTCAACAAAAATAACCGGAGCCTGGACGCTCAATGAAAATAACCGGAGCCTGGACACTCAATGAAAATAACAGAAGTCTGAATACTCAACAAAAATGACCGGAGCCTGAACGCTCAACGAAAATGATCAGAGCCTGGATGCTCAACGTAATAACCGAAACCTGGATACTCAACGAAATAACCGGAGCTTGGATGCTCAACGAAAATTACCGGAATATGGACGCTCTATGTAAACCGAAGTATGGATACTCAACGAAAATGACCAGAGCATGAATGCTCAACGAAATAACCGGAACCTGAATGCTCAACGAAATAACCACAGCCTGGACGCTCAACGTAATAACCGGAGTCTGGATACTCAACGAAAATGACCAGAGCCTGGACGCTCAACGTAATAATCGGAGTCTGGATACTCAACGAAAATGAACGGAGCCTGGACGCTCAACGTAATAATCGGATCCTGAACGATCAACGAAAATGACCGGAGACTGAATGCTCAACGTAAACCGGAGTATGGATACTCAACGAAAATGACCGGAGCCTAAATTCTCAACGAAATAACCGGAGCCTGAATGCTCAACGAAATAACCGGAGCCTGGACGCTCAACGTAATAACCCGAGTCTGGATACACAACGAAAATGGCTGGAGCCTGGATGCTCAACGTAATAACTAGAGCCTGAATGCTCAACGAAATAACCGGAGACTAAACGCTCAACGAAAATGACCGGAGCCTGGACGCTCAACGTAATAACCGGAGTCTGGATACTCAACGAAAATGACCGGAGCCTGGACGCTCAACGTAATAATCGGAGCCTGAACCCTCAACATAATAACAAGAGTCTGGATACTCAACATAATAACTGGATTCTGGACGCTCAAGATAATAACCGGAGCGTAAATGCTCATCGTAATAACCGGAGTCTGGATACTCAACAAGAATGACCGGAGCTTGGACGCTCAACGAAAATGACCGGAGCCTGGACGCTCAACGTAATAATTAGAGTCTGGATACTCAACGAAAATAACCGGAGCCTGGACGCTCAACGAAAATAACCGGAGCCTGGACACTCAATGAAAATAACAGAAGTCTGAATACTCAACAAAAATGACCGGAGCCTGAACGCTCAACGAAAATGATCAGAGCCTAGATGCTCAACGTAATAACCGAAACCTGGATACTCAACGAAATAACCGGAGCTTGGATGCTCAACTAAAATTACCGGAATCTGGACGCTCTATGTAAACCAAAGTATGGATACTCAACGAAAATGACCAGAGCATGAATGCTCAACGAAATAACCGGAACCTGAATGCTCACGAAATAACTAGAGCCTGGACGCTCATCTTAATAACCGGAGTCTGGATACTCAACGAAAATGACCGGAGCCTGGACGCTCAACGTAATAATCGGAGCCTGAACCCTCAATATAATAACAAGAGTCTGGATACTCAACATAATAACTGTATTCTGGACGCTCAAGATAATAACCGGAGTGTAAATGCTCATCGTAATAACCAGAGTCTGGATACTCAACAAAAATGACTGGAGCTTGGACGCTCAACGAAAATGACCGGAGCCTGGACGCTCAACGTAATAATTAGAGTCTGGATACTCAACGAAAATAACCGGAGCCTGGACGCTCAACGAAAATAACCGGAGCCTGGACACTCAATGAAAATAACAGAAGTCTGAATACTCAACAAAAATGACCGGAGCCTGAACGCTCAACGAAAATTATCAGAGCCTGGATGCTCAACGTAATAACCGAAACCTGGATACTCAACGAAATAACCGGAGCTTGGATGCTCAACGAAAATTACCGGAATCTGGACGCTCTATGTAAACCGAAGTATGGATACTCAACGAAAATGACCAGAGCATGAATGCTCAACGAAATAACCGGAACCTGAATGCTCAACGAAATAACCAGAGCCTGGACGCTAAACGTAATAATCAGAGTCTGGATACTCAACGAAAATGACCGGAGCCTGGACGCTCAACGTAATAATCGGATCCTGAACGATCAACGAAAATGACCGGAGACTGAATGCTCAATGTAAACCGGAGTATGGATACTCAACGAAAATGACCGGAGCCTAAATTCTCAACGAAATAACCGGAGCCTGAATGCTCAACGAAATAACCGGAGCCTGGACGCTCAACGTAATAACCCGAGTCTGGATACACAACGAAAATGGCTGGAGCCTGGATGCTCAACGTAATAACTAGAGCCTGAATGCTCAACGAAATAACCGGAGACTAAACGCTCAACGAAAATGACCGGAGCCTGGACGCTCAACGTAATAACCGGAGTCTGGATACTCAACGAAAATGACCGGAGCCTGGACGCTCAACGTAATAATCGGAGCCTGAACCCTCAACATAATAACAAGAGTCTGGATACTCAACATAATAACTGGATTCTGGATGCTCAAGATAATAACCGGAGCGTAAATGCTCATCGTAATAACCGGAGTCTAGATACTCAACAAGAATGACCGGAGCTTGGACGCTCAACGAAAATGACCGGAGCCTGGACGCTCAACGTAATAATTAGAGTCTGGATACTCAACGAAAATAACCGGAGCCTGGACGCTCAACGAAAATAACCGGAGCCTGGACACTCAATGAAAATAACAGAAGTCTAATTACTCAACAAAAATGACCGGAGCCTGAACGCTCAACGAAAATGATCAGAGCCTGGATGCTCAACGTAATAACCGAAACCTGGATACTCAACGAAATAACCGGAGCTTGGATGCTCAACTAAAATTACCGGAATCTGGACGCTCTATGTAAACCAAAGTATGGATACTCAACGAAAATGACCAGAGCATGAATGCTCAACGAAATAACCGGAACCTGAATGCTCAACGAAATAACTAGAGCCTGGACGCTCAACTTAATAACCGGAGTCTGGATACTCAACGAAAATGACCGGAGCCTGGACGCTCAACGTAATAATCGGAGCCTGAACCCTCAATATAATAACAAGAGTCTGGATACTCAACATAATAACTGTATTCTGGACGCTCAAGATAATAACCGGAGTGTAAATGCTCATCGTAATAACCGGAGTCAGGATACTCAACAAAAAAGACTGGAGCTTGGACGCTCAACGAAAATGACCGGAGCCTGGACGCTCAACGTAATAATTAGAGTCTGGATACTCAACGAAATAACCGGAGCCTGGACGCTCAACGAAAATAACCGGAGCCTGGACACTCAATGAAAATAACAGAAGTCTGAATACTCAACAAAAATGACCGGAGCCTGAACGCTCAACGAAAATGATCAGAGCCTGGATGCTCAACGTAATAACCGAAACCTGGATACTCAACGAAATAACCGGAGCTTGGATGCTCAACGAAAATTACCGGAATCTGGACGCTCTATGTAAACCGAAGTATGGATACTCAACGAAAATGACCAGAGCATGAATGCTCAACGAAATAACCGGAACCTGAATGCTCAACGAAATAACCAGAGCCTGGACGCTAAACGTAATAATCGGAGTCTGGATACTCAACGAAAATGACCGGAGCCTGGACGCTCAATGTAATAATCGGATCCTGAACGATCAACGAAAATGACCGGAGACTGAATGCTCAATGTAAACCGGAGTATGGATACTCAACGAAAATGACCGGAGCCTGAATGCTCAATGAAATAACCGGAGCCTGGACGCTCAACGTAATAACCCGAGTCTGGATACACAACGAAAATGGCTGGAGCCTGGATGCTCAACGTAATAACTAGAGCCTGAATGCTCAACGAAATAACCGGAGACTAAACGCTCAACGAAAATGACCGGAGGCTGGACGCTCAACGTAATAACCGGAGTCTGGATACTCAACGAAAATGACCGGAGCCTGGACGCTCAACGTAATAATCGGAGCCTGAACCCTCAACATAATAACAAGAGTCTGGATACTCAACATAATAACTGGATTCTGGACGCTCAAGATAATAACCGGAGCGTAAATGCTCATCGTAATAACCGGAGTCTGGATACTCAACAAGAATGACCGGAGCTTGGACGCTCAACGAAAATGACCGGAGCCTGGACGCTCAACGTAATAATTAGAGTCTGGATACTCAACGAAAATAACCGGAGCCTGGACGCTCAACGAAAATAACCGGAGCCTGGACACTCAATGAAAATAACAGAAGTCTGAATACTCAACAAAAATGACCAGAGCCTGAACGCTCAACGAAAATGATCAGAGCCTGGATGCTCAACTTAATAACCGAAACCTGGATACTCAACGAAATAACCGGAGCTTGGATGCTCAACGAAAATTACCGGAATCTGGACGCTCTATGTAAACCGAAGTATGGATACTCAACGAAAATGACCAGAGCATGAATGCTCAACGAAATAACCGGAACCTGAATGCTCAACGAAATAACCAGAGCCTGGACGCTCAACGTAATAATCGGAGTCTGGATACTAAACGAAAATGAACGGAGCCTGGACGCTCAACGTAATAATCGGATCCTGAACGATCAACGAAAATGACCGGAGACTGAATGCTCAACGTAAACCGGAGTATGGATACTCAACGAAAATGACCGGAGCCTAAATTCTCAACGAAATAACCGGAGCCTGAATGCTCAACGAAATAACCGGAGCCTGGACACTCAACGTAATAACCCGAGTCTGGATACACAACGAAAATGGCTGGAGCCTGGATGCTCAACGTAATAACTAGAGCCTGAATGCTCAACGAAATAACCGGAGACTAAACGCTCAACGAAAATGACCGGAGCCTGGACGCTCAATGTAATAACCGGAGTCTGGATACTCAACGAAAATGACCGGAGCCTGGACGCTCAACGTAATAATCGGAGCCTGAACCCTCAGCATAATAACAAGAGTCTGGATACTCAACATAATAACTGGATTCTGGATGCTCAAGATAATAACCGGAGCGTAAATGCTCATCGTAATAACCGGAGTCTGGATACTCAACAAGAATGACCGGAGCTTGGACGCTCAACGAAAATGACCGGAGCCTGGACGCTCAACGTAATAATTAGAGTCTGGATACTCAACGAAAATAACCGGAGCCTGGACGCTCAACGAAAATAACCGGAGCCTGGACACTCAATGAAAATAACAGAAGTCTGAATACTCAACAAAAATGACCAGAGCCTGAACGCTCAACGAAAATGATCAGAGCCTGGATGCTCAACTTAATAACCGAAACCTGGATACTCAACGAAATAACCGGAGCTTGGATGCTCAACGAAAATTACCGGAATCTGGACGCTCTATGTAAACCGAAGTATGGATACTCAACGAAAATGACCAGAGCATGAATGCTCAACGAAATAACCGGAACCTAAATGCTCAACGAAATAACCAGAGCCTGGACGCTCAACGTAATAACCGGAGTCTGGATACTCAACGAAAATGACCGGAGCCTGGACGCTCAACGTAATAATCGGATCCTGAACGATCAACGAAAATGACCGGAGACTGAATGCTCAACGTAAACCGGAGTATTGATACTCAACGAAAATGACCGGAGCCTAAATTCTCAACGAAATAACCGGAGCCTGAATGCTCAACGAAATAACCGGAGCCTGGACGCTCAACGTAATAACCCGAGTCTGGATACACAAACGAAAATGGCTGGAGCCTGGATGCTCAACGTAATAACTAGAGCCTGAATGCTCAACGAAATAACCGGAGACTAAACGCTCAACGAAAATGACCGGAGCCTGGACGCTCAACGTAATAACCGGAGTCTGGATACTCAACGAAAATGACCGGAGCCTGGACGCTCAACGTAATAATCGGAGCCTGAACCCTCAACATAATAACAAGAGTCTGGATACTCAACATAATAACTAGATTCTGGACGCTCAAGATAATAACCGGAGGGTAAATGCTCATCGTAATAACCGGAGTCTGGATACTCAACAAGAATGACCGGAGCTTGGACGCTCAACGAAAATGACTGGAGTCTGGACGCTCAACGTAATAATTAGAGTCTGGATACTCAACGAAAATAACCGGAGCCTGGACGCTCAACGAAAATAACCGGAGCCTGGACACTCAATGAAAATAACAGAAGTCTGAATACTCAACAAAAATGACCGGAGCCTGAACGCTCAACGAAAATGATCAGAGCCTGGATGCTCAACTTAATAACCAAAACCTGGATACTCAACGAAATAACCGGAGCTTGGATGCTCAACGAAAATTACCGGAATCTGGACGCTCTATGTAAACCGAAGTATGGATAATCAACGAAAATGACCAGAGCATGAATGCTCAACGAAATAACCGGAACCTGAATGCTCAACGAAATAACCAGAGCCTGGACGCTCAACGTAATAACCGGAGTCTGGATACTCAACGAAAATGACCGGATCCTGGGCGCTCAACGTAATAATCGGATCCTGAACGATTAACGAAAATGACCGGAGACTGAATGCTCAACGTAAACCGGAGTATGGATACTCAACGAAAATGACCGGAGCCTGAATTCTCAACGAAATAACTGGAGCCTGAATGCTCAACGAAATAACCGGAGCCTGGACGCTCAACGTAATAACCCGAGTCTGGATATACAACGAAAATGGCTGGAGCCTGGATGCTCAACGTAATAACTAGAGCCTGAATGCTCAACGAAATAACCGGAGACTAAACGCTCAACGAAAATGACCGGAGCCTGGACGCTCAACGTAATAATCGGAGCCTAAACCCTCAACATAATAACAAGAGTCTGGATACTCAACATAATAACTGGATTCTGGACGCTCAAGATAATAACCGGAGCGTAAATGCTCATCGTAATAACCGGAGTCTGGATACTCAACAAAAATGACCGGAGCTTGGACGCTCAACGAAAATGACCGGAGCCTGGACGCTCAACGTAATAATTAGAGTCTGGATACTCAACGAAAATAACCGGAGCCTGGACGCTCAACGAAAATAACCGGAGCCTGGACACTCAATGAAAATAACAGAAGTCTGAATACTCAACAAAAATGACCGGAGCCTGAACGCTCAACGAAAATGATCAGAGCCTGGATGCTCAACGTAATAACTGAAACCTGGATACTCAACAAAATAACCGGAGCTTGGATGCTCAACGAAAATTACCGGAATCTGGACGCTCTATGTAAACCGAAGTATGGATACTCAACGAAAATGACCAGAGCATGAATGCTCAACGAAATAACCGGAACCTGAATGCTCAACGAAATAACCAGAGCCTGGACGCTCAACTTAATAACCGGAGTCTGGATACTCAACGAAAATGACCGGAGCCTGGACGCTCAACGTAATAATCGGAGCCTGAACCCTCAACATAATAACAAGAGTCTGGATACTCAACATAATAACTGGATTCTGGACGCTCAAGATAATAACCGGAGCGTAAATGCTCATCGTAATAACCGGAGTCTGGATACTCAACAAAAATGACCGGAGCTTGGACGCTCAACGAAAATGACCGGAGCCTGGACGCTCAACGTAATAATTAGAGTCTGGATACTCAACAAAAATAACCGGAGCCTGGACGCTCAACGAAAATAACCGGAGCCTGGACACTCAATGAAAATAACAGAAGTCTGAATACTCAACAAAAATGACCGGAGCCTGAACGCTCAACGAAAATGATCAGAGCCTGGATGCTCAACGTAATAACCGAAACCTGGATACTCAACGAAATAACCGGAGCTTGGATGCTCAACGAAAATTACCGGAATCTGGACGCTCTATGTAAACCGAAGTATGGATACTCAACGAAAATGACCAGAGCATGAATGCTCAACGAAATAACCGGAACCTGAATGCTCAACGAAATAACCACAGCCTGGACGCTCAACGTAATAACCGGAGTCTGGATACTCAACGAAAATGACCGGAGCCTGGACGCTCAATGTAATAATCGGATCCTGAACGATCAACGAAAATGACCGGAGACTGAATGCTCAACGTAAACCGGAGTATGGATACTCAACGAAAATGACCGGAGCCTAAATTCTCAACGAAATAACCGGAGCCTGAATGCTCAACGAAATAACCGGAGCCTGGACACTCAACGTAATAACCCGAGTCTGGATACACAACGAAAATGGATGGAGCCTGGATGCTCAACGTAATAACTAGAGCCTGAATGCTCAACGAAATAACCGGAGACTAAACGCTCAACGAAAATGACCGGAGCCTGGACGCTCAATGTAATAACCGGAGTCTGGATACTCAACGAAAATGACCGGAGCCTGGACGCTCAACGTAATAATCGGAGCCTGAACCCTCAGCATAATAACAAGAGTCTGGATACTCAACATAATAACTGGATTCTGGATGCTCAAGATAATAACCGGAGCGTAAATGCTCATCGTAATAACCGGAGTCTGGATACTCAACAAGAATGACCGGAGCTTGGACGCTCAACGAAAATGACCGGAGCCTGGACGCTCAACGTAATAATTAGAGTCTGGATACTCAACGAAAATAACCGGAGCCTGGACGCTCAACGAAAATAACCGGAGCCTGGACACTCAATGAAAATAACAGAAGTCTGAATACTCAACAAAAATGACCAGAGCCTGAACGCTCAACGAAAATGATCAGAGCCTGGATGCTCAACTTAATAACCGAAACCTGGATACTCAACGAAATAACCGGAGCTTGGATGCTCAACGAAAATTACCGGAATCTGGACGCTCTATGTAAACCGAAGTATGGATACTCAACGAAAATGACCAGAGCATGAATGCTCAACGAAATAACCGGAACCTAAATGCTCAACGAAATAACCAGAGCCTGGACGCTCAACGTAATAACCGGAGTCTGGATACTCAACGAAAATGACCGGAGCCTGGACGCTCAACGTAATAATCGGATCCTGAACGATAAACGAAAATGACCGGAGACTGAATGCTCAACGTAAACCGGAGTATTGATACTCAACGAAAATGACCGGAGCCTAAATTCTCAACGAAATAACCGGAGCCTGAATGCTCAACGAAATAACCGGAGCCTGGACGCTCAACGTAATAACCCGAGTCTGGATACACAAACGAAAATGGCTGGAGCCTGGATGCTCAACGTAATAACTAGAGCCTGAATGCTCAACGAAATAACCGGAGACTAAACGCTCAACGAAAATGACCGGAGCCTGGACGCTCAACGTAATAACCGGAGTCTGGATACTCAACGAAAATGACCGGAGCCTGGACGCTCAACGTAATAATCGGAGCCTGAACCCTCAACATAATAACAAGAGTCTGGATACTCAACATAATAACTAGATTCTGGACGCTCAAGATAATAACCGGAGGGTAAATGCTCATCGTAATAACCGGAGTCTGGATACTCAACAAGAATGACCGGAGCTTGGACGCTCAACGAAAATGACTGGAGCCTGGACGCTCAACGTAATAATTAGAGTCTGGATACTCAACGAAAATAACCGGAGCCTGGACGCTCAACGAAAATAACCGGAGCCTGGACACTCAATGAAAATAACAGAAGTCTGAATACTCAACAAAAATGACCGGAGCCTGAACGCTCAACAAAAATGATCAGAGCCTGGATGCTCAACTTAATAACCGAAACCTGGATACTCAACGAAATAACCGGAGCTTGGATGCTCAACGAAAATTACCGGAATCTGGACGCTCTATGTAAACCGAAGTATGGATACTCAACGAAAATGACCAGAGCATGAATGCTCAACGAAATAACCGGAACCTGAATGCTCAACGAAATAACCAGAGCCTGGACGCTCAACGTAATAACCGGAGTCTGGATACTCAACGAAAATGACCGGATCCTGGGCGCTCAACGTAATAATCGGATCCTGAACGATTAACGAAAATGACCGGAGACTGAATGCTCAACGTAAACCGGAGTATGGATACTCAACGAAAATGACCGGAGCCTGAATTCTCAACGAAATAACTGGAGCCTGAATGCTCAACGAAATAACCGGAGCCTGGACGCTCAACGTAATAACCCGAGTCTGGATATACAACGAAAATGGCTGGAGCCTGGATGCTCAACGTAATAACTAGAGCCTGAATGCTCAACGAAATAACCGGAGACTAAACGCTCAACGAAAATGACCGGAGCCTGGACGCTCAACGTAATAATCGGAGCCTAAACCCTCAACATAATAACAAGAGTCTGGATACTCAACATAATAACTGGATTCTGGACGCTCAAGATAATAACCGGAGCGTAAATGCTCATCGTAATAACCGGAGTCTGGATTCTCAACAAAAATGACCGGAGCTTGGACGCTCAACGAAAATGACCGGAGCCTGGACGCTCAACGTAATAATTAGAGTCTGGATACTCAACGAAAATAACCGGAGCCTGGACGCTCAACGAAAATAACCGGAGCCTGGACACTCAATGAAAATAACAGAAGTCTGAATACTCAACAAAAATGACCAGAGCCTGAACGCTCAACGAAAATGATCAGAGCCTGGATGCTCAACTTAATAACCGAAACCTGGATACTCAACGAAATAACCGGAGCTTGGATGCTCAACGAAAATTACCGGAATCTGGACGCTCTATGTAAACCGAAGTATGGATACTCAACGAAAATGACCAGAGCATGAATGCTCAACGAAATAACCGGAACCTAAATGCTCAACGAAATAACCAGAGCCTGGACGCTCAACGTAATAACCGGAGTCTGGATACTCAACGAAAATGACCGGAGCCTGGACGCTCAACGTAATAATCGGATCCTGAACGATAAACGAAAATGACCGGAGACTGAATGCTCAACGTAAACCGGAGTATTGATACTCAACGAAAATGACCGGAGCCTAAATTCTCAACGAAATAACCGGAGCCTGAATGCTCAACGAAATAACCGGAGCCTGGACGCTCAACGTAATAACCCGAGTCTGGATACACAAACGAAAATGGCTGGAGCCTGGATGCTCAACGTAATAACTAGAGCCTGAATGCTCAACGAAATAACCGGAGACTAAACGCTCAACGAAAATGACCGGAGCCTGGACGCTCAACGTAATAACCGGAGTCTGGATACTCAACGAAAATGACCGGAGCCTGGACGCTCAACGTAATAATCGGAGCCTGAACCCTCAACATAATAACAAGAGTCTGGATACTCAACATAATAACTAGATTCTGGACGCTCAAGATAATAACCGGAGGGTAAATGCTCATCGTAATAACCGGAGTCTGGATACTCAACAAGAATGACCGGAGCTTGGACGCTCAACGAAAATGACTGGAGCCTGGACGCTCAACGTAATAATTAGAGTCTGGATACTCAACGAAAATAACCGGAGCCTGGACGCTCAACGAAAATAACCGGAGCCTGGACACTCAATGAAAATAACAGAAGTCTGAATACTCAACAAAAATGACCGGAGCCTGAACGCTCAACGAAAATGATCAGAGCCTGGATGCTCAACTTAATAACCGAAACCTGGATACTCAACGAAATAACCGGAGCTTGGATGCTCAACGAAAATTACCGGAATCTGGACGCTCTATGTAAACCGAAGTATGGATACTCAACGAAAATGACCAGAGCATGAATGCTCAACGAAATAACCGGAACCTGAATGCTCAACGAAATAACCAGAGCCTGGACGCTCAACGTAATAACCGGAGTCTGGATACTCAACGAAAATGACCGGATCCTGGGCGCTCAACGTAATAATCGGATCCTGAACGATTAACGAAAATGACCGGAGACTGAATGCTCAACGTAAACCGGAGTATGGATACTCAACGAAAATGACCGGAGCCTGAATTCTCAACGAAATAACTGGAGCCTGAATGCTCAACGAAATAACCGGAGCCTGGACGCTCAACGTAATAACCCGAGTCTGGATATACAACGAAAATGGCTGGAGCCTGGATGCTCAACGTAATAACTAGAGCCTGAATGCTCAACGAAATAACCGGAGACTAAACGCTCAACGAAAATGACCGGAGCCTGGACGCTCAACGTAATAATCGGAGCCTAAACCCTCAACATAATAACAAGAGTCTGGATACTCAACATAATAACTGGATTCTGGACGCTCAAGATAATAACCGGAGCGTAAATGCTCATCGTAATAACCGGAGTCTGGATTCTCAACAAAAATGACCGGAGCTTGGACGCTCAACGAAAATGACCGGAGCCTGGACGCTCAACGTAATAATTAGAGTCTGGATACTCAACGAAAATAACCGGAGCCTGGACGCTCAACGAAAATAACCGGAGCCTGGACACTCAATGAAAATAACAGAAGTCTGAATACTCAACAAAAATGACCGGAGCCTGAACGCTCAACGAAAATGATCAGAGCCTGGATGCTCAACGTAATAACTGAAACCTGGATACTCAACAAAATAACCGGAGCTTGGATGCTCAACGAAAATTACCGGAATCTGGACGCTCTATGTAAACCGAAGTATGGATACTCAACGAAAATGACCAGAGCATGAATGCTCAACGAAATAACCGGAACCTGAATGCTCAACGAAATAACCAGAGCCTGGACGCTCAACTTAATAACCGGATTCTGGATACTCAACGAAAATGACCGGAGCCTGGACGCTCAACGTAATAATCGGAGCCTGAACCCTCAACATAATAACAAGAGTCTGGATACTCAACATAATAACTGGATTCTGGACGCTCAAGATAATAACCGGAGCGTAAATGCTCATCGTAATAACCGGAGTCTGGATACTCAACAAAAATGACCGGAGCTTGGACGCTCAACGAAAATGACCGGAGCCTGGACGCTCAACGTAATAATTAGAGTCTGGATACTCAACAAAAATAACCGGAGCCTGGACGCTCAACGAAAATAACCGGAGCCTGGACACTCAATGAAAATAACAGAAGTCTGAATACTCAACAAAAATGACCGGAGCCTGAACGCTCAACGAAAATGATCAGAGCCTGGATGCTCAACGTAATAACCGAAACCTGGATACTCAACGAAATAACCGGAGCTTGGATGCTCAACGAAAATTACCGGAATCTGGACGCTCTATGTAAACCGAAGTATGGATACTCAACGAAAATGACCAGAGCATGAATGCTCAACGAAATAACCGGAACCTGAATGCTCAACGAAATAACCACAGCCTGGACGCTCAACGTAATAACCGGAGTCTGGATACTCAACGAAAATGACCGGAGCCTGGACGCTCAATGTAATAATCGGATCCTGAACGATCAACGAAAATGACCGGAGACTGAATGCTCAACGTAAACCGGAGTATGGATACTCAACGAAAATGACCGGAGCCTAAATTCTCAACGAAATAACCGGAGCCTAAATGCTCAACGAAATAACCGGAGCCTGGACGCTCAACGTAATAACCCGAGTCTGGATACACAACGAAAATGGCTGGAGCCTGGATGCTCAACGTAATAACTAGAGCCTGAATGCTCAACGAAATAACCGGAGACTAAACGCTCAACGAAAATGACCGGAGCCTGGACGCTCAACGTAATAACCGGAGTCTGGATACTCAACGAAAATGACCGGAGCCTGGACGCTCAACGTAATAATCGGAGCCTGAACCCTCAACATAATAACAAGAGTCTAGATACTCAACATAATAACTGGATTCTGGACGCTCAAGATAATAACCGGAGCGTAAATGCTCATCGTAATAACCGAAGTCTGGATACTCAACAAGAATGACCGGAGCTTGGACGCTCAACGAAAATGACCGGAGCCTGGACGCTCAACGAAAATAACCGGAGCCTGGACACTCAATGAAAATAACAGAAGTCTGAATACTCAACAAAAATGACCAGAGCCTGAACGCTCAACGAAAATGATCAGAGCCTGGATGCTCAACGTAATAACCGAAACCTGGATACTCAACGAAATAACCGGAGCTTGGATGCTCAACGAAAATTACCGGAATCTGGACGCTATATGTAAACCGAAGTATGGATACTCAACGAAAATGACCAGAGCATGAATGCTCAACGAAATAACCGGAACCTGAATGCTCAACGAAATAACCACAGCCTGGACGCTCAACGTAATAACCGGAGTCTGGATACTCAACGAAAATGACCGGAGCCTGGACGCTCAATGTAATAATCGGATCCTGAACGATCAACGAAAATGACCGGAGACTGAATGCTCAACGTAAACCGGAGTATGGATACTCAACGAAAATGACCGGAGCCTAAATTCTCAACGAAATAACCGGAGCCTGAATGCTCAACGAAATAACCGGAGCCTGGACGCTCAACGTAATAACCCGAGTCTGGATACACAACGAAAATGGCTGGAGCCTGGATGCTCAACGTAATAACTAGAGCCTGAATGCTCAACGAAATAACCGGAGACTAAACGCTCAACGAAAATGACCGGAGCCTGGACGCTCAACGTAATAACCGGAGTCTGGATACTCAATGAAAATGACCGGAGCCTGGACGCTCAACGTAATAATCGGAGCCTGAACCCTCAACATAATAACAAGAGTCTAGATACTCAACATAATAACTGGATTCTGGACGCTCAAGATAATAACCGGAGCGTAAATGCTCATCGTAATAACCGAAGTCTGGATACTCAACAAGAATGACCGGAGCTTGGACACTCAACGAAAATGACCGGAGCCTGGACGCTCAACGAAAATAACCGGAGCCTGGACACTCAATGAAAATAACAGAAGTCTGAATACTCAACAAAAATGACCGGAGCCTGAACGCTCAACGAAAATGATCAGAGCCTGGATGCTCAACGTAATAACCGAAACCTGGATACTCAACGAAATAACCGGAGCTTGGATGCTCAATGAAAATTACCGGAATCTGGACGCTCTATGTAAACCGAAGTATGGATACTCAACGAAAATGACCAGAGCATGAATGCTCAACAAAATAACCGGAACCTGAGTGCTCAACGAAATAACCAGAGCCTGGACGCTCAACTTAATAACCGGAGTCTGGATACTCAACGAAAATGACCGGAGCCTGGACGCTCAACGTAATAATCGGAGCCTGAACCCTCAACATAATAACAAGAGTCTGGATACTCAACATAATAACTGGATTCTGGACGCTCAAGATAATAACCGGAGCGTAAATGCTCATCGTAATAACCGGAGTATGGATACTTAACAAAAATGACCGGAGCTTGGACGCTCAACGAAAATGACCGGAGCCTGGACGCTCAACGTAATAATTAGAGTCTGGATACTCAACGAAAATAACCGGAGCCTGGACGCTCAACGAAAATAACCGGAGCCTGGACACTCAATGAAAATAACAGAAGTCTGAATACTCAACAAAAATGACCAGAGCCTGAACGCTCAACGAAAATGATCAGAGCCTGGATGCTCAACGTAATAACCGAAACCTGGATACTCAACGAAATAACCGGAGCTTGGATGCTCAACGAAAATTACCGGAATCTGGACGCTCTATGTAAACCGAAGTATGGATACTCAACGAAAATGACCAGAGCATGAATGCTCAACGAAATAACCGGAACCTGAATGCTCAACGAAATAACCACAGCCTGGACGCTCAACGTAATAACCGGAGTCTGGATACTCAACGAAAATGACCGGAGCCTGGACGCTCAATATAATAATCGGATCCTGAACGATCAACGAAAATGACCGGAGACTGAATGCTCAACGTAAACCGGAGTATGGATACTCAACAAAAATGACCGGAGCCTAAATTCTCAACGAAATAACCGGAGCCTGAATGCTCAACGAAATAACCGGAGCCTGGACGCTCAACGTAATAACCCGAGTCTGGATACACAACGAAAATGGCTGGAGCCTGGATGCTCAACGTAATAACTAGAGCCTGAATGCTCAACGAAATAACCGGAGACTAAACGCTCAACGAAAATGACCGGAGCCTGGACGCTCAACGTAATAACCGGAGTCTGGATACTCAACGAAAATGACCGGAGCCTGGACGCTCAACGTAATAATCGGAGCCTGAACCCTCAACATAATAACAAGAGTCTAGATACTCAACATAATAACTGGATTCTGGACGCTCAAGATAATAACCGGAGCGTAAATGCTCATCGTAATAACCGAAGTCTGGATACTCAACAAGAATGACCGGAGCTTGGATGCTCAACGAAAATTACAGGAGCCTGGACGCTCAACGAAAATAACCGGAGCCTGGACACTCAATGAAAATAACAGAAGTCTGAATACTCAACAAAAATGACCGGAGCCTGAACGCTCAACGAAAATGATCAGAGCCTGGATGCTCAACGTAATAACCGAAACCTGGATACTCAACGAAATAACCGGAGCTTGGATGCTCAATGAAAATTACCGGAATCTGGACGCTCTATGTAAACCGAAGTATGGATACTCAACGAAAATGACCAGAGCATGAATGCTCAACAAAATAACCGGAACCTGAGTGCTCAACGAAATAACCAGAGCCTGGACACTCAACTTAATAACCGGAGTCTGGATACTCAACGAAAATGACCGGAGCCTGGACGCTCAACGTAATAATCGGAGCCTGAACCCTCAACATAATAACAAGAGTCTGGATACTCAACATAATAACTGGATTCTGGACGCTCAAGATAATAACCGGAGCGTAAATGCTCATCGTAATAACCGGAGTATGGATACTTAACAAAAATGACCGGAGCTTGGACGCTCAACGAAAATGACCGGAGCCTGGACGCTCAACGTAATAATTAGAGTCTGGATACTCAACGAAAATAACCGGAGCCTGGACGCTCAACGAAAATAACCGGAGCCTGGACACTCAATGAAAATAACAGAAGTCTGAATACTCAACAAAAATGACCAGAGCCTGAACGCTCAACGAAAATGATCAGAGCCTGGATGCTCAACGTAATAACCGAAACCTGGATACTCAACGAAATAACCGGAGCTTGGATGCTCAACGAAAATTACCGGAATCTGGACGCTCTATGTAAACCGAAGTATGGATACTCAACAAAAATGACCAGAGCATGAATGCTCAACGAAATAACCGGAACCTGAATGCTCAACGAAATAACCACAGCCTGGACGCTCAACGTAATAACCGGAGTCTGGATACTCAACGAAAATGACCGGAGCCTGGACGCTCAATGTAATAATCGGATCCTGAACGATCAACGAAAATGACCGGAGACTGAATGCTCAACGTAAACCGGAGTATGGATACTCAACGAAAATGACCGGAGCCTAAATTCTCAACGAAATAACCGGAGCCTGAATGCTCAACGAAATAACCGGAGCCTGGACGCTCAACGTAATAACCCGAGTCTGGATACACAACGAAAATGGCTGGAGCCTGGATGCTCAACGTAATAACTAGAGCCTGAATGCTCAACGAAATAACCGGAGACTAAACGCTCAACGAAAATGACCGGAGCCTGGACGCTCAACGTAATAACCGGAGTCTGGATACTCAACGAAAATGACCGGAGCCTGGACGCTCAACGTAATAATCGGAGCCTGAACCCTCAACATAATAACAAGAGTCTAGATACTCAACATAATAACTGGATTCTGGACGCTCAAGATAATAACCGGAGCGTAAATGCTCATCGTAATAACCGAAGTCTGGATACTCAACAAGAATGACCGGAGCTTGGACGCTCAACGAAAATGACCGGAGCCTGGACGCTCAACGAAAATAACCGGAGCCTGGACACTCAATGAAAATAACAGAAGTCTGAATACTCAACAAAAATGACCGGAGCCTGAACGCTCAACGAAAATGATCAGAGCCTGGATGCTCAACGTAATAACCGAAACGTGGATACTCAACGAAATAACCGGAGCTTGGATGCTCAATGAAAATTACCGGAATCTGGACGCTCTATGTAAACCGAAGTATGGATACTCAACGAAAATGACCAGAGCATGAATGCTCAACAAAATAACCGGAACCTGAGTGCTCAATGAAATAACCAGAGCCTGGACGCTCAACTTAATAACCGGAGTCTGGATACTCAACGAAAATGACCGGAGCCTGGACGCTCAACGTAATAATCGGAGCCTGAACCCTCAACATAATAACAAGAGTCTGGATACTCAACATAATAACTGGATTCTGGACGCTCAAGATAATAACCGGAGCGTAAATGCTCATCGTAATAACCGGAGTATGGATACTTAACAAAAATGACCGGAGCTTGGACGCTCAACGAAAATGACCGGAGCCTGGACGCTCAACGTAATAATTAGAGTCTGGATACTCAACGAAAATAACCGGAGCCTGGACGCTCAACGAAAATAACCGGAGCCTGGACACTCAATGAAAATAACAGAAGTCTGAATACTCAACAAAAATGACCAGAGCCTGAACGCTCAACGAAAATGATCAGATCCTGGATGCTCAACGTAATAACCGAAACCTGGATACTCAACGAAATAACCGGAGCTTGGATGCTCAACGAAAATTACCGGAATCTGGACGCTCTATGTAAACCGAAGTATGGATACTCAACGAAAATGACCAAAGCATGAATGCTCAACGAAATAACCGGAACCTGAATGCTCAACGAAATAACCACAGCCTGGACGCTCAACGTAATAACCGGAGTCTGGATACTCAACGAAAATGACCGGAGCCTGGACGCTCAATGTAATAATCGGATCCTGAACGATCAACGAAAATGACCGGAGACTGAATGCTCAACGTAAACCGGAGTATGGATACTCAACGAAAATGACCGGAGCCTAAATTCTCAACGAAATAACCGGAGCCTGAATGCTCAACGAAATAACCGGAGCCTGGACGCTCAACGTAATAACCCGAGTCTGGATACACAACGAAAATGGCTGGAGCCTGGATGCTCAACGTAATAACTAGAGCCTGAATGCTCAACGAAATAACCGGAGACTAAACGCTCAACGAAAATGACCGGAGCCTGGACGCTCAACGTAATAACCGGAGTCTGGATACTCAACGAAAATGACCGGAGCCTGGACGCTCAACGTAATAATCGGAGCCTGAACCCTCAACATAATAACAAGAGTCTAGATACTCAACATAATAACTGGATTCTGGACGCTCAAGATAATAACCGGAGCGTAAATGCTCATCGTAATAACCGAAGTCTGGATACTCAACAAGAATGACCGGAGCTTGGACGCTCAACGAAAATGACCGGAGCCTGGACGCTCAACGAAAATAACCGAAGCCTGGACACTCAATGAAAATAACAGAAGTCTGAATACTCAACAAAAATGACCGGAGCCTGAACGCTCAACGAAAATGATCAGAGCCTGGATGCTCAACGTAATAACCGAAACATGGATACTCAACGAAATAACCGGAGCTTGGATGCTCAATGAAAATTACCGGAATCTGGACGCTCTATGTAAACCGAAGTATGGATACTCAACGAAAATGACCAGAGCATGAATGCTCAACAAAATAACCGGAACCTGAGTGCTCAATGAAATAACCAGAGCCTGGACGCTCAACTTAATAACCGGAGTCTGGATACTCAACGAAAATGACCGGAGCCTGGACGCTCAACGTAATAATCGGAGCCTGAACCCTCAACATAATAACAAGAGTCTGGATACTCAACATAATAACTGGATTCTGGACGCTCAAGATAATAACCGGAGCGTAAATGCTCATCGTAATAACCGGAGTATGGATACTTAACAAAAATGACCGGAGCTTGGACGCTCAACGAAAATGACCGGAGCCTGGACGCTCAACGTAATAATTAGAGTCTGGATACTCAACGAAAATAACCGGAGCCTGGACGCTCAACGAAAATAACCGGATCCTGGACACTCAATGAAAATAACAGAAGTCTGAATACTCAACAAAAATGACCAGAGCCTGAACGCTCAACGAAAATGATCAGAGCCTGGATGCTCAACGTAATAACCGAAACCTGGATACTCAACGAAATAACCGGAGCTTGGATGCTCAACGAAAATTACCGGAATCTGGACGCTCTATGTAAACCGAAGTATGGATACTCAACGAAAATGACCAAAGCATGAATGCTCAACGAAATAACCGGAACCTGAATGCTCAACGAAATAACCACAGCCTGGACGCTCAACGTAATAACCGGAGTCTGGATACTCAACGAAAATGACCGGAGCCTGGACGCTCAATGTAATAATCGGAGCCTGAACGATCAACGAAAATGACCGGAGACTGAATGCTCAACGTAAACCGGAGTATGGATACTCAACGAAAATGACCGGAGCCTAAATTCTCAACGAAATAACCGGAGTCTGAATGCTCAACGAAATAACCGGAGCCTGGACGCTCAACGTAATAACCCGAGTCTGGATACACAACGAAAGTGGCTGGAGCCTGGATGCTCAACGTAATAACTAGAGCCTGAATGCTCAACGAAATAACCGGAGACTAAACGCTCAACGAAAATGACCGGAGCCTGGACGCTCAACGTAATAATCGGAGCCTGAACCCTCAACATAATAACAAGAGTCTAGATACTCAACATAATAACTGGATTCTGGACGCTCAAGATAATAACCGGAGCGTAAATGCTCATCGTAATAACCGAAGTCTGGATACTCAACAAGAATGACCGGAGCTTGGACGCTCAACGAAAATGACCGGAGCCTGGACGCTCAACGAAAATAACCGGAGCCTGGACACTCAATGAAAATAACAGAAGTCTGAATACTCAACAAAAATGACCGGAGCCTGAACGCTCAACGAAAATGATCAGAGCCTGGATGCTCAACGTAATAACCGAAACGTGGATACTCAACGAAATAACCGGAGCTTGGATGCTCAATGAAAATTACCGGAATCTGGACGCTCTATGTAAACCGAAGTATGGATACTCAACGAAAATGACCAGAGCATGAATGCTCAACAAAATAACCGGAACCTGAGTGCTCAATGAAATAACCAGAGCCTGGACGCTCAACTTAATAACCGGAGTCTGGATACTCAACGAAAATGACCGGAGCCTGGACGCTCAACGTAATAATCGGAGCCTGAACCCTCAACATAATAACAAGAGTCTGGATACTCAACATAATAACTGGATTCTGGACGCTCAAGATAATAACCGGAGCGTAAATGCTCATCGTAATAACCGGAGTATGGATACTTAACAAAAATGACCGGAGCTTGGACGCTCAACGAAAATGACCGGAGCCTGGACGCTCAACGTAATAATTAGAGTCTGGATACTCAACGAAAATAACCGGAGCCTGGACGCTCAACGAAAATAACCGGAGCCTGGACACTCAATGAAAATAACAGAAGTCTGAATACTCAACAAAAATGACCAGAGCCTGAACGCTCAACGAAAATGATCAGAGCCTGGATGCTCAACGTAATAACCGAAACCTGGATACTCAACGAAATAACCGGAGCTTGGATGCTCAACGAAAATTACCGGAATCTGGACGCTCTATGTAAACCGAAGTATGGATACTCAACGAAAATGACCAAAGCATGAATGCTCAACGAAATAACCGGAACCTGAATGCTCAACGAAATAACCACAGCCTGGACGCTCAACGTAATAACCGGAGTCTGGATACTCAACGAAAATGACCGGAGCCTGGACGCTCAATGTAATAATCGGATCCTGAACGATCAACGAAAATGACCGGAGACTGAATGCTCAACGTAAACCGGAGTATGGATACTCAACGAAAATGACCGGAGCCTAAATTCTAAACGAAATAACCGGAGCCTGAATGCTCAACGAAATAACCGGAGCCTGGACGCTCAACGTAATAACCCGAGTCTGGATACACAACGAAAATGGCTGGAGCCTGGATGCTCAACGTAATAACTAGAGCCTGAATGCTCAACGAAATAACCGGAGACTAAACGCTCAACGAAAATGACCGGAGCCTGGACGCTCAACGTAATAACCGGAGTCTGGATACTCAACGAAAATGACCGGAGCCTGGACGCTCAACGTAATAATCGGAGCCTGAACCCTCAACATAATAACAAGAGTCTAGATACTCAACATAATAACTGGATTCTGGACGCTCAAGATAATAACCGGAGCGTAAATGCTCATCGTAATAACCGAAGTCTGGATACTCAACAAGAATGACCGGAGCTTGGACGCTCAACGAAAATGACCGGAGCCTGGACGCTCAACGAAAATAACCGAAGCCTGGACACTCAATGAAAATAACAGAAGTCTGAATACTCAACAAAAATGACCGGAGCCTGAACGCTCAACGAAAATGATCAGAGCCTGGATGCTCAACGTAATAACCGAAACGTGGATACTCAACGAAATAACCGGAGCTTGGATGCTCAATGAAAATTACCGGAATCTGGACGCTCTATGTAAACCGAAGTATGGATACTCAACGAAAATGACTAGAGCATGAATGCTCAACGAAATAACCGGAGACTAAACGCTCAACGAAAATGACCGGAGCCTGGACGCTCAACTTAATAACCGGAGTCTGGATACTCAACGAAAATGACCGGAGCCTGGACGCTCAACGTAATAATCGGAGCCTGAACCCTCAACATAATAACAAGAGTCTGGATACTCAACATAATAACTGGATTCTGGACGCTCAAGATAATAACCGGAGCGTAAATGCTCATCGTAATAACCGGAGTATGGATACTTAACAAAAATGACCGGAGCTTGGACGCTCAACGAAAATGACCGGAGCCTGGACGCTCAACGTAATAATTAGAGTCTGGATACTCAACGAAAATAACCGGAGCCTGGACGCTCAACGAAAATAACCGGAGCCTGGACACTCAATGAAAATAACAGAAGTCTGAATACTCAACAAAAATGACCGGAGCCTGAACGCTCAACGAAAATGATCAGAGCCTGGATGCTCAACGTAATAACCGAAACCTGGATACTCAACGAAATAACCGGAGCTTGGATGCTCAACGAAAATTACCGGAATCTGGACGCTCTATGTAAACCGAAGTATGGATACTCAACGAAAATGACCAGAGCATGAATGCTCAACGAAATAACCGGAACCTGAATGCTCAACGAAATAACCAGAGCCTGGACGCTCAACGTAATAACCGGAGTCTGGATACTCAACGAAAATGACCGGAGCCTGGACGCTCAACGTAATAATCGGATCCTGAACGATCAACGAAAATGACCGGAGACTGAATGCTCAACGTAAACCGGAGTATGGATACTCAACGAAAATGACCGGAGCCTAATTTCTCAACGAAATAACCGGAGCCTGAATGCTCAACGAAATAACCGGAGCCTGGACGCTCAACGTAATAACCCGAGTCTGGATACACAACGAAAATGGCTGGAGCCTGGATGCTCAACGTAATAACTAGAGCCTGAATGCTCAACGAAATAACCGGAGATTAAACGCTCAACGAAAATGACCGGAGCCTGGACGCTCAACGTAATAACCGGAGTCTGGATACTCAACGAAAATGACGGGAGCCTGGACGCTCAACGTAATAATCGGAGGCTGAACCCTCAACATAATAACAAGAGTCTAGATACTCAACATAATAACTGGATTCTGGACGCTCAAGATAATAACCGGAGCGTAAATGCTCATCGTAATAACCGGAGTCTGGATACTCAACAAGAATGACCGGAGCTTGGACGCTCAACGAAAATGACCGAAGCCTGGACGCTCAACGTAATAATTAGAGTCTGGATACTCAACGAAAATAACCAGAGCCTAGACGCTCAATGAAAATAACCGGAGCCTGGACACTCAATGAAAATAACAGAAGTCTAAATACTCAACAAAAATGACTGGAGCCTGAACGCTCAACGAAAATGATCAGAGCCTGAATGCTCAACGTAATAACCGAAACCTGGATACTCAACGAAATAACCGGAGCTTGGATGCTCAACGAAAATTACCAGAATCTGGACGCTCTATGTAAACCGAAGTATGGATACTCAACGAAAATGACCAGAGCATGAATGCTCAATGAAATAACCGGAACCTGAATGCTCAACGAAATAACCAGAGCTTGGACGCTCAACGTAATAACCGGAGTCTGGATACTCAACGAAAATGACCGGAGCCTGGACGCTCAACGTAATAATCGGATCCTGAACGATCAACGAAAATGACCGGAGCCTGAATGCTCAACGTAAACCGGAGTATGGATACACAACGAAAATGACCGGAGCCTAAATTCTCAACGAAATAACCGGAGCCTGAATGCTCAACGAAATAACCGGAGCCTGGACGCTCAACGTAATAACCCGAGTCTGGATACACAACGAAAATGGCTGGAGCCTGGATGCTCAACGTAATAACTAGAGCCTGAATGCTCAAAGAAATAACCGGAGACTAAACGCCCAACGAAAATGACCGGAGCCAGGCTGCTCAACGTAATAACCGGAGTCTGGATACTCAACGAAAATGACCGGAGCCTGGACGATCAACGTAATAATCGGAGCCTGAACCCTCAACATAATAACAAGAGTCTAGATACTCAACATAATAACTGGATTCTGGACGCTCAAGATAATAACCGGAGCGTAAATGCTCATCGTAATAACCGGAGTCTGGATACTCAACAAGAATGACCGGAGCTTGGACGCTCAACGAAAATGACCGAAGCCTGGACGCTCAACGTAATAATTAGAGTCTGGATACTCAACGAAAATAACCGGAGCCTGGACGCTCAACGAAAATAACCGGAGCCTGGACACTCAATGAAAATAACAGAAGTCTGAATACTCAACAAAAATGACCAGAGCCTGAACGCTCAACGAAAATGATCAGAGCCTGGATGCTCAACGTAATAACCGAAACCTGGATACTCAACGAAATAACCGGAGCTTGGATGCTCAACGAAAATTACCGGAATCTGGACGCTCTATGTAAACCGAAGTATGGATACTCAACGAAAATGACCAGAGCATGAATGCTCAACGAAATAACCGGAACCTGAATGCTCAACGAAATAACCACAGCCTGGACGCTCAACGTAATAACCGGAGTCTGGATACTCAACGAAAATGACCAGAGCCTGGACGCTCAATGTAATAATCGGATCCTGAATGATCAACGAAAATGACCGGAGACTGAATGCTCAACGTAAACCGGAGTATGGATACTCAACGAAAATGACCGGACCCTAAATTCTCAACGAAATAACCGGAGCCTGAATGCTCAACGAAATAACCGGAGCCTGGACGCTCAACGTAATAACCCGAGTCTGGATACACAACGAAAATGGCTGGAGCCTGGATGCTCAACGTAATAACTAGAGCCTGAATGCTCAACGAAATAACCGGAGACTAAACGCTCAACGAAAATGACCGGAGCCTGGACGCTCAACGTAATAACCGGAGTCTGGATACTCAACGAAAATGACCGGAGCCTGGACGCTCAACGTAATAATCGGAGCCTGAACCCTCAACATAATAACAAGAGTCTAGATACTCAACATAATAACTGGATTCTGGACGCTCAAGATAATAACCGGAGCGTAAATGCTCATCGTAATAACCGAAGTCTGGATACTCAACAAGAATGACCGGAGCTTGGACGCTCAACGAAAATGACCGGAGCCTGGACGCTCAACGTAATAATTAGAGTCTGGATACTCAACGAAAATAACCAGAGCCTAGACGCTCACGAAAATAACCGGAGCCTGGACACTCAATGAAAATAACAGAAGTCTAAATACTCAACAAAAATGACCGGAGCCTGAACGCTCAACGAAAATGATTAGAGCCTGGATGCTCAACGTAATAACTGAAACCTGGATACTCAACGAAATAACCGGAGCTTGGATGCTCAACGAAAATTACCGGAATCTGGACGCTCTATGTAAACCGAAGTATGGATACTCAACGAAAATGACCAGAGCATGAATGCTCAACGAAATAACCGGAACCTGAATGCTCAACGAAATAACCAGAGCCTGGACGCTCAACGTAATAACCGGAGTCTGGATACTCAACGAAAATGACCGGAGCCTGGACGCTCAACGTAATAATCGGATCCTGAACGATCAACGAAAATGACCGGAGACTGAATGCTCAACGTAAACCGGAGTATGGATACTCAACGAAAATGACCGGAGCCTAATTTCTCAACGAAATAACCGGAGCCTGAATGCTCAACGAAATAACCGGAGCCTGGACGCTCAACGTAATAACCCGAGTCTGGATACACAACGAAAATGGCTGGAGCCTGGATGCTCAACGTAATAACTAGAGCCTGAATGCTCAACGAAATAACCGGAGATTAAACGCTCAACGAAAATGACCGGAGCCTGGACGCTCAACGTAATAACCGGAGTCTGGATACTCAACGAAAATGACGGGAGCCTGGACGCTCAACGTAATAATCGGAGGCTGAACCCTCAACATAATAACAAGAGTCTAGATACTCAACATAATAACTGGATTCTGGACGCTCAAGATAATAACCGGAGCGTAAATGCTCATCGTAATAACCGGAGTCTGGATACTCAACAAGAATGACCGGAGCTTGGACGCTCAACGAAAATGACCGAAGCCTGGACGCTCAACGTAATAATTAGAGTCTGGATACTCAACGAAAATAACCGGAGCCTGGACGCTGAACGAAAATAACCGGAGCCTGGACACTCAATGAAAATAACAGAAGTCTGAATACTCAACAAAAATGACCGGAGCCTGAACGCTCAACGAAAATGATCACAGCCTGGATGCTCAACGTAATAACCGAAACCTGGATACTCAACGAAATAACCGGAGCTTGGATGCTCAACGAAAATTACCAGAATCTGGACGCTCTATGTAAACCGAAGTATGGATACTCAACGAAAATGACCAGAGCATGAATGCTCAACGAAATAACCGGAACCTGAATGCTCAACGAAATAACCACAGCCTGGACGCTCAACGTAATAACCGGAGTCTGGATACTCAACGAAAATGACCGGAGCCTGGACGCTCAATGTAATAATCGGATCCTGAATGATCAACGAAAATGACCGGAGACTGAATGCTCAACGTAAACCGGAGTATGGATACTCAACAAAAATGACCGGAGCCTAAATTCTCAACGAAATAACCGGAGCCTGAATGCTCAACGAAATAACCGGAGCCTGGACGCTCAACGTAATAACCCGAGTCTGGATACACAACGAAAATGGCTGGAGCCTGGATGCTCAACGTAATAACTAGAGCCTGAATGCTCAACGAAATAACCGGAGACTAAACGCTCAACGAAAATGACCGGAGCCTGGACGCTCAACGTAATAACCGGAGTCTGGATACTCAACGAAAATGACCGGAGCCTGGACGCTCAACGTAATAATCGGAGCCTGAACCCTCAACATAATAACAAGAGTCTAGATACTCAACATAATAACTGGATTCTGGACGCTCAAGATAATAACCGGAGCGTAAATGCTCATCGTAATAACCGAAGTCTGGATACTCAACAAGAATGACCGGAGCTTGGACGCTCAGCGAAAATGACCGGAGCCTGGACGCTCAACGTAATAATTAGAGTCTGGATACTCAACGAAAATAACCAGAGCCTAGACGCTCAACGAAAATAACCGGAGCCTGGACACTTAATGAAAATAACAGAAGTCTAAATACTCAACAAAAATGACCGGAGCCTGAACGCTCAACGAAAATGATCAGAGCCTGGATGCTCAACGTAATAACTGAAACCTGGATACTCAACGAAATAACTGGAGCTTGGATGCTCAACGAAAATTACCGGAATCTGGATGCTCTATGTAAACCGAAGTATGGATACTCAACGAAAATGACCAGAGCATGAATGCTCAACGAAATAACCGGAACCTGAATGCTCAACGAAATAACCAGAGCCTGGACGCTCAACGTAATAACCGGAGTCTGGATACTCAACGAAAATGACCGGAGCCTGGACGCTCAACGTAATAATCGGATCCTGAACGATCAACGAAAATGACCGGAGACTGAATGCTCAACGTAAACCGGAGTATGGATACTCAACGAAAATGACCGAAGCCTAATTTCTCAACGAAATAACCGGAGCCTGAATGCTCAACGAAATAACCGGAGCCTGGACGCTCAACGTAATAACCCGAGTCTGGATACACAACGAAAATGGCTGGAGCCTGGATGCTCAACGTAATAACTAGAGCCTGAATGCTCAACGAAATAACCGGAGACTAAACGCTCAACGAAAATGACCGGAGCCTGGACGCTCAACGTAATAACCGGAGTCTGGATACTCAACGAAAATGACCGGAGCCTGGACGCTCAACGTAATAATCGGAGCCTGAACCCTCAACATAATAACAAGAGTCTAGATACTCAACATAATAACTGGATTCTGGACGCTCAAGATAATAACCGGAGCGTAAATGCTCATCGTAATAACCGGAGTCTGGATACTCAACAAGAATGACCGGAGCTTGGACGCTCAACGAAAATGACCGAAGCCTGGACGCTCAACGTAATAATTAGAGTCTGGATACTCAACGAAAATAACCGGAGCCTGGACGCTCAACGAAAATAACCGGATCCTGGACACTCAATGAAAATAACAGAAGTCTGAATACTCAACAAAAATGACCGGAGCCTGAACGCTCAACGAAAATGATCACAGCCTGGATGCTCAACGTAATAACCGAAACCTGGATACTCAACGAAATAACCGGAGCTTGGATGCTCAACGAAAATTACCGGAATCTGGACGCTCTATGTAAACCGAAGTATGGATACTCAACGAAAATGACCAGAGCATGAATGCTCAACGAAATAACCGGAACCTGAATGCTCAACGAAATAACCAGAGCCTTTGACGCTCAACGTAATAACCGGAGTCTGGATACTCAACGAAAATGACCGGATCCTGGACGCTCAACGTAATAATCGGATCCTGAACGATCAACGAAAATGACCGGAGACTGAATGCTCAACGTAAACCGGAGTATGGATACTCAACGAAAATGACCGGAGCATGAATTCTCAACGAAATAACCGGAGCCTGAATGCTCAACGAAATAACCGGAGCCTGGACGCTCAACGTAATAACCCGAGTCTGGATACACAACGAAAATGGCTGGAGCCTGGATGCTCAACGTAATAACTAGAGCCTGAATGCTCAACGAAATAACCGGAGACTAAACGCTCAACGAAAATGACCGGAGCCTGGACGCTCAACGTAATAACCGGAGTCTGGATACTCAACGAAAATGACCGGAGCCTGGACGCTCAACGTAATAATCGGAGCCTGAACCCTCAACATAATAACAAGAGTCTAGATACTCAACATAATAACTGGATTCTGGACGCTCAAGATAATAACCGGAGCGTAAATGCTCATCGTAATAACCGAAGTCTGGATACTCAACAAGAATGACCGGAGCTTGGACGCTCAGCGAAAATGACCGGAGCCTGGACGCTCAACGTAATAATTAGAGTCTGGATACTCAACGAAAATAACCAGAGCCTAGACGCTCAACGAAAATAACCGGAGCCTGGACACTTAATGAAAATAACAGAAGTCTAAATACTCAACAAAAATGACCGGAGCCTGAACGCTCAACGAAAATGATCAGAGCCTGGATGCTCAACGTAATAACTGAAACCTGGATACTCAACGAAATAACTGGAGCTTGGATGCTCAACGAAAATTACCGGAATCTGGATGCTCTATGTAAACCGAAGTATGGATACTCAACGAAAATGACCAGAGCATGAATGCTCAACGAAATAACCGGAACCTGAATGCTCAACGAAATAACCAGAGCCTGGACGCTCAACGTAATAACCGGAGTCTGGATACTCAACGAAAATGACCGGAGCCTGGACGCTCAACGTAATAATCGGATCCTGAACGATCAACGAAAATGACCGGAGACTGAATGCTCAACGTAAACCGGAGTATGGATACTCAACGAAAATGACCGAAGCCTAATTTCTCAACGAAATAACCGGAGCCTGAATGCTCAACGAAATAACCGGAGCCTGGACGCTCAACGTAATAACCCGAGTCTGGATACACAACGAAAATGGCTGGAGCCTGGATGCTCAACGTAATAACTAGAGCCTGAATGCTCAACGAAATAACCGGAGACTAAACGCTCAACGAAAATGACCGGAGCCTGGACGCTCAACGTAATAACCGGAGTCTGGATACTCAACGAAAATGACCGGAGCCTGGACGCTCAACGTAATAATCGGAGCCTGAACCCTCAACATAATAACAAGAGTCTAGATACTCAACATAATAACTGGATTCTGGACGCTCAAGATAATAACCGGAGCGTAAATGCTCATCGTAATAACCGGAGTCTGGATACTCAACAAGAATGACCGGAGCTTGGACGCTCAACGAAAATGACCGAAGCCTGGACGCTCAACGTAATAATTAGAGTCTGGATACTCAACGAAAATAACCGGAGCCTGGACGCTCAACGAAAATAACCGGATCCTGGACACTGAATGAAAATAACAGAAGTCTGAATACTCAACAAAAATGACCGGAGCCTGAACGCTCAACGAAAATGATCACAGCCTGGATGCTCAACGTAATAACCGAAACCTGGATACTCAACGAAATAACCGGAGCTTGGATGCTCAACGAAAATTACCGGAATCTGGACGCTCTATGTAAACCGAAGTATGGATACTCAACGAAAATGACCAGAGCATGAATGCTCAACGAAATAACCGGAACCTGAATGCTCAACGAAATAACCAGAGCCTTTGACGCTCAACGTAATAACCGGAGTCTGGATACTCAACGAAAATGACCGGATCCTGGACGCTCAACGTAATAATCGGATCCTGAACGATCAACGAAAATGACCGGAGACTGAATGCTCAACGTAAACCGGAGTATGGATACTCAACGAAAATGACCGGAGCATGAATTCTCAACGAAATAACCGGAGCCTGAATGCTCAACGAAATAACCGGAGCCTGGACGCTCAACGTAATAACCCGAGTCTGGATACACAACGAAAATGGCTGGAGCCTGGATGCTCAACGTAATAACTAGAGCCTGAATGCTCAACGAAATAACCGGAGACTAAACGCTCAACGAAAATGACCGGAGCCTAGACGCTCAACGTAATAACCGGAGTCTGGATACTCAACAAAAATGACCGGAGCCTGGATGCTCAACGTAATAATCGGAGCCTGAACCCTCAACATAATAACAAGAGTCTGGATACTCAACATAATAACTGGATTCTGGACGCTCAAGTTAATAACTGGAGCGTAAATGCTCATCGTAATAACCGGAGTCTAGATACTCAACAAAAATGACTGGAGCTTGGACGCTCAACGAAAATGACCGGAGCCTGGATGCTCAACGTAATAATTAGAGTCTGGATACTCAACGAAAATAACCAGAGCCTGGACGCTCAACGAAAATTACCGGAGCCTGGACACTCAATGAAAATAACAGAAGTCTGAATACTCAACAAAAATGACCGGAGCCTGAACGCTCAACGAAAATGATCAGAGCCTGGATGCTCAACGTAATAACCGAAACCTGGATACTCAACGAAATAACAGGAGCTTGGATGCTCAAAGAAAATTACCGAAATCTGGACGCTCTATGTAAACCGAAGTATGGATACTCAACGAAAATGACCAGAGCATGAATGCTCAACGAAATAACCGGAGCCTGAATGCTCAACGAAATAACCAGAGCCTGGACGCTCAACGTAATAACCGGAGTCTGGATACTCAACGAAAATGACCGGAGCCTGGACGCTCAACGTAATAATCGGATCCTGAACGATCAACGAAAATGACCGGAGACTGAATGCTCAACGTGAACCGGAGTATGGATACTCAACGAAAATGACCGGAGCCTGAATTCTCAACAAAATAACCGGAGCCTGAATGCTCAACGAAATAACCGGAGCCTGGACGGTCAACGTAATAACCCGAGTCTGGATACACAACGAAAATGGCTGGAGCCTGGATGCTCAACGTAATAACACGAGCCTGAATGCTCAACGAAATAACCGGAGACTAAACACTCAACGAAAATGACCGGAGCCTGGACGCTCAACGTAATAACCGGAGTCTGGATATTAACAAAAATGACCCGAGCCTGGACGCTCAACGTAATAATCGGAGCCTGAACCCTCAACATAATAACAAGAGTCAGGATACTCAACATAATAACTGGATTCTGGACGCTCAAGATAATAACCGGAGAGTAAATGCTCAACGTAATAACCGGAGTCTGGATACTCAACGAGAATGATCGGATCCTGGACGCTCAACGTAATAATCGAATCCTGAACGATCAACGAAAATGACCGGAGACTGAATGCTCAATGTAAACCGGAGTCTGGATACTCAACGAAAATGACCGGAGCCTAAATTCTCAACGAAATAACCGGAGCCTGAATGCTCAACGAAATAATCGGAGCCTGGACGCTCAACGTAATAACCCGAGTCTGGATACACAACAAAAATGGCTGGAGCCTGGATGCTCAACGTAATAACTAGAGCCTGAATGCTCAACGAAATAACCGGAGACTAAACGCTCAACGAAAATGACCGGAGCCTGGACGCTCAACGTAATAACCGGAGTCTGGATACTCAACGAAAATGACCAGTGCCTGGACGCTCAACGTAATAATCGGAGCCTGAACCCTCAACATAATAACAAGAGTCTAGATACTCAACATAATAACTGGATTCTGGACGCTCAAGATAATAACCGGAGCGTAAATGCTCATCGTAATAACCGGAGTCTGGATACTCAACAAGCATGACCGAAGCTTGGACGCTCAACGAAAATGACCGGAGCCTGGACGCTCAACGTAATAATTAGAGTCTGGATACTCAACGAAAATAACCAGAGCCTGGATGCTCAACGAAAATAACCGGAGCCTGGACACTCAATGAAAATAACAGAAGTCTGAATACTCAACAAAAATGACCGGAGCCTGAACGCTCAACGAAAATGATCAGAGCCTGGATGCTCAACGTAATAACCGAAACCTGGATACTCAACGAAATAACCGGAGCTTGGATGCTCAACGAAAATTACCGGAATCTGGACGCTCTATGTAAACCGAAGTATGGATACTCAACGAAAATGACCAGAGCATGAATGCTCAACGAAATAACCGGAACCTGAATGCTCAACGAAATAACCAGAGCCTGGACGCTCAACGTAATAATCGGAGTCTGGATACTCAAGGAAAATGACCGGAGCCTGGACGCTCAACGTAATAATCGGATCCTGAACGATCAACGAAAATGACCGGAGACTGAATGCTCAACGTAAACCGGAGTATGGATACTCAACGAAAATGACCGGAGCCTAAATTCTCAACGAAATAACCGGAGCCTGAATGCTCAACGAAATAACCGGAGCCTGGACGCTCAACGTAATAACCCGAGTCTGGATACACAACGAAAATGGCTGGAGCCTGGATGCTCAACGTAATAACTAGAGCCTGAATGCTCAAAGAAATAACCGGAGACTAAACGCTCAACGAAAATGACCGGAGCCTGGACGCTCAACGTAATAACCGGAGTCTGGATACTCAACGAAAATGACCGGAGCCTGGACGATCAACGTAATAATCGGAGCCTGAACCCTCAACATAATAACAAGAGTCTAGATACTCAACATAATAACTGGATTCTGGACGCTCAAGATAATAACCGGAGCGTAAATGCTCATCGTAATAACCGGAGTCTGGATACTCAACAAGAATGACCGGAGCTTGGACGCTCAACGAAAATGACCGAAGCCTGAACGCTCAACGTAATAATTAGAGTCTGGATACTCAACGAAAATAACCGGAGCCTGGACGCTCAACGAAAATAACCGGAGCCTGGACACTCAATGAAAATAACAGAAGTCTGAATACTCAACAAAAATGACCGGAGCCTGAACGCTCAACGAAAATGATCAGAGCCTGGATGCTTAACGTAATAACCGAAACCTGGATACTCAACGAAATAACCGGAGCTTGGATGCTCAACGAAAATTACCGGAATCTGGACGCTCTATGTAAATTGAAGTATGGATACTTAACGAAAATGACCAGAGCATGAATGCTCAACGAAATAACTGGAACCTGAATGCTCAACGAAATAACCAGAGCCTTTGACGCTCAACGTAATAACCGGAGTCTGGATACTCAACGAAAATGACCGGATCCTGGACGCTCAACGTAATAATCGGATCCTGAACGATCAACGAAAATGACCGGAGACTGAATGCTCAACGTAAACCGGAGTATGGATACTCAACGAAAATGACCGGAGCCTAAATTCTCAACGAAATAACCGGAGCCTGAATGCTCAACGAAATAACCGGAGCCTGGACGCTCAACGTAATAACCCGAGTCTGGATACACAACGAAAATGGCTGTAGCCTGGATGCTCAACGTAATAACTAGAGCCTGAATGCTCAACGAAATAACCGGAGACTAAACGCTCAACGAAAATGACCGGAGCCTGGACGCTCAACGTAATAACCGGAGTCTGAATACTCAACAAAAATGACCGGAGCCTGGACGCTCAACGTAATAATCGGAGCCTGAACCCTCAACATAATAACAAGAGTCTGGATACTCAACATAATAACTTGATTCTGGACGCTCAAGATAATAACCGGAGCGTAAATGCTCATCGTAATAACCGGAGTCTGGATACTCAACAAGAATGACCGGAGCTTGGACGCTCAACGAAAATGACCGGAGCCTGGATGCTCAACGTAATAATTAGAGTCTGGATACTCAACGAAAATAACCAGAGCCTGGACGCTCAACGAAAATAACCGGAGCCTGGACACTCAATGAAAATAACAGAAGTCTAAATACTCAACAAAAATGACCGGAGCCTGAACGCTCAACAAAAATGATCAGAGCCTGGATGCTCAACGTAATAACCGAAACCTGGATACTCAACGAAATAACCAGAGCTTGGATGCTCAACGAAAATTACCGGAATCTGGACGCTCTATGTAAACCGAAGTATGGATACTCAACGAAAATGACCAGAGCAAGAATGCTCAACGAAATAACCGGAACCTGAATGCTCAACGAAATAACCAGAGCCTGGACGCTCAACGTAATAACCGGAGTCTGGATACTCAACGAAAATGACCGGAGCCTGGACGCTCAACGTAATAATTGGATCCTGAACGATCAACGAAAATGACCGGAGCCTGAATGCTCAACGTAAACCGGAGTATGGATACACAACGAAAATGACCGGAGCCTAAATTCTCAACGAAATAACCGGAGCCTGAATGCTCAACGAAATAACCGGAGCCTGGACGCTCAACGTAATAACCCGAGTCTGGATACACAACGAAAATGGCTGGAGCCTGGATGCTCAACGTAATAACTAGAGCCTGAATGCTCAAAGAAATAACCGGAGACTAAACGCCCAACGAAAATGACCGGAGCCTGGCTGCTCAACGTAATAACCGGAGTCTGGATACTCAACGAAAATGACCGGAGCCTGGACGATCAACGTAATAATCGGAGCCTGAACCCTCAACATAATAACAAGAGTCTAGATACTCAACATAATAACTGGATTCTGGACGCTCAAGATAATAACCGGAGCGTAAATGCTCATCGTAATAACCGGAGTCTGGATACTCAACAAGAATGACCGGAGCTTGGACGCTCAACGAAAATGACCGAAGCCTGGACGCTCAACGTAATAATTAGAGTCTGGATACTCAACGAAAATAACCGGAGCCTGGACGCTCAACGAAAATAACCGGAGCCTGGACACTCAATGAAAATAACAGAAGTCTGAATACTCAACAAAAATGACCGGAGCCTGAACGCTCAACGAAAATGATCAGAGCCTGGATGCTTAACGTAATAACCGAAACCTGGATACTCAACGAAATAACCGGAGCTTGGATGCTCAACGAAAATTACCGGAATCTGGACGCTCTATGTAAACTGAAGTATGGATACTTAACGAAAATGACCAGGGCATGAATGCTCAACGAAATAACTGGAACCTGAATGCTCAACGAAATAACCAGAGCCTTTGACGCTCAACGTAATAACCGGAGTTTGGATACTCAACGAAAATGACCGGATCCTGGACGCTCAACGTAATAATCGGATCCTGAACGATCAACGAAAATGACCGGAGACTGAATGCTCAACGTAAACCGGAGTATGGATACTCAACGAAAATGACCGGAGCCTAAATTCTCAACGAAATAACCGGAGCCTGAATGCTCAACGAAATAACCGGAGCCTGGACGCTCAACCGAATAACCCGAGTCTGGATACACAACGAAAATGGCTGGAGCCTGGATGCTCAACGTAATAACTAGAGCCTGAATGTTCAACGAAATAACCGGAGACTAAACGCTCAACGAAAATGACCGGAGCCTGGACGCTCAACGTAATAACCGGAGTCTGAATACTCAACAAAAATGACCGGAGCCTGGACGCTCAACGTAATAATCGGAGCCTGAACCCTCAACATAATAACAAGAGTCTGGATACTCAACATAATAACTTGATTCTGGACGCTCAAGATAATAACCGGAGCGTAAATGCTCATCGTAATAACCGGAGTCTGGATACTCAACAAGAATGACCGGAGCTTGGACGCTCAACGAAAATGACCGGAGCCTGGACGCTCAACGTAATAATTAGAGTCTGGATACTCAACGAAAATAACCGGAGCCTGGACACTCAACGAAAATAACCGGAGCCTGGACACTCAATGAAAATAACAGAAGTCTAAATACTCAACAAAAATGACCGGAGCCTGAACGCTCAACGAAAATGATCAGAGCCTGGATGCTCAAAGTAATAACCGAAACCTGGATACTCAAAGAAATAACCGGAGCTTGGATGCTCAACGAAAATTGCCGGAATCTGGACGCTCTATGTAAACCGAAGTATGGATACTCAACGAAAATGACCAGAGCATGAATGCTCAACGAAATAACCGGAACCTGAATGCTCAACGAAATAACCAGAGCCTGGACGCTCAACGTAATAACCGGAGTCTGGATACTCAACGAAAATGACCGGAGCTTGGACGCTCAACGTAATAATCGGATCCTGAACGATCAACGAAAATGACCGGAGACTGAATGCTCAATGTAAACCGGAGTATGGATACTCAACGAAAATGACCGGAGCCTAAATTCTCAACGAAATAACTGGAGCCTGAATGCTCAACGAAATAACCGGAGCCTGGACGCTCAACGTAATAACCCGAGTCTGGATACACAACGAAAATGGCTGGAGCCTGGATGCTCAACGTAATAACTAGAGCCTGAATGCTCAACGAAATAACCGGAGACTAAACGCTCAACGAAAATGACCGGAGCCTGGACGCTCAACGTAATAACCGGAGTCTGAATACTCAACAAAAATGACCGGAGCCTGGACGCTCAACGTAATAATCGGAGCCTGAACCCTCAACATAATAACAAGAGTCTGGATACTCAACATAATAACTTGATTCTGGACGCTCAAGATAATAACCGGAGCGTAAATGCTCATCGTAATAACCGGAGTCTGGATACTCAACAAGAATGACCGGAGCTTGGACGCTCAACGAAAATGACCGGAGCCTGGACGCTCAACGTAATAATTAGAGTCTGGATACTCAACGAAAATAACCAGAGCCTGGACGCTCAACGAAAATAACCGGAGCCTGGACACTCAATGAAAATAACAGAAGTCTAAATACTCAACAAAAATGACCGGAGCCTGAACGCTCAACGAAAATGATCAGAGCCTGGATGCTCAACGTAATAACCGAAACCTGGATACTCAAAGAAATAACCGGAGCTTGGATGCTCAACGAAAATTACCGGAATCTGGACGCTCTATGTAAACCGAAGTATGGATACTCAACGAAAATGACCAGAGCATGAATGCTCAACGAAATAACCGGAACCTGAATGCTCAACGAAATAACCAGAGCCTGGACGCTCAACGTAATAACCGGAGTCTGGATACTCAACGAAAATGACCGGAGCTTGGACGCTCAACGTAATAATCGGATCCTGAACGATCAACGAAAATGGCCGGAGACTGAATGCTCAATGTAAACCGGAGTATGGATACTCAACGAAAATGACCGGAGCCTAAATTCTCAACGAAATAACCGGAGCCTGAATGCTCAACGAAATAACCGGAGCCTGGACGCTCAACGTAATAACCCGAGTCTGGATACACAACGAAAATGGCTGGAGCCTGGATGCTCAACGTAATAACTAGAGCCTGAATGCTCAAAGAAATAACCGGAGACTAAACGCTCAACGAAAATGACCGGAGCCTGGACGCTCAACGTAATAACCGGAGTCTGGATACTCAACGAAAATGACCGGAGCCTGGACGCTCAACGTAATAATCGGAGCCTGAACCCTCAACATAATAACAAGAGTCTAGATACTCAACATAATAACTGGATTCTGGACGCTCAAGATAATAACCGGAGCGTAAATGCTCATTGTAATAACCGGAGTCTGGATACTCAACAAGAATGACCGGAGCTTGGACGCTCAACGAAAATGACCGAAGCCTGGACGCTCAACGTAATAATTAGAGTTTGGATACTCAACGAAAATAACCGGAGCCTGGACGCTCAACGAAAATAACCGGAGCCTGGACACTCAATGAAAATAACAGAAGTCTGAATACTCAACAAAAATGACCGGAGCCTGAACGCTCAACGAAAATGATCAGAGCCTGGATGCTCAACGTAATAACCGAAACCTGGATACTCAACGAAATAACCTGAGCTTGGATGCTCAACGAAAATTACCGGAATCTGGACGCTCTATGTAAACCGAAGTATGGATACTAAACGAAAATGACCAGAGCATGAATGCTCAACGAAATAACCGGAACCTGAATGCTCAACGAAATAACCAAAGCCTTTGACGCTCAACGTAATAACCGGAGTCTAAATACTAAACGAAAATGACCGGATCCTGGACGCTCAACGTAATAATCGGATCCTGAACGATCAACGAAAATGACCGGAGACTGAATGCTCAACGTAAACCGGAGTATGGATACTCAACGAAAATGACCGGAGCCTAAATTCTCAACGAAATAACCGGAGCCTGAATGCTCAACAAAATAACCGGAGCCTGGACGCTCAACGTAATAACCCGAGTCTGGATACACAACGAAAATGGCTGGAGCCTGGATGCTCAACGTAATAACTAGAGCCTGAATGCTCAACGAAATAACCGGAGACTAAACGCTCAACAAAAATGACCAGAGCCTGGACGCTCATTGTAATAACCGGAGTCTGGATACTCAACAAAAATGACCGGAGCGTGGACGCTCAACCTAATAATCGGAGCCTGAACCCTAAACATAATAACAAGAGTCTGGATACTCAACATAATAACTGGATTCTGGACGCTCAAGATAATAACTGGAGCGTAAATGCTCATCGTAATAACCGGAGTCTGGATACTCAACAAAAATGACTGGAGCTTGGACGATCAACGAAAATGACCGGAGCCTGGATGCTCAACGTAATAATTAGAGTCTGGATACTCAACGAAAATAACCGGAGCCTGGACGCTCAACGAAAATAACCGGAGCCTGGACACTCAATGAAAATAACAGAACTCTGAATACTCAACAAAAATGGCCGGAGCCTGAACGCTCAATGAAAATGATCAGAGCCTGGATGCTCAACGTAATAACCGAAACCTGGATACTCAACGAAATAACAGGAGCTTGGATGCTCAAAGAAAATTACCGGAATCTGGACGCTCTATGTAAACCGAAGTATGGATACTCAACGAAAATGACCAGAGCATGAATGCTCAACGAAATAACCGGAGCCTGAATGCTCAACGAAATAACCAGAGCCTAGACGCTCAACGTAATAACCGGAGTCTGGATACTCAACGAAAATGACCGGAGCCTGGACGCTCAACGTAATAATCGGAACCTGAACGATCAACGAAAATGACCGGAGACTGAATGCTCAACGTAAACCGGAGTATGGATACTCAACGAAAATGACCGGAGCCTAAATTCTCAACGAAATAACCGGAGCCTGAATGCTCAACGAAATAACCGGAGCCTGGACGCTCAACGTAATAACCCGAGTCTGGATACACAACAAAAATGGCTGGAGCCTGGATGCTCAACGTAATAACTAGAGCCTGAATGCTCAACGAAATAACCGGAGACTAAACACTCAACGAAAATGACCGGAGCCTGGACGCTCAACGTAATAACCGGAGTCTGGATATTAACAAAAATGACCGGAGCCTGGACGCTCAACGTAATAATCGGAGCCTGAACCCTCAACATAATAACAAGAGTCAGGATACTCAACATAATAACTGGATTCTGGACGCTCAAGATAATAACCGGAGAGTAAATGCTCATCATAATAACCGGAGTCTGGATACTCAACAAAAATGACCGGAGCTTGGACGCTCAACGAAAATGACCGGAGCCTGGACGCTCAACGTAATAATTAGAGTCTGGATACTCAACGAAAATAATCGGAGCCTGGACGCTCATCGAAAATAACCGGAGCCTGGACACTCAATGAAAATAACAGAAGTCTGAATACTCAACAAAAATGACCGGAGCCTGAACGCTCAAGGAAAATGATCAGAGCCTGGATGCTCAACGTAATAACCGAAACCTGGATACTCAACGAAATAACCGGAGCTTGGATGCTCAACGAAAATTACCGGAATCTGGACGCTCTTTTGTAAACCGAAGTATGGATACTCAACGAAAATGACCAGAGCCTGAATGCTCAACGAAATAACCGGTGCCTGAATGCTTAACGAAATAACCAGAGCCTGGACGCTCAACGTAATAACCGGAGTCTGGATACTCAACGAAAATGATCGGAGCCTGGACGCTCAACGTAATAATCGGATCCTGAACGATCAACGAAAATGACCGGAGACTGAATGCTCAACGTATACCGGAGTATTGATACTCAACAAAAATGACCGGAGCCTGAATTCTCAACGAAATAACCGGAGCCTGAATGCTCAACGAAATAACCGGAGCCTGGACGCTCAACGTAATAACCCGAGTCTGGATACACAACGAAAATGGCTGGAGCCTGGATGCTCAACGTAATAACTAGAGCCTGAATGCTCAACGAAATAACCGAAGACTAAACGCTCAACGAAAATGACCGGAGGCTGGACACTCAACATAATAACCGGAGTCTGGATACTCAACAAAAATGACCGGAGCCTGGACGCTCAACGTAATAATCGGAGCCTGAACCCTAAACATAATAACAAGAGTCTGGATACTCAACATAATAACTGGATTCTGGACGCTCAAGATAATAACCGGAGCGTAAATGCTCATCGTAATAACCGGAGTCTGGATACTCAACAAAAATGACTGGAGCTTGGACGCTCAACGAAAATGACCGGAGCCTGGACGCTCAACGTAATAATTAGAGTCTGGATACTCAACGAAAATAACTGGAGCCTGGACGCTCATCGAAAATAACCGGAGCCTGGACACTCAATGAAAATAACAGAAGTCTGAATACTCAACAAAAATAACCGGAGCCTGAACGCTCAACGAAAATGATCAGAGCCTGGATGCTCAACGTAGTAACCGAAACCTGGATACTCAACGAAATAACCGGAGCTTGGATGCTCAACGAAAATTACCGGAATCTGGACGCTCTTTTGTAAACCGAAGTATGGATACTCAACGAAAATGACCAGAGCCTAAATGCTCAACGAAATAACCGGAGCCTGAATGCTCGACGAAATAACCAGAGCCTGGACGCTCAACGTAATAACCGGAGTCTGGATACTCAACGAAAATGATCGGAGCCTGGACGCTCAACGTAATAATCGGATCCTGAACAATCAACGAAAATGACCGGAGACTGAATGCTCAACGTATACCGTAGTATGGATACTCAACGAAAATTACCGGAGCCTGAATTCTCAACGAAATAACCGGAGCCTGAATGCTCAACGAAATAACCGGAGCCTGGACGCTCAACATAATAACCCGAGTCTAGATACACAACGAAAATGGCTGGAGCCTGGATGCTCAACGTAATAACTAGAGCCTGAATGCTAAACGAAATAACCGGAGACTAAACGCTCAACGAAAATGACCGGAGCCTGGACGCTCAACGTAATAACCGGAGTCTGGATACTCAACAAAAATGACCGGAGCCTGGACGCCCAACGTAATAATCGGAGCCTGAACCCTCAACATAATAACAAGAGTCTGGATACTCAACATAATAACTGGATTCTGGACGCTCAAGATAATAACCGGAGCGTAAATGCTCATCGTAATAACCGGAGTCTGGATACTCAACAAAAATGACTGGAGCTTGGACGCTCAACGAAAATGACCGGAGCCTGGACGCTCAACGTAATAATTAGAGTCTGGATACTCAACGAAAATAACCGGAGCCTGGACGCTCAACGAAAATAACCGGAGCCTGGACACTCAATGAAAATAACAGAAGTCTGAATACTCAACAAAAATGACCGGAGCCTGAACGCTCAACGAAAATGATCAGAGCCTGGATGCTCAACGTAGTAACCGAAACCTGGATACTCAACGAAATAACCGGAGCTTGGATGCTCAACGAAAATTACCGGAATCTGGACGCTCTTTTGTAAACCGAAGTATGGATACTCAACGAAAATGACCAGAGCCTGAATGCTCAACGAAATAACCGGAGCCTGAATGCTCGACGAAATGACCAGAGGCTGGACGCTCAACGTAATAACCGGAGTCTGGATACTCAACGAAAATGATCGGAGCCTGGACGCTCAACGTAATAATCGGATCCTGAACGATCAACGAAAATGACCGGAGACTGAATGCTCAACGTATACCGTAGTATGGATACTCAACAAAAATTACCGGAGCCTGAATTCTCAACGAAATAACCGGAGCCTGAATGCTCAACGAAATAACCGGAGCCTGGACGCTCAACGTAATAACCCGAGTCTAGATACACAACGAAAATGGCTGGAGCCTGGATGCTCAACGTAATAACTAGAGCCTGAATGCTAAACGAAATAACCGGAGACTAAACGCTCAACGAAAATGACCGGAGCCTGGACGCTCAACGTAATAACCGGAGTCTGGATACTCAACAAAAATGACCGGAGCCTGGACGCCCAACGTAATAATCGGAGCCTGAACCCTCAACATAATAACAAGAGTCTGGATACTCAACATAATAACTGGATTCTGGACGCTCAAGATAATAACCGGAGCGTAAATGCTCATCGTAATAACCGGAGTCTGGATACTCAACAAAAATGACTGGAGCTTGGACGCTCAACGAAAATGACCGGAGCCTGGACGCTCAACGTAATAATTAGAGTCTGGATACTCAACGAAAATAACCGGAGCCTGGACGCTCAATGAAAATAACCGGAGCCTGGACACTCAATGAAAATAACAGAAGTCTGAATACTCAACAAAAATGATCGGAGCCTGAACGCTCAACGAAAATGATCAGAGCCTGGATGCTCAACGTAATAACCGAAACCTGGATACTCAACGAAATAACAGGAGCTTGGATGCTCAAAGAAAATTACCGGAATCTGGACGCTCTATGTAAACCGAAGTATGGATACTCAACGAAAATGACCAGAGCATGAATGCTCAACGAAATAACCGGAACCTGAATGCTCAACGAAATAACCAGAGCCTGGACGCTCAACGTAATAACCGGAGTCTGGATACTCAACGAAAATGACCGGAGCCTGGACGCTCAACGTAATAATCGGATCCTGAACGATCAACGAAAATGACCAGAGACTGAATGCTCAACGTATACCGGAGTATGGATACTCAACGAAAATGACCGGAGCCTGAATTCTCAACGAAATAACCGGAGCCTGAATGCTCAACGAAATAACCGGAGCCTGGACGCTCAACGTAATAACCTGAGTCAAGATACACAACGAAAATGGCTGGAGCCTGGATGCTCAACGTAATAACTAGAGCCTGAATGCTCAACGAAATAACCGGAGACTAAACGCTCAACGAAAATGACCGGAGCCTGGACGCTCAACGTAATAACCGGAGTCTGGATACTCAACAAAAATGACCGGAGCCTGGACGCCCAACGTAATAATCGGAGCCTGAACCCTCAACATAATAACAAGAGTCTGGATACTCAACATAATAACTGGATTCTGGACGCTGAAGATAATAACCGGAGCGTAAATGCTCATCGTAATAACCGGAGTCTGGATACTCAACAAAAATGACTGGAGCTTGGACGCTCAACGAAAATGACCGGAGCCTGGACGCTCAACGTAATAATTAGAGTCTGGATACTCAACGAAAATAACCGGAGCCTGGACGCTCAACGAAAATAACCGGAGCCTGGACACTCAATGAAAATAACAGAAGTCTGAATACTCAACAAAAATGACCGGAGCCTGAACGCTCAACGAAAATGATCAGAGCCTGGATGCTCAACGTAGTAACCGAAACCTGGATACTCAACGAAATAACCGGAGCTTGGATGCTCAACGAAAATTACCGGAATCTGGACGCTCTTTTGTAAACCGAAGTATGGATACTCAACGAAAATGACCAGAGCCTGAATGCTCAACGAAATAACCGGAGCCTGAATGCTCGACGAAATAACCAGAGGCTGGACGCTCAACGTAATAACCGGAGTCTGGATACTCAACGAAAATGATCGGAGCCTGGACGCTCAACGTAATAATCGGATCCTGAACGATCAACGAAAATGACCGGAGACTAAATGCTCAACGTATACCGTAGTATGGATACTCAACGAAAATTACCGGAGCCTGAATTCTCAACGAAATAACCGGAGCCTGAATGCTCAACGAAATAACCGGAGCCTGGACGCTCAACGTAATAACCCGAGTCTAGATACACAACGAAAATGGCTGGAGCCTGGATGCTCAACGTAATAACTAGAGCCTGAATGCTAAACGAAATAACCGGAGACTAAACGCTTAACGAAAATGACCGGAGCCTGGACGCTCAACGTAATAACCGGAGTCTGGATACTCAACAAAAATGACCGGAGCCTGGACGCCCAACGTAATAATCGGAGCCTGAACCCTCAACATAATAACAAGAGTCTGGATACTCAACATAATAACTGGATTCTGGACGCTCAAGATAATAACCGGAGCGTAAATGCTCATCGTAATAACCGGAGTCTGGATACTCAACAAAAATGACTGGAGCTTGGACGCTCAACGAAAATGACCGGAGCCTGGACGCTCAACGTAATAATTAGAGTCTGGATACTCAACGAAAATAACCGGAGCCTGGACGCTCAACGAAAATAACCGGAGCCTGGACACTCAATGAAAATAACAGAAGTCTGAATACTCAACAAAAATGACCGGAGCCTGAACGCTCAACGAAAATGATCAGAGCCTGGATGCTCAACGTAGTAACCGAAACCTGGATACTCAACGAAATAACCGGAGCTTGGATGCTCAACGAAAATTACCGGAATCTGGACGCTCTTTTGTAAACCGAAGTATGGATACTCAACGAAAATGACCAGAGCATGAATGCTCAACGAAATAACCGGAGCCTGAATGCTCAACGAAATAACCAGAGCCTGGACGCTCAACATAATAACCGGAGTCTGGATACTCAACGAAAATGATCGGAGCCTGGACGCTCAACGTAATAATCGGATCCTGAACGATCAACGAAAATGACCGGAGACTAAATGCTCAACGTATACCGTAGTATGGATACTCAACGAAAATTACCGGAGCCTGAATTCTCAACGAAATAACCGGAGCCTGAATGCTCAACGAAATAACCGGAGCCTGGACGCTCAACGTAATAACCCGAGTCTAGATACACAACGAAAATGGCTGGAGCCTGGATGCTCAACGTAATAACTAGAGCCTGAATGCTAAACGAAATAACCGGAGACTAAACGCTCAACGAAAATGACCGGAGCCTGGACGCTCAACGTAATAACCGGAGTCTGGATACTCAACAAAAATGACCGGAGCCTGGACGCCCAACGTAATAATCGGAGCCTGAACCCTCAACATAATAACAAGAGTCTGGATACTCAACATAATAACTGGATTCTGGACGCTCAAGATAATAACTGGAGCGTAAATGCTCATCGTAATAACCGGAGTCTGGATACTCAACAAAAATGACTGGAGCTTGGACGCTCAACGAAAATGACCGGAGCCTGGACGCTCAACGTAATAATTAGAGTCTGGATACTCAACGAAAATAACCGGAGCCTGGACGCTCAACGAAAATAACCGGAGCCTGGACACTCAATGAAAATAACAGAAGTCTGAATACTCAACAAAAATGACCGGAGCCTGAACGCTCAACGAAAATGATCAGAGCCTGGATGCTCAACGTAATAACCGAAACCTGGATACTCAACGAAATAACAGGAGCTTGGATGCTCAAAGGAAATTACCGGAATCTGGACGCTCTATGTAAACCGAAGTATGGATACTCAACGAAAATGACCAGAGCATGAATGCTCAACGAAATAACCGGAGCCTGAATGCTCAACGAAATAACCAGAGCCTGGACGCTCAACATAATAACCGGAGTCTGGATACTCAACGAAAATGACCGGAGCCTGGACGCTCAACGTAATAATCGGATCCTGAACGATCAACGAAAATGACCGGAGACTGAATGCTCAACGTATACCGGAGTATGGATACTCAACGAAAATGACCGGAGCCTGAATTCTCAACGAAATAACCGGAGCCTGAATGCTCAACGAAATAACCGGAGCCTGGACGCTAAACGTAATAACCCGAGTCTGGATACACAACGAAAATGGCTGGAGCCTGGATGCTCGACGTAATAACTAGAGCCTTAATGCTCAACGAAATAACCGGAGACTAAACGCTCAACGAAAATGACCGGAGCCTGGACGCTCAACGTAATAACCGGAGTCTGGATACTCAACGAAAATGACCGGAGCCTGGACGCTCAACGTAATAATCGGAGCCTGAACCCTCAACATAATAACAAGAGTCTGGATACTCAACATAATAACTGGATTCTGGACGCTCAAGATAATAACCGGAGCGTAAATGCTCATCGTAATAACCGGAGTCTGGATACTCAACAAAAATGACTGGAGCTTGGACGCTCAACGAAAATGACCGGAGCCTGGACGCTCAACGTAATAATTAGAGTCTGGATACTCAACGAAAATAACCGGAGCCTGGACGCTCAACGAAAATAACCGGAGCCTGGACACTCAATGAAAATAACAGAAGTCTAAATACTCAACAAAAATGACCGGAGCCTAAACGCTCAACGAAAATGATCAGAGCCTGGATGCTCAACGTAATAACCGAAACCTGGATACTCAACGAAATAACAGGAGCTTGGATGCTCAAAGAAAATTACCGGAATCTGGACGCTCTATGTAAACCGAAGTATGGATACTCAACGAAAATGACCAGAGCATGAATGCTCAACGAAATAACCGGAGCCTGAATGCTCAACAAAATAACCAGAGCCTGGACGCTCAACGTAATAACCGGAGTCTGGATACTCAACGAAAATGACCGGAGCCTGGACGCTCAACGTAATAATCGGATCCTGAACGATCAACGAAAATGACCGGAGACTGAATGCTCAACGTATACCGGAGTATGGATACTCAACGAAAATGACCGGAGCCTGAATTCTCAATGAAATAACCGGAGCCTGAATGCTCAACGAAATAACCGGAGCCTGGACGCTCAACGTAATAACCCGAGTCTGGATACACAATGAAAATGGCTGGAGCCTGGATGCTCAACGTAATAACTAGAGCCTTAATGCTCAACGAAATAACCGGAGACTAAACGCTCAACGAAAATCACCGGAGCCTGGACGTTCAACGTAATAACCGGAGTCTGGATACTCAACAAAAATAATCGGAGCCTGGATGCTCAACATAATAATCGGAGCCCGAACCCTCAACATAATAACAAGAGTCTGGATACTCAACATAATAACTGGATTCTGGACGCTCAAGATGATAACCAGAGCGTAAATGCTCATCTTAATAACCGGAGTCTGGATACTCAACAAAAATGACTGGAGCTTGGACGCTCAACGAAAATGACCGGAGCCTGGACGCTCAACGTAATAATTAGAGTCTGGATACTCAACGAAAATAACCGGAGCCTGGACGCTCAACGAAAATAACCGGAGCCTGGACACTCAATGAAAATAACAGAAGTCTGAATACTCAACAAAAATGACCGGAGCCTGAACGCTCAACGAAAATGATCAGAGCCTGGATGCTCAATGTAATAACCGAAACCTGGATACTCAACGAAATAACAGGAGCTTGGATGCTCAAAGAAAATTACCGGAATCTGGACGCTCTATGTAAACCGAAGTATGGATACTCAACGAAAATGACCAGAGCATGAATGCTCAACGAAATAACCGGAGCCTGAATGCTCAACGAAATAACCAGAGCCTGGACGCTCAACGTAATAACCGGAGTCTGGATACTCAACGAAAATGACCGTAGCCTGGACGCTCAACGTAATAATCGGATCCTGAACGATCAACGAAAATGACCGGAGACTGAATGCTCAACGTATACCGGAGTATGGATACTCAACGAAAATGACCGGAGCCTGAATTCTCAACGAAATAACCGGAGCCTGAATGCTCAACGAAATAACCGGAGCCTGGACGCTCAACGTAATAACCCGAGTCTGGATACACAACGAAAATGGCTGGAGCCTGGATGCTCAACGTAATAACTAGAGCCTGAATGCTCAACGAAATAACCGGAGACTAAACGCTCAACGAAAATGACCGGAGCCTGGACGTTCAACGTAATAACCGGAGTCTGGATACTCAACAAAAATGATCGGAGCCTGGACGCTCAACGTAATAATCGGAGCCTGAACCCTCAACATAATAACAAGAGTCTGGATACTCAACATAATAACTGGATTCTGGACGCTCAAGATAATAACCGGAGAGTAAATGCTCATCGTAATAACCGGAGTCTGGATACTCAACAAAAATGACCGGAGCTTGGACGCTCAACGAAAATGACCGGAGCCTGGACGCTCAACGTAATAATTAGAGTCTGGATACTCAACGAAAATAACCGGAGCCTGGACGCTCAACGAAAATAACCGGAGCCTGGACACTCAATGAAAATAACAAAAATCTGAATACTCAACAAAAATGACCGGAGCCTGAACGCTTAACGAAAATGATCAGAGCCTGGATGCTCAACGTAATAACCAAAACCAGGATACTCAACGAAATAACCGGAGCTTGGATGCTCAACGAAAATTACCGGAATCTGGACGCTCTTTTGTAAACCGAAGTATGGATACTCAACGAAAATGACCAGAGCCTGAATGCTCAATGAAATAACCGGAGCCTGAATGCTCAACGAAATAACCAGAGCCTGGACGCTCAACGTAATAACCGGAGTCTGGATACTCAACGAAAATGACCGAAGCCTGGACGCTCAATGTAATAATCGGATCCTGAACGATCAACGAAAATGACTGGAGACTGAATGCTCAACGTAAACAGGAGTATGGATACTCAACGGAAATGACCGGAGCCTGAATTCTCAACAAAATAACCGGAGCTTGAATGCTTAACGAAATAACCGGAGCCTGGTCACTCAACGTAATAACCCGAGTCTGGATACACAACGAAAATGGCTGGAGCCTGGATGCTCAACGTAATAACTAGAGCCTGAATGCTCAACAAAATAACCGGAGACTAAACGCACAACGAAAATGGCCGGAGCCTAGACGCTCAACGTAATAACCGGAGTCTGGATACTCAACAAAAATGACCGGAGCCTGGACGCTCAACGTAATAATCGGAGCCTGAACCCTCAACATAATAACAAGAGTCAGGATACTCAACATAATAACTGGATTTTGGACGCTCAAGATAATAACCGGAGAGTAAATGCTCATCGTAATAACCGGAGTCTGGATACTCAACAAAAATGACCGGAGCTTGGACGCTCAACGAAAATGACCGGAGCCTGGACGCTCAACGTAATAATTAGAGTCTGGATACTCAACGAAAATAACCGGAGCCTGGACGCTCATCGAAAATAACCGGAGCCTGGACACTCAATGAAAATAACAGAAGTCTGAATACTCAACAAAAATGACCGGAGCCTGAACGCTCAACGAAAATGATCAGAGCCTGGATGCTCAACGTAATAACCGAAACCTGGATACTCAACGAAATAACCGGAGCTTGGATGCTCAACGAAAATTACCGGAATCTGGACACTCTTTTGTAAATCGAAGTATGGATACTCAACGAAAATGACCAGAGCCTGAATGCTCAACGAAATAACCGGAGCCTGAATGCTCAACGAAATAACCAGAGCCTGGACGCTCAACGTAATAACCGGAGTCTGGATACTCAAGGAAAATGACCGGATCCTGGACGCTCAATGTAATAATCGGATCCTGAACGATCAACGAAAATGACCGGAGACTGAATGCTCAACGTATACCGGAGTATGGATACTCAACGAAAATGACCGGAGCCTGAATTCTCAACGAAATAACCGGAGCCTGAATGCTCAACGAAATAACCGGAGCCTGGACGCTTAACGTAATAACCCGAGTCTGGATACACAACGAAAATGGCTGGAGCCTGGATGCTCAACGTAATAACTAGAGCCTGAATGCTCAACGAAATAACCGGAGACTAAACGCTCAACGAAAATGACCGGAGCCTGGACGCTCAACGTAATAACCGGAGTCTGGATACTCAACAAAAATGATCGGAGCCTGGACGCTCAATGTAATAATCGGAGCCTGAACCCTCAACATAATAACAAGAGTCTGGATACTCAACATAATAACTGGATTATGGACGCTCAAGATAATAACCGGAGAGTAAATGCTCATCGTAATAACCGGAGTCTGGATACTCAACAAAAATGACCAGAGCTTGGACGCTCAACGAAAATGACCGGAGCCTGGACGCTCAACGTAATTATTAGAGTCTGGATACTCAACGAAAATAACCGGAGCCTGGACGCTCATCGAAAATAACCGGAGCCTAGACACTCAATGAAAATAACAAAAGTCTGAATACTCAACAAAAATGACCGGAGCCTGAACGCTCAACGAAAATGATAAGAGCCTGGATGCTCAACGTAATAACCGAAACCTGGATACTCAACGAAATAACCGGAGCTTGGATGCTCAACGAAAATTACCGGAATCTGGACGCTCTTTTGTAAACCGAAGTATGGATACTCAACGAAAATGACCAGAGCCTGAATGCTCAATGAAATAACCGGAGCCTGAATGCTCAACGAAATAACCAGAGCCTGGACGCTCAACGAAATAACCGGAGTCTGGATACTCAACGAAAATGACCGGAGCCTGGACGCTTAACGTAATAATCGGATCCTGAACGATCAACGAAAATGACTGGAGACTGAATGCTTAACGTAAACCGGAGTATGGATACTCAACGAAAATGACCGGAGCCTTAATTCTCAACGAAATAACCGGAGCCTGAATGCTCAACGAAATAACCGGAGCCTGGACGCTCAACGTAATAACCCGAGTCTAGATACACAACGAAAATGGCTGGAGCCTGGATGCTCAACATATTAACTAGAGCCTGAATGCTCAACGAAATAACCGGAGACTAAACGCTCAACGAAAATGACCGGAGCCTGGACGCTCAACGTAATAACCGGAGTCTGGATACTCAACAAAAATGACCGGAGCCTGGACGCTCAACGAAATAACCGCAGCCTGAATGCTCGACGAAATAACCAGAGGCTGGACGCTCAACATAATAACCGGAGTCTGGATACTCAAGATAATAACCGGAGAGTAAATGCTCATCGTAATAACCAGCGTCTGGATACTCAACAAAAATGACCGGAGGTTGGACGCTCAACGAAAATGACCGGAGCCTGGACGCTCAACGTAATAATTAGAGTCTGGATACTCAACGAAAATAACCGGAGCCTGGATGCTCAACGAAAATAACCGAAGCCTGGACACTCAATGAAAATAACAGAAGTCTGAATACTCAACAAAAATGACCGGAGCCTGAACGCTCAACGAAAATGATCAGAGCCTGGATGCTTAACGTAGTAACAGAAACCTAGATACTCAACGAAATAACCGGAACTTGGATGCTCAACAAAAATTACCGGAATCTGGACGCTCTATGTAAACCGAAGTATGGATACTCAACGAAAATGACCAGAGCCTGAATGCTCAACGAAATAACCGGAGCCTGAATGCTCAACGAAATAACCAGAGCCTGGACGCTCAACGTAATAACCGGAGTCTAGATACTCAACGAAAATGACCGGAGCCTGGACGCTCAACATAATAACCGGATCCTGAACGATCAACGAAAATGACCGGAGACTGAATGCTCAACGTAAACCGGAGTATGGATACTCAACGAAAATGACCAGAGCCTGAATTCTCAACGAAATAACCGGAGCCTGGACGTTCAACGTAATAACCGGAGCCTGGACGTTCAACGTAATAACCCGAGTCTGGATACACAACGAAAATGGCTGGAGCCTGGATGCTCAACGTAATAACTAGAGCCTGAATGCTCAACGAAATAACCGGAGACTAAACGCTCAACGAAAATGACCGGAGCCTGGACACTCAAAGTAATAACCGGAGTCTGGATACTCAACAAAAATGACCGGAGCCTGGACGCTCAACGTAATAATCGGAGCCTGAACCCTCAACATAATAACAAGAGTCTGGAAACTCAACATAATAACTGGATTCTGGACGCTCAAGATAATAACCGGAGCGTAAATGCTCATCGTAATAACCGGAGTCTGGATATTGAACAAAAATGACCGGAGCTTTGACGCTCAACAAAAATGACCAGAGCCTGGACGCTCAACGTAATAACCAGAGCCTGAATGCTCAACGAAAATGACTGGAGCCTGAACGCTCAACGTAAACCGGAGTATGGATACTCAACGAAAATGATTGGAGCCTGAATGCTCAAAGAAATAACCGGAGCCTGAATGCTTAACGAAATAACCAGAGCCTGGACGCTCAACGTAATAACCCGAGTCTGGATACTCAACGAAAATGTCCGGAGCTTGGATGCTCAACGTAATAACTACAGCCTGAATACTCAACGAAATAACCGGAGCCTGAACGATCAACAAAAATGACCGGAGCCTGGACGCTCAACGTAATAACCGGAGTCTGGATACTCAACAAAAATGACCAGAGCCTGGACGCTCAAGATAATAACCGGAGCCTAAACGCTCAACATAATAACCGGAGTCTGGATACTCAACGTTATAACTGGAGTCTGGAAGCTCAAGATAATAACCGGAGCGTAAGTGCTCAACGTAATAACTGGAGTCTGGATGCTCAACGTAATAACCGGAGTCTGGATACTCAACGAAAATGACTGGAGCTTGGACGCTCAACAAAAACGACCGGAGCCTGGACGCTCAACGTAATAACCAGAGTCTGGATACTCAATGAAAATAACCGGAGCCTGGACGCTCAACGAAAATAACCGAAGCATGGACGCTCAATGAAAATAACAGAAGTCTAGATACTCAACGAAAATGACCGGAGCCTAAACGCTCAACGAAAATGATCGGAGCCTGGACGCTCAACGTAATAACCGGAGCCTGGATGCTCAACGAAAATTACCAGAACCTAGACGCTCAATGTAAACCGGAGGATGGATACTCGACGAAAATGACCGGAGCCTGAATGCCCAACGAAATAATCGGAGCCTGAATGCTTAACGAAATAACCAGAGCCTAGACGCTTAACGTAATAACCGGAGTCTGGATACTCAACGAAAATGACTGGAGCCTGGACGCTCAATGTAATAATCTGATCCTGGATACTCAACATAATAACTGGAGTCTGGATACTAAATGAAAATGATCGGAGCCTGGTGTTGCACCCTAAAATTTGACCAACTTATTTTACCTGATTTGTGTTTTCATAGCTTTATCATTTACATAGTAGATCATATACATAGTTCATTCATTTGCATATCATAGCATGGGCAAGCCATCCAACAATGGATTAAGTGCTATTTTTCATCTCAATGAGTGTAGTCAATAGATTCTTATCAAGATTCAAGCCTATTCAAGTCCCCAAGAAAGAAGATCATCATAGAGGTTGGGAGCTGTGGAACTGAGGCATGGAATGTGTGTAGACATCATGGAAGACCTAGAGGGTCATTTTGAAAGTAAGACAAGTCATTGGTGTGGTTACAAAAACTACAGTTGAAGACAGTCACTAGGGTTTCATCTGGGTCAACCCTAGGTCAACCCTAAGTCAAATGCTTGGTTGAAGGGCATCAAGGCCTATTTTAAGGATGTGGGGTTCATCATTTGATATGTGGATATGGATGTGGTGTTGTGCCAAGGAGAAATCAAAAGAAATCAAGAAGAAGAGAAGTTTCTAAATTAGGGTTTGTGTGTAAAATCCCCTGGTTTAGGTCAAACTTCCAAGCAAAATAATTCAAAGTGGAAGTCTCAAATGGATCCTTGGACAACATTAAACTTGTAGAGCATCTCAATACCTTTAATTTGAGTGGTGGAAGGCATCAAGGAGGTTTATAGAACTCAAGTTATGGTTCTGGCAAGTTACAGGTCATCTGAGGGCACTTAAATTTATCTGTGAAAGTTACTTGACTTCCAAGAAACTTTTACCCCATAAGGAATTTTCAAATGGATTTTCGGAAAACCTGAAAGTTGTTCCTCATGATCTTAGCTTTCTAGAAAGGTATGGTATGCCTCAATCTGATTTGTGGAGCTCAACTTATGGTCTTGACAAGCCAGGGGTATTTTGGGAAAGTAAGATTATAGGTCATTTCAAGCATATGCCTAAAACTCCTACTTGCAAGCTTCAAATGGAAAAATGTTCAACATCAAACTTGCTCAAAATGATGTTTTGAGTCTAAAATAGAAGTCATGATGGTTTGTAAATGCATGGAACTCAAAATGATAAAATTGACCAAATAAGGAAGGTAAAAGTCCATTTTCAAGTGACCAAATTTGGGATTTTTTGATCCAAAGCCTAAATACACCATGTGATATACCAAATTGAAGGGAAAACATGTTTTGAGATCAATGACACCATTGGATTTTGAATTTGAGGTCAAGAACTTGGACCTACCATTAGTTACTTATATGAGAAGCTACACTTGCCAAACCACACAAGGATCAAGATACAAGGCAAGGAACTATTCCTACACATTCTAATTATCATATGGAGAGAAATTCAAGCTACTTTGAGCTGCTGCAACAAGGCAATCCTGAACTGGTTTTTGCATTGGTCATTTTCAAAATCTCATGCCATGAGATATCCAAAATCTCATAGGATCCTTCCAGCACTTTCTAGATCTTTCCTACATCACCTATATAACCATTAGAGATGATCTAAGCAAAGGTTGAACTTCATTTGGTGCAGAGAAGAGAGATTGAGACTCATCTTGCTCACTTGCAATTCAATTTCGAATTCACCCAATTCTTCATCATTTCTTCAATTTTTTGATCCAAATCAATTCAATAATCATCACTGAGAGTGTTCCAATCAAAATCTAAGAGAATCCAAGCCTGAATCGAGTTCTTGAAGTTTCACTTCTTCATCTGCAATTGGAATTCTGTTACACTGATTCAGGCCATTTGAGGAAGATCTATTGCATACAGAAGCAAGCAATCATCACACTGATCGATTCTGGAACTTATCAAGCATTGATTTGGAGCTTTGGTTCATCTGTTTCACTCATCTTTACAGGTTAGTAACTTTCTCACCATGGCTTGAATTAGATAGAAGTAGCAAGAATCTCTAGGTTAGAAGTGATGTAGGTGGTTAGATGAAACTTTCTGGAGAATTTGTGAAGGATTGATGATGATTCATATGTGTACACAAATTCTGTTGAGATCAAGAACTCCATGAATATGCAAGTAGAAACTTAGTTTTTTAGTTAGAATTGATTAGTGATAAGTAAGGAAGACATTGAGACACTTAATTTGATGATTGGTGATGTTTGAATTTCTGATCAATTTTGGGGATGGGATCGGGTTTGCGGTTAGAGACCATATCAATTGAATCCAATTCCATAGATGAACTCAGGGAAGAAAATGGAGTAGGTTAGGGTTTTGTTTCATGATTTTTGATCAAGATTTGATGAGGTTCGAGTTGCTGAGTTTGGAGCTTTCTTGGAGCTTCATCAATGGAGTTTGGCTCCAATTTGGATTTGAATGGAGAAGATAAGGTCTCAGCCGTTGGATCTCACTTTTGACTTGGACCAAAGCATCCATCGTATGGCTCAGATCTCATTTCAATTGTGAAGGTTTTGGCTGAAGGGTGAAACGCAACGTTTCACTTAAAATGTTGTCTTGGGCTTAAGCTGAAGTTCCTATCCCACCCCTTTCATGAGGCCCAATATATTTTGAACTGAAAATCATTGATATTTGCACCGTAGTTTTTTCTTTTTCTTTATGCTTTTTCAATTAATTTCTGATTAGTGAATTGGGCCCAGGCGCATTGCTATTCGTAACCCCCATTCTGGGCCCACGCGTGAACTGCATTGTATTTGTTTACTCTCTGCACCCCTCATCATTTCATTTTAATTTCTTTTTTATCATTTCATGTTAAACTTTGGAAAATCATATTAAATGAAAAAATAATGTTTTTTTAATGGGAGTTTTTTCTCCTATTTCATATTTTTGTCAACGAAAATATAAAATAAAAACATTCTTCATTTCATGCATTTTAGTATTTTTTGTATATTTTTTACTTTTATTGCATTTTATTTCTTTTATGTTGATACATGATCTTGTATATTTTTGTTTAGGTAGTTACCATTACTTTTTTAGGTCAATCTTTTTAGGACAATTAGACATACATATTAGGTACCCCTGAATTTTATTCCATAATTTTTAGGATTATTTTTAGGTAATTTTGATTATTGGATATTAGGATGGTTAGATTAGGGTTTATACATAACATAGGTGCACTTGAACAATTTCTTTTGGGTTTTTTAGATTGAATTAGGACTTGGGGCATATAGGGTATTAAGGGTAGGTATAGTAGATCCCCTAGAAATAATATTAGAATTTTCCCTACAATATTAATATTTTTAGTGTATTTTACAATTGTATGCTTGTTTGGTGTGCCCTTTTGGGGTTTATTTTGTTTGTGTGGGCTTATTGGGCTTTGCTTGGGGTGTGGGCTTGGTTTGAAGAGCATGATGATGAAGCATAGTGAAGACAAAGTTGAAGCTGAAGATCAAAGCTTGATGAAGATGCTTGGCTTGCTTGAAGCTGTTTGAAGACCCTAGGACATAGGAGCTAGATAGAGCCTTAGAATAGAAAATTTCTTCACAAATATGGATGGCTTCTTTTGCCTCCATTCTTCTCTGTGATTAAAAGTCTCTCCCTAATACTCACATCCCTCCTTTGGAAGGATTAGTGACTGTATCTGGGAGATAGAACTTTGAGAGAAACAGTCTGTATTACGTTAACTTTCTGTAGGCCACCTTTGGTGCTCAGCAGACTGTTTAACATCCAAACTCATTTTGTGAACTGGTTATCATCTAGGAGAGTTTTCTTTGAAGAATCCCTTGAAGATTGATGATAGAGTTCATTGCCTTGGAGACTGATAGAACCAGGAGCTTGTGCTGTCAGGTTTTGCTGTTTAGAGCTGCGGGTGCTGTTTAGAGCTGGTGATGTATTGTTTGAGTTTCTTGACTATATTGTTTGATAATTTTCCCCTGGAGGTTGAAGTGAAGTTGTTTCACTTTGCCCATTGTTTTCTAGGTTCGAGGTTGAGTGGGACTCCCTTGCCTCGCTTGTATTGCTGCATTCATGCATTTTACCGCTTTACTGTATATATGTTGTTGCTTTTCCGTTTATCCCCTTAGGATCTCTGTTTCTCTCTGCGCAGGAGAGAAATATGACAGACATTAGGCTTTCATCCATGCATGACAACATTAGGTTAGATTTTGATTCCCTTTTTCAACCATAGGTTCTAGAGTTCTGTCTCTTCTTTCTCAAAATAATCAGAAAAACACAATAAACATTTCAAACACCATAAAAGACAGTTCTTGCGTAAAAGACTGTAAACCAATCAAAAACGTCATTTTTGTCCGCTTGGACTCTTAATCAGAAAAAACCCTTTTCAGAAGGAGATAAAAACAATCAAGACATACTTGTGTTGTACGTGGCCCGAACTACGTTTGCTGTGATCTTTCATGCTGTATGAAAGTACGTAGGCATAGGATGCGATATCCTAGCGAGCAACTTTCCCCTCCTTTCCCGTAGGTAGGCGAACTACGTTGACTCTGATTTCTCGTTCCAGACGGGAATACGTAGGCATAAAGTGCGATACTTTGCCGAGTCAGTTTATTTTCTTTTAACCCCAGACCTGTAGAGTAGATAGAATAACAATTCGTACTAGAAAACAAGCATGGATCCCGTCGAGTACGACGGACGTGAGGGGTGCTAATATCTACCCCTTGCGTAACCGACTCCCGAATCCAGGATTTGGTTGCGATGACCATTCCTTTCCCGTCTTTGCGGTAGGTTTACTTCGAGCGTTTCCTTTCCCTCCTTTGGCATAAATAACGCACGGTGGCGACTTTTCTGTTCAGCCGGCGCCGATTTTCGCAGTAGCGACACCTGGACCCTCAATGTAAACCGGAGTCTAGATACTCAACAAAAATAACGGGAGCCTGAATGCTCAACATAATAACCGGAGCCTGGATGCTCAACGTAATAACTGGAGTCTGGATACTCAACGTAATAACCGGAGTCTGGATACTCAACAAAAATGACCGGAGCTTGGACGCTCAACAAAAACGACCGGAGCCTGGACGCTCAACGTAATAACCAGAGTCTGGATACTCAACGAAAATAACCGGAGCCTGGATGCTCAACGAAAATAACCGGAGCCTGGACACTCAATGAAAATAACAAAAGTCTGAATACTCAACCAAAATGATCGGAGCCTAAACGCTCAACGAAAATGATTAGAGCCTGGACGCTCAACGTAATAATCGAAACCTGGATACTCAATGAAATAACCAGAGCTTGAATGCTCAACGAAAATTACAGGAATCTGGACGCTCTATGTAAACCGATGTATGGATACTCAACGAAAATGACCAGAGCCTGAATGCTCAACGAAATAACCGGAGCCTGAATGCTCAACGAAATAACCAGAGCCTGGACGCTCAACGTAATAACCGGAGTCTGGATACTCAACGAAAATGACCAGAGCCTGGACGCTCAACGAAATAACCGGATCCTGAACGATCAACGAAAATGACCGGAGACTGAATGCTCAACGTAAACCCGAGTATGGATACTCAACGAAAATGACCGGAACCTGAATTCTCAACGAAATAACCGGAGCCTGAATGCTCAACGAAATAACCGAAGCCTTGACGCTCAACGTAATAACCCGAGTCTGGATACACAATAAAAATGGCTGGAGCCTGGATGCTCAACGTAATAACTAGAGCCTGAATGCTCAACGAAATAACCGGAGACTAAACGCTCAACGAAAATGACCGGAGCCTGGACGCTCAACGTAATAACCGGAGTCTGGATACTCAACAAAAATGACCGGAGCATGGACGCTCAACGTAATAATCGGAGCCTGAACCCTCAACATAATAACAAGAGTCTGGAAACTCAACATAATAACTGGATTCTGGACGCTCAAGATAATAACCGGAGCGTAAATGCTCATCGTAATAACCGGAGTCTGGATACTGAACAAAAATGACCGGAGCTTTGACGCTCAACAAAAATGACCGAAGCCTGGACGCTCAACGTAATAACCAGAGCCTGAATGCTCAATGAAAATGACTGGAGCCTGAACGCTCAACATAAACCGGAGTATGGATACTCAATGAAAATGATCGGAGCCTGAATGCTCAAAGAAATAACCAGACCCTGAATGCTTAACGAAATAACCAGAGCCTGGACGCTCAACGTAATAACCCGAGTCTGGATACTCAACGAAAATGACCGGAGCTTGGATGTTCAACGTAATAACTAGAGCCTGAATACTCAACGAAATAACCGGAGCCTGAACGATCAACAAAAATGACCGGAGCCTGGACGCTCAACATAATAACCGGAGTCAGGATACTCAACGAAAATGACCAGAGCCTGGACGCTCAAGATAATAACCGGAGCCTAAATGCTCAACATAATAACCGGAGTCTGGATACTCAATGTTATAACTGGAGCCTGGAAGCTCAAGATAATAACCGGAGCGTAAATGCTCAATGTAATAACTGGAGTCTGGATGCTCAACGTAATAACCGGAGTCTGGATACTCAACGAAAATGACTGGAGCTTGGACGCTCAACAAAAAACGACCGGAGCCTGGACGCTCAACGTAATAACCAGAGTCTGGATACTCAACGAAAATAACCGGAGCCTGGACGCTCAACGAAAATAACCGAAGCATGGACGCTCAATGAAAATAACAGAAGTCTAGATACTCAACGAAAATGACCGGAGCCTAAACGCTCAACGAAAATGATCGGAGCCTGGACGCTCAACGTAATAACCGGAGCCTGGATGCTCAACGAAAATTACCAGAACCTAGACGCTCAATGTAAACCGGAGGATGGATACTCAACGAAAATGATCGGAGCCTGAATGCCCAACGAAATAATCGGAGCCTGAATGCTTAACGAAATAACCAGAGCCTAGACGCTCAACGTAATAACCGGAGTCTGGATACTCAACGAAAATGACCGGAGCCTGGACGCTCAACGTAATAATCTGATCCTGGATACTCAACATAATAACTGGAGTCTGGATACTAAATGAAAATGATCGGAGCCTGGTGTTGCACCCTAAAATTTGACCAACTTATTTTACCTGATTTGTGTTTTCATAGCTTTATCATTTGCATAGTAGATCATATACATAGTTCATTCATTTGCATAGCATAGCATGGGCAAGCCATCAAACAAGGGATCAAGTGCTATTTTTCATCTCAAGGAGTGTAGTCAATAGGTTCTTATCAAGATTCAAGCCTATTCAAGTCACCAAGAAAGAAGATCATCATAGAGGTTGGGAGCTGTGGAACTGAGGCATGGAATGTGTGTAGACATCATGGAAGACCTAGAGGGTCATTTTGAAAGTAAGACAAGTCATTGGTGTGGTTACAAAAACTACAGTTGAAGACAGTCACTAGGGTTTCATCTGGGTCAACCCTAAGTCAACCCTAAGTCAAATGCTTAGTTGAAGGGCATCAAGGCCTATTTGAAGGATGTGGGGTTCATAATTTGATATGTGGATATGGATATGGTGTTGTGCCAAGGAGAAATCAAAAGAAATCAAGAAGAAGAGAAGTTTCTAAATTAGGGTTTCTGTGTAAAATCCCCTAGTTTAGGTCAAACTTCCAAGCAAAATAATTCAAAGTGAAAGTCTCAAATGGATCCTTGGCCAACATGAAACTTGTATATCATCTCAAGACCTTTAATTTGAGTGGTGGAAGGCATCAAGGAGGTTTATAGAACTCAAGTTATGGTTCTTGCAAGTTACAAGTCATCTGAGGGCACTGAAATTTATCTGTGAAAGTTACTTGACTTCCAAGCAACTTTTACCCCATAAGGAGTTTTCAAATGGATTTTCGGCAAACATGAAAGTTGTTCCTCATGATCTTAGATTTCTAGAAAGGTATGGTATGCCTCAACCTGATTTGTGGAGCTCTACTTATGGTCTTGACAAGCCAGGGGTATTTTGGGAAAGTAATATTATAGGTCATTTCAAGCATATGCCTAAAACTCCTACTTGCAAGCTTCAAATGGAAAAATGTTCAACATAAAACTTGCTCAAAATGATGTTTTGAGTCTAAAAAAGAAGTCATGATGGTTTGTAAATGCATGGAACTCAAAATGATAAAATTGACCAAATAAGGAAGGTAAAAGTCCATTTTCAAGTGACCAAATTTGGGATTTTTTGATCCAAAGCCTAAATACACCATGTGATATACCAAATTGAAGGGAAAACATGTTTTGAGATCAATGACACCATTGGATTTTGAATTTGAGGTCAAGAACTTGGACCTACCATTAGTTACTTATATGAGAAGTTACACTTGCCAAACCACACAAGGATCAAGATACAAGGCAAGGAACCATTCCTACACATTCTAATTATCATATGGAGAGAAATTCAAGCTACTTTGAGTTGCTGCAACAAGGCAATCCTGAACTGGTTTTTGCATTGGTCATTTTCAAAATCTCATGCCATGAGATATCCAAAATCTCATAGGATCCTTCCAGCACTTTCTAGATCTTTCCTACATCACCTATATAACCATTAGAGATGATCTAAGCAAAGGTTGAACTTCATTTGGTGCAGAGAAGAGAGATTGAGACTCATCTTGCTCACTTGCAATTCAATTTCAAATTCATCCAATTCTTCATCATTTCTTCAATTTTTTGATCCAAATCAATTCAATAATCATCACTGAGAGTGTTCCAATCAAAATCTAAGAGAATCCAAGCCTGAATCGAGTTCTTGAAGTTTCACTTCTTCATCTGCAATTGGAATTCTGTTACACTGATTCAGGCCATTTGAGGAAGATTTATTGCATACAGAAGCAAGCAATCATCACACTGATCGATTCTGGAACTTATCAAGCATTGATTTGGAGCTTTGGTTCATCTGTTTCACTCATCTTTACAGGTTAGTAACTTTCTCACCATGGCTTGAATTAGATAGAATTAGCAAGAATCTCTAGGTTAGAAGTGATGTAGGTGGTTAGATGAAACTTTCTGGAGAGTTTGAGAAGGATTGATGATGATTCATATGTGTACACAAATTCTGTTGAGATCAAGAACTCCATGAATATGCAAGTAGAACGTTAGTTTTTTAGTTAGAATTGATTAGTGATAAGTAAGGAAGACATTGAGACACTTAATTTGATGATTGGTGATGTTTGAATTTCTGATCAATTTTGGGGATGGGATCGGGTTTGCGGTTAGAGACCATATCAATTGAATCCAATTCCATAGATGAACTCAGGGAAGAAAATGGAGTAGGTTAGGGTTTTCTTTCATGATTTTTGATCAAGATTTGATGAGGTTCGAGATGTTGAGTTTAGAGCTTTCTTGGAGCTTCATCAATGGAGTTTGACTCCAATTTGGATTTGAATGGAGAAGATAAGGTCTCAGCCGTTGGATCTCACTTTTGACTTGGACCAAAGCATCCATCGTATGGCTCATATCTCATTTAAATTGTGAAGGTTTTGGCTGAAGGGTGAAACGCAACGTTTCACTTAAAATGTTGTCTTGGGCTTAAGCTGAAGTTCTTATCCCCACCCCCTCCATGAGGCCCAATATATTTTGAACTGAAAATCATTGATATTTGCACCGTAGTTTTTTCTTTTTCTTTATGCTTTTTCAATTAATTTCTGATTAGTGAATTGGGCCCAGGCGCATTGCTATTCGTAACCCCCATTCTGGGCCCACGCGTGAACTGCATTGTATTTGTTTACTCTCTGCACCCCTCATCATTTCATTTTAATTTCTTTTTTATCATTTTATGTTAAACTTTGGAAAATCATATTAAATGGAAAAATAATGTTTTTTTAATGGGAGTTTTTTCTCCTATTTCATATTTTTGTCAAGGAAAATATAAAATAAAATCATTCTTCATTTCATGCATTTTAGTATTTTTTGTATATTTTTTACTTTTATTGCATTTTATTTCTTTTATGTTGATACATGATCTTGTATATTTTTGTTTAGGTAGTTCCCATTACTTTTTTAGATCAATCTTTTTAGGACAATTAGACATACATATTAGGTACCCCTGAATTTTATTCCATAATTTTTAGGATTATTTTTAGGTAATTTTAATTAGTGGATATTAGGATGGTTAGATTAGGGTTTATACATAACATAGGTGCACTTGAACAATTTCTTTTGGGTTTTTTAGATTGAATTAGGACTTGGGGCATATAGGGTATTAAGGGTAGGTATAGTAGATCCCCTAGAAATAATATTAGAATTTTCCCTACAATATTAATATTTTTAGTGTATTTTACAATTGTATGCTTGTTTGGTGTGCCCTTTTGGGGTTTATTTTGTTTGTGTGGGCTTATTGGGCTTTGCTTGGGGTGTGGGCTTGGTTTGAAGAGCATGATGATGAAGCATAGTGAAGACAAAGTTGAAGCTGAAGATCAAAGCTTGATGAAGATGCTTGGCTTGCTTGAAGCTGTTTGAAGACCCTAGGACATAGGAGCTAGATAGAGCCTTAGAATAGAAAATTTCTTCACAAATATGGATGGCTTCTTTTGCCTCCATTCTTCTCTGTGATTAAAAGTATCTCCCTAATACTCACATCCCTCCTTTGGAAGGATTAGTGACTGTATCTGGGAGATAGAACTTTGAGAGAAACAGTCTGTATTACGTTAACTTTCTGTAGGCCACCTTTGGTGCTCAGCAGACTGTTTAACATCCAAACTCATTTTGTGAACTGGTTATCATCTAGGAGAGTTTTCTTTGAAGAATCCCTTGAAGATTGATGATAGAGTTCATTGCCTTGGAGACTGATAGAACCAGGAGCTTGTGCTGTCAGGTTTTGCTGTTTAGAGCTGCGGGTGCTGTTTAGAGCTGGTGATATATTGTTTGAGTTTCTTGACTATATTGTTTGATAATTTTCCCCTGGAGGTTGAAGTGAAGTTGTTTCACTTTGCCCATTGTTTTCTAGGTTCGAGGTTGAGTGGGACTCCCTTGCCTCGCTTGTATTGCCGCATTCATGCATTTTACCGCTTTACTATATATATGTTGTTGCTTTTCCGTTTATCCCCTTAGGATCTCTGTTTCTCTCTGCGCAGGAGAGAAATATGACAGACATTAGGCTTTCATCCATGCATGACAACATTAGGTTAGATTTTGATTCCCTTTTTCAACCATAGGTTCTAGAGTTTTGTCTCTTCTTTCTCAAAACAATCAGAAAAACACAATAAACATTTCAAACACCATAAAAGACAGTTCTTGCGTAAAAGACTGTAAACCAATCAAAAACGTCATTTTTGTCCGCTTGGACTCTAAATCAGAAAAAACCCTTTTCAGAAGGAGATAAAAACAATCAAGACAGACTTGTGTTGTACGTGGCTCGAACTACGTTTGCTCTGATCTTTCATGCTGTATGAAAGTACGTAGGCATAGGATGCGATATCCTAGCGAGCAACTTTCCCCTCCTTTCCCGTAGGTAGGTGAACTACGTTGACTCTGATTTCTCGTTCCAGACGGGAATACATACGCATAAAGTGCGATACTTTGCCGAGTCAGTTTATTTTCTTTTAACCCCAGACTTGTAGAGTAGATAGAATAACAATCCGTACTAGAAAACAAGCGTGGATCCCGTCGAGTACGACGGACGTGAAGGGTGCTAATACCTTCCCCTTGCGTAACCGACTCCCGAATCCAGAATTTGGTTGCGATGAAGATTCCTTTCCCGTCTTTGCGGTAGGTTTACTTCGAGCGTTTCCTTTCCCTCCTTTGGGATAAATAACGCACGGTGGCAACTCTTCTGTTCAGCCGGCGCCGATTTTCGCAGTAGCGACACCTGGACCCTCAATGTAAACCGGAGTCTAGATACTCAACAAAAATAACGGGAGCCTGAATGCTCAACATAATAACCGGAGCCTGGATGCTCAACGTGATAACTGGAGTCGGGATACTCAACGTAATAACCGGTGTCTGGATACTCAACGAAAATGACCGGAGCTTGGACGCTCAACAAAAACGACCGGAGCCTGGAAGCTCAACGTAATAACTAGAGTCTGGATACTCAACGAAAATAACCGGAGCCTGGACGCTCAACAAAAATAACCGGAGCCTAGACACTCAATGAAAATAACAGAAGTCGGAATACTCAACCAAAATGACCGGAGCCTAAACGCTCACCGAAAATGATCAGAGCCTGGACGCTCAACGTAATAACCGAAACCTGGATACTCAACGAAATAACCGGAGCTTGGATGCTCAACGAAAATTACAGGAATTTGGACGCTCTATGTAAACCGAAGTATGGATACTCAACGAAAATGACCAGAGCCTGAATGCTCAACGAAATAACCGGAGCCTGAATGCTCAACGACATAACCAGAGCCTGGACGCTCAACGTAATAACCGGAGTCTGGATACTAAACGAAAATAACCGGAGCCTGGACGCTCAACGTAATAACCGGATCCTGAACGTTTAACGTAATAACCAGAGTCTGGATACTCAACATAATAACTGGAGTCTGTGTCGCTACTGCGAAAATCGGCGCCGGCTGAACAGAAGAGTCGCCACCGTGCGTTATTTATCCCACGGGAGGGAAAGGAAACGCTCAGAGTAAACCTCGCACAACACGAGAAAGGTATGGTCGTCGCAACCAAAACCTGGATTCGGGAGTCGGTTACGCAAGGGGAAGGTATTAGCACCCCTCACGTCCGTCGTACTCGACGGGATCCACGCTTGTTTTCGGGTATGGATTGTTATTCTATCTACGCTAAAGGTCTGGGGTTAAAAAGAAAATAAAATGAAAATAAAAATGACTCGGCAAAGTATCGCACTTTATGCCTACGTATTCCCGTCTGGAACGAGAAATCAGAGTCAACGTAGTTCGCCTACCTACGGGAAAGGAGGGGAAGGTTGCTCGCTAGGATATCGCATCCTATGCCTACGTACTTCCACACTGCATGGAAGATCAGAGCAAACGTAGTTCGGGCCACGTACGACACAAGCTTGTCTTGATTGATTTTCACTCCTTCTGAAAAGGGTTTTTCTGATTAATAGTCCAAGCGGACAAAAATGACGTTTTGATGAGTTCACATTCTCTTACGAAAGAAGTGTCTTTTATTGTGTTTGAAATCTTTATGTGTTTTTCTGTTTGTTTTGAGAAAGAAGAGACAGAACTCTAACCTACGGTTGCGAAGGGAAACAAACTAACCTAATGTTATCATGCATGGGTTAAGACCTAGTGTCTATCATGCTCCTCTCTTGCACAGAGAGAAACAGAGATCCTACGGGATAGGCAGAAACAGAAACAATAACAGATATATACAGTAAAACAGTAAAATGCATGGATGCAACAGCACAAGCGAGGCAAGGGAGTCCCACTCAACCTCGAACCTAGAAAACAATAGGCGAAAGTGAACAGGCTTCACTTTCAACCCAGCAGGGTAAACAGCAAACAATACAGTCCAGAAAACCAATCAATACATCAGCAAATAGAATACAGCAAAAATAAACAGCCACAGCAGCTCTGAATCAACATCTGGCTTCAAGAAATCTCCAAGCAGCTACAGGCTTCAACAAGCATCAATCTCCATCTTCATGGCCTTCAGGCAAGGGCTTTGATCATCAGTCTTCCATCTGCAATGGCTTTTCTTCAAGCTCAAACCTCCAGGATGAGGAACCAGTCACAAGAGTGAAGTGAGTGAATGTTAAACAGTCAATTACCTACCAAGGGTGGTTCATCAACTATTAACATTAAACAGAAAGTTTCCTCTCAAAAGTTCTATCTTTCAAATATATTCACTGATCCTTCCAAAGGAAGGAGGTGGATATTTGAAAGAGACTTTGAATCATAGAGGAAGGATGGATGCAGACAAGGCATTCCATGTTTGAGAAACAAGCTTTCTAATCTAGAGCTCTGCCTAGCTCCTAAACCCTAATCTCCTCAGCATCTGCTAGCAAGAAACTCCCCCTCAACTCTGGCAGTTGATCTCCAACATCTGGATCTCCAATGGTCTTCATCTTCACAAGTCTTCAGCTTCACCAGGTCCCCAGACAAACCCAATACCCAAGCAAGCAAGCAACAATCCCCAGGGGGCACACCACACCAGACAGTCAGATATACAGACAGTAATAACAGCAGTAGGGGAATCCTAACTTTTTCTAAGGGGTCTAGTAACTACCCATAGCCCATATAGTCCCATAACTAATCTATTCAAACCCTAAGTCCTAAGGGAAATGAAATCAAACTTCCTAAGTCATTACCTAAAAACCCTAGTTTGTTCAGGATGTTCAAACCTATTTTAATCACCTAAAATTAACTTCTAAAAATGGGAATTAAAACATTTCTACCAGTTTAACATCTAATCTAAACAGCATAAAAAGAATGAACAAAAAATATGAAAGCATTTAATAGAACCAAAATTATTAAAATCATGCATGAAATGAATCTACTTAAAATGACATTTATTTAGAAAATATGGAAAAAATATGAAATAAAAATAAAAATGCAATTTTATTTTTCTATAATTTTCTACACATCCTAAAGAAAATAGTGTAAAAAGAATGAAGTGAAAATGATTTTTTATGAATTTGTTATGAATTTATGAAAATTGGTAAAAATTAAAGAGAAACAAAAACAATTAAATCAAATAAAATGAGGGAGGGGGTACTAATAGTAGGCGCGTTCAGTTATAATTGGATGGGCCAGGTAGACTGGGGGTGCAAATAGAAAGCTGGCTTAAGGCCCAGAACAAGTCAGAAACAATAAAACTAAAAAACGAGCAGGGGTGCAAATAGAAGGGTTATCACGTGGAAAACTGATTGGGCTCATAACTGGGGGGTGGGATTAGCATCATCCACTCAGGCCCGCCCGTTTCAATTAATGAAACGGTGCGTTTAGGGCACCACCTTACTTCCCTCCAAATTCTGAATTAAATCTCAGCCACTCGATTAACCTCCAAGTCAAAGGTCCAACGCGAATTAAAGGGTCCAGATTACGTCTTCCTCAATGGATCAACTGAAACTTAGGGTTTCACCATGAATGCTCATGCACGAGCAAACTTCAACTCCTCTGCTCTCACTCTACAGGCCATGAAATGCCACGCCATAAACACGAAAAACATTCTAAATTCTTCCCTCTACAATCCTATGATCTTAATTCAGTCTGAAATTCAATAGATCACTCAACCCGATGGCGTCAAGCTCTGGTCACCATGGAAGTACACTGAGATGCACCATTACAATCCTCCATCAAACTTACACTAACCTAATCTATGCATAATGGTCATCATTCTGATCTATCAAGCTAACATTCTAATGCACTAACCTAAGAGTTCTACCTCCTAACAGTTTATTGCACCTGCTAACAACCATCACCAAATCACTCCAAACTCAACCTAATTGCTCTACTAACCTCCTACATTATGTCTAAACTAACAACAACATGCTAAACTAACTGAATTAAGCAATTTGAATGAAAACGCACCTGGTGTGAAATCTTGAAAACAGCTATGGAACTCGTGGATCTGAGGCTTCCAAGGCTTGGATCTTGATCAATTCTTGATGTACTTGATTTTGTTTGCAATATTTGGATGAGACTTGGCTTGGATCTTGCTGTCCAATGGAAATTGCAGTTTTGGTGTTCTTGAAGATAGTGCACGAAAATGGATTCTAACCACCAAATCTGTGCTTCAATTATGATCCAGGATGATGATTGAACAAGATTGAATTGATGTGGATGAAAATTGATGAAGGTTTTGGGAGATTGAAGTGAAATCACAATGAGAAAAAATGAGAGAGTTTGTGAAATTCTTGGTGCAAATGAAGCCAACCCTTGATCAATCCTCATTTCATGAATATATAGTGTGCACATGAACATTCTAGATCCATCTTACACATTCCCTTGCTTTCCAACTTTGATCCATTTTTGGTCATGTTTCTTCAATTACAAGTAACCAAAGATAACTTTCTTTTTTCCTTCTAAACTCAAAAAAGTGTTTGAACCATTGTTCTTAGAATTGCTTTTCCATTCAAAATCATATATTGGAAGTATCCATTTGGACTCATAAATCTCCCAAACCATTTTTCACTTTGAATTTATTCACTTTATAAGCCATTTTAGTTCAACTTTGGACCAATCATGCAACTTCATGCTATGAGCTTTTCCAACAATTTGTGACCTTCTTTCTAGACTTAAAATCCCATTTGGAGCAAGTTTGATGTTGTAAGTTTTTCCATTTGAGGCCTCCTTGTATGAGTTTTGGACATAGGTTAAAATGACCTGTAATTCACAAATGCCCAAAATACCCTTTGCTTGCCAAGACCATAAGTTGAGTTCTCCACATCATATGAAGGCATACTATACCATTCTAGAAAGCTAAGACAATAAGTAACAATTCTTATGTTGACCAAGAATTCATTTGAAATCTCCTTGAGGGGCAAAACTAGCTTGGAAGTCAAGTCACTTTCACAGACAAAAATTCAGATACCTCAGATGACCTGTAACTTGCAAGGACCATAACTTGAGTTCTATAAATCTCCTTGATGTCTTCCACCACTCAAATTAAAGGTATTGAGACCCTCTACAAGTTTCATGTTGGCCAAGAAGCCATTTGAAGCTAGCATTTTGACTTATCTTGCTTGGAAATTTGACCTAAACTAGGGGATTTTACACAGAAACCCTACTTTAGAAACTCCTCTTCTCCTTGACTTCTTTTGAATTCTTCTTGGCATATCTCCATATCCTTCTTTATATGTCCAATGATGAACCCCACATCTCTCCAATAGCCTTGAATACCTTTTAAATCAGTAAATTGACCTAGGGTTGACCTAGGGTTGACCCAGATGAAACCCTAGTTGATTGCCTTCAACTATAGCTCTTGTGCTCTCATCAATGACCTGTTTCCTTCTCCAAATGACTTTCTAAGTCTCTCATAATGTCTAGATACTCTCCATGCCTTCAACCCACAGCTTACAACCCTCTTGTTGATCTTCAGATACCCTCAGCTAGGAGATGGACTCAAGGCTTGATCTGCTGAACTCTTTGCTTTCAAATTCTTTCCTGATGACTTGAATGAGATTAAATTGGGATAATAACCTCTTGATAGGCCTCTAGAGATGAGAATCATGATTGGTCCCCTGTTGAATGACTTGCTATGCTTATGCTATGCAGATGGTTAGTCTATGTACATGACTCCATATGCAAATGCTAATGATATTGAAACATAAACTAAGTGAATAAGGTTGAGCAAATTTTAGGGTGCAACAGCTGCCCCTATTCAAGCGACTTGGACCCGATTGGGTGAAGAGCCCGGAGCCTTCAGCCATTCGCGGTACGAGACGGTTGAATACTAGTGAAACCAGAAATTTGCCAACCGCAAAACTAAATTGCGCTCCTGCTTGAGGAACGACATTCATCAGCTGAATCTGACTATTACAGCAACCCACTGATCTCGTGTGACCGTGCTGGGGATTGTCTTCATCGTTCTGAAGAGGATTCTGTCATAACAGATTGCTTGCTTGTCCACGTTAGGACTCTGTCTGTCGTTAATACGAAGGAATCTCAACCAAAACCTGTCCACGTTAGGACTCCACTTACTGTTAACCCAGGAAAATCTTGGCAACTCCGCTGGGGATAATTCATCTGCATTTCCATAAACTGAATCGTCCACGTTAGGAATAACATTCTTCCACGTTAGGAGTAACACTTGTCCACGTTAGGAATCATCTCTTCTGTATCTGTCCACGTCAGGACTAACCCTTTCATCTTTCCACGTCAGGAAGCAATCTTCTTTCCACATAAGGAGAACTATATCGATCTGTCCACGTAAGGACTCCAATACCACTTGACATGTCCGCGTCAGGACTCCAATCTTTCCACGTAAGGAATTCAACTTTTGGTTCTGAACCTGTCCGCGTCAGGACTACATTTTTCCACGTAAGGAGTACATCATTCTTCTTCTTCCACGTTAGGAATATCTTCTTTGATCTGTCCGCGTCAGGACTCAATCTTTCCACGTAAGGAACCAATCTTGATATGTCCGCGTGAGGACCCAATCTTTCCACGTAAGGAATCTCATCTTTCCACGTAAGGAATGCTCTTGATACGTCCACGCAAGGACTCTGATCTTTCCACGTAAGGAATACCAACTTCTTTCCGACCTGTCCGCGTCAGGACTACATTTTTCCACGTAAGGAATGCCATCTTAATTTGTCCACGTAAGGACTCCGCTCTTTCCACGTCAGGAATGCTGTCATTTCCACGTAAGGAATCCTCTTCTGATACGTCCGCGTAAGGACTACATCGTCCACGTTAGGACCCACTTCTCCACGTTAGGAATAATAATTTCTTCGATTTGTCCACGTCAGGACACTGATCTCGTCTTGATTTGTCCACGTTAGGACTCAGGCGTCTTCGACTTGCTGAGGAAATAAGACTTGTCCGCGTAAGGACTCATGCCCCTTTGACCCACTGGGGAAATAACTTGTCCGCATCAGGACACCAACACAAAGAGTAATCACTTTTGTCAACGTCACGACCTCCCATTCCACTAGTTTCGAAAAACCGAATCTGCCCACGATAGGACTAACACACCTCACCACTCCAGGGAAATAAACCTGTCCCCGTTAGGACGCCCACTTCTGAAGAAATTCCGTCAATATAGGAATAAATTGTCCGCGTCAGGACTTAGCTCTCCACTGATCCCAACCCACAAACTTCTTAGCACTGACGTGACAGCGACTTTGAGGCGGACTCTACTGGGGATGTTTGGAACCCAAACTACCGGACGCCTGTTCTGATAACCGGCGGTGACCTCTGAAATTCTGATTCATGGAAACCCTTTTAATGTTGACGTAACAACAACTTTGCAGGAAACAATCCGCTGATCGGACTAGAAAACTTCAACAAAAACTCTGGCGGGGACATAAGTAACTCTGCTTGGGGACAAAGAGAAACTTATCCTACTGACTCTGGTGGGGAAAACAAGAGAAATTTACACAAATAACTCTGCTCGGAGACAAAGAGAACTTCATCATGATAACTCTGTGGGGAATAATGCCAAAGCTGACATTTTCGTCGAATGTCTCATGCCGAGATCTTGAATGTTTGGTAATTCATTTGAGCGAGAGCTCTCTCCACCTGAACCGCTAGAATACAGGAACTGCTTCAGCAAAATAAATGCTGGAAGGATAATGCCAACTCACCGGGGATAGCCAGATGCTACGGAATTATTCCAGCAAACTAAATGCTGGAAGGGTGAAGTCGACCCTGCTGGAAAATCGGGAACTCAAACCACACCCTATTGAGGTAACCCCCTGCTGGGGAATAGCAGATGTGCATAGTACGATCGGACTTTCTGCTGGAACGTGAACTGATATCACCAGTATTTCTGACAAAATAAATGACAGGACCCACCATCAACTCTGCTTTGGAGAGTCTTGATCTTCGAGTTCCACTGGAAGGAATGAAAACACTTGCAAAGAGAATTCCGCTGGGGATGGGATGATTCTCTCGGGGAAATCCACTGACTCCACTGGGGGAGAGTGCATGACCCTGCGGGGAAAGATGAACCTGTCTGAATACAGCCTTACGATCTTGGAATCGCCAAACTCTGCTGAGGACAAATAACTTTTCTGCTCCCTTTGAGTAAACTACGGCTAGCTGGGGAATTCTATCCTTCTTCAGGAAGAACATGCGTGACCTACGTGGGGATCAAGTCTTTTGTTATCGCGATCTTTTGATCATCTTCCTCGTATGGTTACGAAACCTGCAACAACACAAACAAGACACGACAAGCCTATGCAATCAAATCAATTCAGGTTAGTGACGTTACACTCAGTTAATTCAAAGCTTTAGCAATTGTTGGCAAGGGCCAGTGATGTTATACTCATGCTAGCTTCAATAAACTTAGGCGTTTTATCATGCACAAAACAGTAAAGAACCAGCACCAAGTACTGAATAACATATTTTCATTGATCGGGCCCCTGAATGGGCGGAGTTTTTGTACACGGGATGTAACTCCTGAAAAGAGGAAGCTACGTAAAGCAAATATACAAGTATGCACAAGAAGCATGAATATTTTGACAAATTAAATTTTGTACACATGTCGGCAACGGGATGCAGATGAACACCACGAACTGATCCTCCTATGACTCATCCGACTCTAATGCTTTCCCGGTATCCCCACTTCTGAAGAGGTTGTATCCGATAACTGGCTCCTCAAAGGTATTCTCCCGCATTGATGCTCATTGAGATATCGAATTCGGACCGCAGTCATTTGCTTTTCAAATCCCTAACTTTTGCGTGAACCGCCCTTTACGGGTTTTCAGTTCACCGGGATACCCTTTTTTGCCGAAGCCGCCCAGTGTAGGTTTTCAACTTCGCGGGTGTACATTTTTTTCAATTTTATCCCTAACTTTTGCCCGAACCTTTTTATTCTGTTTTTTGGTTCGCCAGGATGCCCCATTTTTGCCTGGACTCTCTTTTTCTGTCCAGCGGGTCTATTTTAAGCAAAGTATTTTTTAACTGCGTCCGAATTCACAGGTGACGCAAAGTCTTCTCCGTCCATGGTGGACAACAACAACGCTCCTCCTGAAAAGACCTTACTGACAACGTATGGCCCTTCGTAGTTGGGGGTCCACTTGCCCCTGTGATCTGCTTGCGGCGGGAGAATCCTTTTCAGCACAAGGTCGCCCGTCTGAAAGCTTCGCGGAAGTATCTTCTTGTCGTACGCTTTCTTCATTCGTCTTTGGTACAAACGACCATATGCCAGAGAAGCTAGCCTCTTCTCATCCATCAAACTCAGTTGGTTCAATCTATTCGTTACCCATTCTGCCTCGTCCAGCTGAACATCTCGCAATACCCTCAGAGAAGGGATCTCAACTTCCAATGGTAATACCGCTTCCATTCCGTATACCAACGAGAACGGAGTTGCCCCGGTTGATGTGCGTACCGTCGTACGATAACCGTGCAAAGCGAAAGGTAGCATCTCATGCCAATCTTTATAGGTCACCACCATTTTCTGAACGATTTTCTTGATATTTTTATTGGCCGCTTCGACAGCGCCATTCATCTTGGGTCGGTAAGGGGAGGAGTTGTGATGTTCGATCTTGAAATTCTGACAGAGCTCCTTCATCATTTTGTTGTTCAGATTTGAACCATTATCCGTGATTATCCGCTCGGGAATCCCATATCGGCAAATGATATCTCTCTTGATGAACCTAGCCACCACTTGCTTTGTTACGTTTGCATAAGACGCCGCTTCCACCCACTTGGTGAAATAATCGATCGCTACTAGGATGAACCGATGCCCGTTAGAAGCCGTCGGCTCGATCTTCCCAATCATATCGATTCCCCACATCGAGAATGGCCATGGAGATGACATCACATTTAGAGGGCTCGGAGGCACATGTATCTTGTCAGCATAGATTTGGCACTTGTGGCACTTTCTCGCGAACTTGAAACAATCAGTTTCCATTGTCAGCCAAAAATAACCTGCCCTCAGCAGCTTTCTTGTCATAGCATGCCCACCAGCATGCGTACCAAAGGCACCTTCGTGAATTTCCTCCATGAGAAGCTTTGCCTCTTTTTCGTCCACACAACGCAATAACACCAAATCGTGGTTTCTTCTGTATAAGACGCCATCCGGGTTCAAGTAGAAATTGCCCGCTAATCTCCTGAGAGTTTTCTGATCTTGACTGGATGCCCCAGCCGGATACTCTTTATTCTTCAGGAAATTACGGATATCAAAATACCACGGTTTGTCGTCGGATGCTTCATCGATAGCAAATACATAAGCTGGCCTGTCCAACCGAGAGATAGTGATTTGGGGAGCTTCGTTCCAGAAGTTGACCTTGTACATGGAAGACAAGGTGGCAAGGGCGTCAGCCATTTGATTTTCCGCCCGCGGTACGTGATGCAATTCAACTTTGTCGAAGAAAGGCAACAATCTCCTTGCATAATTCATATAATGTATCAAATTAGGCTGCCGTGTCTCCCATTCCCCTTTGATCTGATTCACCACCAGAGCTGAGTCTCCGTATACGTCCAGGTGCTTGATTCGCAAATCAATGGCTTCTTCAAGCCCCATTATACAAGCTTCGTATTCGGCCTCATTGTTGGTAACGGCAAAGGTCAATCGGGCAGTAAACGGGATGTGCGACCCGTGCGGCGTCGTGATAATTGCCCCTATCCCGCTACCGTAAGCATTCACAGCTCCGTCAAATATCATCTTCCATTGGGACCCCAACTCTGGTCCTTCGTCTGGCAACGGCTCTTCGCAATCCTTCATCTTGAGGTACATGATATCCTCGTCAGGAAAATCAAATCTCATTGATTGATACTCTTCAATAGGCTGCTCCGCCAGATATTCAGACAGCACACTCCCCTTTATAGCCTTTTGCGAGACGTATTGAATATCATATTCAGTCAAGACCATCTGCCACCGGGCAATTCTACCTGACAACGCCTGCTTTTCGAATATATATTTGATTGGATCCATCTTTGAGATGAGCATGGTTGTATGATTCAGCATGTACTGCCTCAAACGCTTGGCGGCCCAGGCTAGCGCGCAACAAGTTTTCTCCAGCATTGAGTATCGAGATTCACAGTCTGTAAATTTCTTACTCAGGTAGTAGATCGCATGCTCTTTTCTCCCCGTCTCGTCGTGTTGACCGAGAACACAACCCATGCTTCCCTCAAGAACCGTCAAATACATTATCAAGGGTCTCCCTGCCACCGGGGGTATCAAAATAGGAGGCTCCTGCAGATACTTCTTTATTTTGTCGAACGCCTTTTGACAATTTTCGTTCCACGTTACAGCTTGATCTTTCTTTAACAGCTTGAATAATGGTTCACACGTGGCCGTTAGGTGAGATATGAACCGGGCAATGTAGTTCAATCTCCCTAAAAACCCGCGCACCTCTTTCTCTGTTTTAGGCGTCGGCATTTCTTGGATCGCTTTTATTTTAGCAGGATCGACCTCTATTCCTCTTTCGCTTACGATAAACCCCAGCAGTTTACCCGATCTCACCCCGAAGGTGCATTTATTAGGGTTCAGCCTCAGCCTGAACTTCCTAAGTCTTTTAAACAACTTCAACAGATTCACCAGATGCTCTTCCTCCGTCTGGGATTTAGCAATCATATCGTCAACATAAACTTCGATCTCTTTATGCATCATGTCATGAAAAAGAGTCGTCATCGCACGCTGATATGTTGCCCCAGCATTTTTCAAACCAAAGGGCATCACTTTGTAGCAAAATGTTCCCCATGGTGTTATGAAAGTAGTCTTCTCCATATCCTCTGGCGCCATTTTAATCTGATTATAGCCCGAAAAGCCATCCATGAAGGAGAATACAGAGTATTGAGCAGTATTATCAACTAACACGTCAATGTGAGGAAGTGGAAAATCATCTTTTGGGCTTGCTTTATTCAAATCTCTATAATCCACGCACATCCGAACCTTGCCATCCTTCTTTGGCACTGGTACGATGTTGGCAACCCATGAGGGATACTTCGTCACAGCCAGGAAACCAGCGTCCCACTGTTTCTGCACCTCCTCTTTGATCTTCATTGCCATATCTGGTCGAGTTCTGCGAAGCTTTTGTTTGACAGGCGGGCAGTCTTCTTTCAGTGGCAGGCGATGCACAACCATATCTGTATCGAGCCCTGGCATATCCTCATATGACCAAGCGAATACATCATTATACTCTCGGAGCATTTCAACCAGTCTTCGCTTGATATCACTCTGCAATGCGGCTCCGATACGAATATTCTTCTCAACCCCTTCCGACCCCAAATTGATAATTTCGATGACCTCGTCGTGAGGCAGAATGGCTCTCTCCTCTTGCTTCACTAACCAAGACAGTTCTTCAGGAACATCGCTATCTTCGACAACCTCTTCTTCGGTCTGGAATACCGGGTGCTCGAAGTCGGGACGAGTCATAGGTGGTTCAGGGATGTCATCTGAAAATGTAATCCTGCAAAAGGAATGGTTGAGTGCTTCAAAATGCGTATAAAGCGAATAACCACATTGCCATTTTATTGAAAAATATAAAACAAGAAAGACAGGGATTACAGTATTTGCACATGAAAAACGCCATTTATTTAATGATTAACACGCAATGTTTATAACAACACAGCCCTAAGCAAATCCTGATGCCCCGGGCAAGACATCAGATTATTCAACAATTAATAAAGCAAAGCATTACTGTTTAAAAGTCACAGGAACAAGCTCCTGAATAGACCAGTTGCATAGTCCTTGTCCTGGCGTGCTTGGCTGAATCCAGGCATCCATATCACAGTCGCTGTCCCCTTCATCGGACTCTGAAGCAGCATTGACAGTTTCATGACATACTCCACTGGCAGAGATGGTGATTGACTTTCTGAAACGGGGGGCCCCCACGGAAGGAGTTGATGTCGACGGTCGGTACCCCAGTCCGAACCGGTCCATCTTCACCGGAATGTCCAACACTTTGCCCCAGCCCTTGGCTTCTCCTGCCTCCACTAGCGCTTGCGCTTCTTTATACGATGAGACAGCTATCTCTGGCACTTTGCTAGGCCCGGGACTCTTGTCCTTGATGCGCAAACCTTCGAATGCCTGGCATGGCGTCTCGTGGATCTCTCCGTCGACTTCCACATATTTAAACGAAGAGAGATGGCTGACCAGGATGTCTTCTTCTCCGCACACGGTGACCACGCTGTCTCCGACCATATACTTTAGCTTCTGATGCAGGGTAGACGTGACAGCCCCTGCCCCATGAATCCAGGGTCTTCCAAGCAAGCAGCTGTACGCAGGCTGTATATCCATGATATAAAACTCCGTTGCAAACACTTCCGGCCCCACTTGCAGAGGCAAAGTAATCGATCCGAAGACTGTTCTCCGCGTGCCGTCAAATGTAACACCCCACTTCCCAAAACAAATAAAATATGAATAACATAATAAAAATCAGAGTTTCCTTCCCAAGTGGGATATCACATAAAAATCACGTTTCCTTATAAAAAGGTTTTTCTCCAAATACAGCGGAATATTTAAATAATACAATTAAATAAAAATTTTGATACGTTCGCAGGAAAAAAATAGGAGTTCAACATGAAACAATAAAAATGCCCAAGTCCCGTGCTACGTATCAGAGCATCCTAGATTCGACAGTCACACCAATATCCAAGCTAGCTAAGCACCTGGATTATCTGTACTTCCGAAGAAACACAGACCACAACAACAACAACAACAAGGGGTGAGAAATCATGGTCAAAAATATAATGGTAATGTAATACATGTAATAAGGCAGTAAAATACACCAACACATCAATTATTCACCCCAACAACACCATATAACGAACCTACTGTTCAAATTACAATATAACATATTATAATGCAATTATGCAACTCAACACCATGCATGCGGTACCGACTCATTGGTTCATTCAATCGAACCTGGATAGATCACTTACGCTCCTCCTGAGACATGATCTATCCCCCACCATTCTCCACAAAGGAGTACGGATGAATCACTTACGCTCCTCCTGAGACATGATTCATCCCACCAAAACACCATGATATGCAAGACACCAATGCATAATTATTATATTCTGGCACGCTAAGTGCACACGATCCTCCTGATCATATCATCATACAACAATGCATATGTATAGATATATTACACCAACACCATATAAATCAATCAGATAGTAAACGAATTCATACTATCACACCGGATATAACTACGTCCCCCCCCCCCCACTCGGGGATACACGATCCTACTGATCACTACACACATATACATTACTAATTGCTCACCAACAATATTAAGGGAAACGCGTACTATCCCCAAGTACACAAGTTATATCCCATACTCATCATTTTCACACTACAGCAAGGCTAGAAGGATCACACGAGACCAATTCAGACATCTCACCAAAAGTCTCTGAGGTTACTCAGAACCTCCCTAAACCAACACCTCAGCCTATACACCAAAATCAATAATTCATCAACATCAATCCACAATCACAAACATGCCAATAGATATTATACTTACCAATTATCCTATAATTTCTACTCTAGAACCGACATTACGGTACATTACCGACACTTCAGAGTCACTCTGAATCTCACCAAGGTCCTAACCATAGTCATTAACGACACTATAGGGAAACAACACATAACTTTTCCCAAAGCTATAATCACTGTCATTGCCAACACTACGGTAACAACACATAATCTCATCAGCTTTATATTCCTAGTTACTATCAACACTACAGTAACATCAACAATCCAACAAAATGGATCAATACTACAGTAACATCATCACCATATATATATATATACCCCAAAATGCATCATCAGCATTCATCAATCCCCCAACATCAACAATAATCATAGCATGCCAATATAAAACTTTATATAACGATAAATTCCTACGGGGTTAAGGAATCCCCTCTACCCTATACATGTATAAACCATTCCCAATCAAATTTCTCCCCCCTTACCTTGACAATTGGTCGATCGATAGAATTCCTCCTAGAATTGGTCTCTTGGCCTTCTCCTTCCTCTTCCGTTCTTCGTTCCCTTTTTCCTTCGTTCTTTTTCACTTTCCTCGTTCTTTCCTCTTCTCTCTTTCTATCGCTCTTTTTTCTCAATTTTCTAAAATGTATCGTAACTCTCCTAACCCCTCATATTCTATTTCCCTTTTTAATTATTCTAATCCCAATAATAATAACTAATAAAATAATATAATATTAATAATCTTAATAATAATAATAATAATAATATAATCTTACTAATATTAATAATACCACATATTAATAATAATAATAATAATAATAATAATAATAATAATAATAATAATATTAATAATTCTAATAATAATAATAATGATAATAATAATAATAATCTTAATAATAATAATACTATTAATAATAACAATAATAATAATATTATTATCTCTCCAATAATCATAATAATACTTTTAATAATAATAATAATAACACTAATAATAATAATAGTAATAATAATAATAATAATAATACTATTATTATTATCACACCAATATCCCACGCCTATGGTAATCCCTTTCCTCTCCATTCCAACTTTTCTAATATCTCCTTGCTACCCCTTCATATTTCCTTCCTCACGGTTTCTATCGTGACTTTTCATATTTCCATTCTAACTTCCCAATAACCCTTTCACCTCTTATTTTACTTATTCCAACCACTAATATTCCCAATAATAATTCTAATAATAATAATTATAATAATCATTATAATAATAATAATAATATAATATAATATAATACTATTATAATATTATAGTAATATTCAACATAATAATAATAATAGTGATACACCCAACAATAATTATAATTATAATAATAATAATATTATCACACCAATAATAATAATAATATTAATAAAAATAATATAATAATAATATAATAATACTAATATTATTATTTCACCAAAATAATAATAATATTAATAATAGTAACAAATATAATAAATATAATAATAATAATAACACCCCCACCAATGTTACTATTATTTTTATATTACTATATTTCACACCAAAATATCACCAATAGTCCTCCCACATTAGGGACACCCACCAAACATCATCAAATACACCCCCACCAAAGGGCACACCAACATATAATTTTTAAAATAATAATAAAGTGACTAAATAATTAAAATGGGTGTTACAACTCTCCCCCACTTTAATTATTTTCGTCCTCGAAAATTACCTGATGGAAATAGCTCCGGATACGCTTCTCGCATCCTGCTTTCCAACTCCCAGGTCACACTGCCTCCTGCAGCACCTCCCCAAGCTACCTTCACCAAAGGTATCTCTTTCCCTCGGAGCTGTTTCATCTTACGGTCCTCGATCCTCAACGGCATCGTCTCAATAGTAAGATTCTCCCGAACCTGAACATCATCTCTCTGAATAACATGAGATGGATCAGAAACATACTTTCGCAATTGCGACACATGAAACACATCATGTAAGTTCGATAACTCAGGTGGCAACGCCACCCTATAAGCTACAGCACCAATTCTTTGCAGAATTTCATAAGGTCCAATAAACTTAGGATCCAACTTCTTGGACTTCAATGCACGACCCACACCAGTCATCGGATTAACTCTTAGGAATACGTGATCACCTACACAGAATTCCAACTCTTTCCTCCGATTATCATGATAACTTTTCTGCCTACTCTGAGACACTTTCATTTTCTCACGAATCATTTGAATTGTCTCAGTAGTCTGCTGTACAATTTCTGGTCCAAGCACCACATTCTCACCAGTTTCATACCAACACAGAGGAGTCCTACACCTCCTCCCATACAAAGCTTCAAACGGTGCCATTCCGATACTAGAATGGTAACTGTTATTGTACGTGAATTCAATCAATGATAAATGAGTGTCCCACGCACCACCCTTTTCCAATACACAAGCTCTTAATAAATCCTCAAGCGACTGAATAGTCCTTTCCGATTGACCATCAGTTTGTGGATGATAAGCTGAACTTAATTTCAACTTAGTACCCAAAGCTTCTTGCAAGCTCTTCCAAAATTCTGAAGTAAACCTCGGATCTCTATCCGACACAATACTGGACGGAACACCATGTAACTTCACAATTACCCGAATATAAATCTCCGCCAGCTTCGTCAACGGAAAACTAATATTAATTGGCACAAAGTGTGCAGACTTCGTTAACCGATCCACAATCACCCATATAGCATCAAAACCTCTCGCCGTATTTGGCAATCCTGTAACAAAGTCCATAGAAATGCAATCCCATTTCCAAACCGGAATTTCCAACGGTTGCATAAATCCAGAAGGTCTCTGGTGTTCTACCTTCGATATCTGACACGTCAAACAGGCATAAACAAATTGAGCAATGTCTCTTTTCATACCAGACCACCAAAATAATTTCTTTAAATCATGATACATCTTCGTAGCTCCGGGATGAATACTCAGATTACTACGGTGTCCTTCACTCAAAATCAGCTTTTTCAGTTCCTCATCATCTGGTACACAAATCCTGCCTCTAAATCTCAACACACCTGTACTATCCAATTTAAAGTCACTATCGGAGTCACTTCCTATTCCAGGCATCAAATCTACCAATTTCACATCCAACTTCTGATTCTCTCTAATCATATCCAAGAAGTCATTATTTACCTGCAACATACCCAACATTACACTATCTGCAGTAGTCTCACAAACCATGCTCAAATCTCTGAATTGTTCAATTAACTCAATTTCTTTCACCATCAGAGCTGCCATATGAATTGTCTTTCTACTCAAAGCGTCTGCCACTACATTGGCCTTTCCCGGATGATAACTCAAACTGAAGTCATAATCCTTCAAAAATTCTAACCATCTTCTCTGCCTCATATTCAGCTCTTTCTGATCAAACAGGTATCTCAGACTCTTATGATCACTAAACACTTCAAATCTTGAACCATACAGGTAATGCCTCCAAATTTTCAACACAAAAACAACCGCAGCTAACTCAAGATCATGAGTAGGATAATTTCGCTCATGCACTCTCAGTTGCCGCGAAGCATATGCTACTACCTTACCATTCTGCATAAGAACTCCTCCTAATCCCATCTTAGACGCATCACAGTACACCACAAACGGTTCACTCGGAGTCGGTAACACTAACACCGGTGCCGTAGTCAATCTCTTTTTCAACTCTTCAAAACTTTCTTCACAAGCAGCGTCCCATACGAAAACTTGGTTCTTTCTCGTCAACTGAGTTAATGGCAACGCCAAATTAGAGAACCCTTCAATAAACCTGCGGTAATAACCAGCTAAACCCAGAAAGCTCCTAATTTCTGTCGCTGTCTTCGGCGGTTCCCACTGCAATACTGCACTTACTTTTGACGGATCCACCGCTATTCCATCTTCAGATATTACATGCCCCAAGAAACTCACTTTCCTCAACCAGAAGTCACACTTTGACAATTTAGCAAATAGTTTATTTTCTTTCAACACTTGCAAGGCAATCCTCAAATGTCCTGCATGTTCTTCATCAGATTTAGAATAAATTAATATATCATCAATAAACACTACAATGAATTGATCCAAATAAGAATGGAAAATTCTGTTCATATACTCCATAAATACTCCCGGCGCATTAGTCACTCCAAACGGCATTACAGCATATTCATAATGTCCATATCGAGTTCTAAAAGCAGTCTTCTGAATATCACCTTCTTTTACTCTTATTTGATGATAACCCGACCTTAAGTCAATCTTACTAAACACACGAGCTCCCACCAGCTGGTCCATCAAATCATCAATCCTCGGGAGAGGATACTTATTCTTAATCGTCACTTTATTCAACTGACGGTAATCGATGCACAAACGCATACTACCATCCTTCTTCTTCACCAATAACACTGGAGCTCCCCACGGCGATACACTTGGCCTAATAAACTTCCTATCCAACAATTCTCCAATCTGAGACTTCAACTCAGCCAATTCCACTGCAGACATCCTGTACGGTGCCATAGAAATAGGCCTCGTACCAGGAACAAGATCAATACCAAATTCCACTTCTCGCGTCGGAGGCAATTCCGTAATGTCGTCAGGAAACACTTCCGGAAATTCATTCACCACTGCCAATTCCTCCATTGACACTTTGCTATCCACCGATAAAGTTGCAAATAAAGCAAACACTCTAGTTTCATCTTCCAACAAGGCCCTCAATTCTTTATTAGACAAAGAACTTGCTAAAGCTTCCTCTTCAGGGGTCAAGAACAACAATTCCTTCCGAAAACAGTCGATGTAGACTCGGTTGAACTCTAACCAGTTCATACCCAGAATAACATCCAATTTACCAAGTGGTAGACAAATCAAATCCACTTCAAATTCTCTACCGAAAATAGTCAGCGGACACTTCAGGCATACCAAAGAAGTAGTCACTGAACCTATAGAGGGTGTCTCAATAGTCATTCGTCTCTCCAGAGTAGACGGCACCAATCCTATTCTCTCCACACAATCCACAGAAATAAACGAGTGTGTTGCACCCGTATCAATAATAGCAGTTAAAGGAATATTATTGATAATACAAGTACCTTTGATAACACGCTCATCACTGGCAGCTTGAGTTCCTGCCAAAGCAAACACTTTTCCACCAGCCGGAGACGTCTGAGGCTTCTTCGGCTTCTCACAATGGGTACTGATGTGACCCTTCTCACCACAGTTATAACAGGTCGGCATAGTTGCTCTGCAGTCAGCTATCACATGACCTGGTTTTCCACACTTAAAACACTTTTTGGCTTCATTAGGACAATCATTAGCACGGTGTCCCATACCACCGCACCGAAAACATTTCCCTTCAGCAGATGCTCTCCCATCTCTAGGCTTCTTATCAACAACAGCTTTACGTTTTCCCTTATCAGCAGCAACACCATAAGGAGTACCACTAAACCTCTGCTTACCCTTACGGTCATTAACAGCTTTGTAGTGTGCAATCCTTGCCCGGTTATCGTTATCATAGATCCTGCTCCTGCTTACCAGCTCAGGATAGCTCCTGATCTTCTGACAAGCAATCCCCAGCTTAATCTCTGGACGCAGTCCATTCTCAAACTTTAAGCACTTAGAAGTCATTGCCCCTTCCACATTATAGTGAGGACAATACTGCACCAACTCCTCAAACTTAGCAGCATACTCTGCTACAGTCATACTACCCTGCTTCAGCTCTAAGAATTCAATTTCCTTAGCACTCTGAATATCTTCCGGAAAATACTTCTCCAGAAAACCCTTCCGAACCACCTCCCAAGTAATGGCGGTTCCAGCAGCTTCCAATCTTTGGCGACTATTGTCCCACCAGGCTTCAGCCTCACCTTCCAGCATGTGAGTACCAAATCTCACCTTCTGCTCATCAGTACATTCCATCGTTCTGAAGATCTTCTCAATTGCCTTCAGCCACTTCTGAGCAGCTTCTGGGTCCAGAATTCCTCCTTCAAACGTTGGCGGCTTGTTGCTCCGAAACTGCGCCAAACTCCTGAATTGGGCATCTGCAGTTTGATTTTGATTAGCAACTGCCTGCGCCATTGCTTGCATAGCAGCAGCCAATGCAGCATCGTTCCTTCCTGCCATACTGCTCAAACATAGCAACACGAAGTTAAAAGATATTCAACTACATCATAAAGGACAGACTCAACTCGACTCAACAACACTGGCCGGACGGACCGACCTGCTCTGATACCAATTGTAACACCCCACTTCCCAAAACAAATAAAATATGAATAACATAATAAAAATCAGAGTTTCCTTCCCAAGTGGGATATCACATAAAAATCACGTTTCCTTATAAAAAGGTTTTTCTCCAAATACAGCGGAATATTTAAATAATACAATTAAATAAAAATTTTGATACGTTCGCAGGAAAAAAATAGGAGTTCAACATGAAACAATAAAAATGCCCAAGTCCCGTGCTACGTATCAGAGCATCCTAGATTCGACAGTCACACCAATATCCAAGCTAGCTAAGCACCTGGATTATCTGTACTTCCGAAGAAACACAGACCACAACAACAACAACAACAAGGGGTGAGAAATCATGGTCAAAAATATAATGGTAATGTAATACATGTAATAAGGCAGTAAAACACACCAACACATCAATTATTCACCCCAACAACACCATATAACGAACCTACTGTTCAAATTACAATATAACATATTATAATGCAATTATGCAACTCAACACCATGCATGCGGTACCGACTCATTGGTTCATTCAATCGAACCTGGATAGATCACTACGCTCCTCCTGAGACATGATCTATCCCCCACCATTCTCCACAAAGGAGTACGGATGAATCACTTACGCTCCTCCTGAGACATGATTCATCCCACCAAAACACCATGATATGCAAGACACCAATGCATAATTATTATATTCTGGCACGCTAAGTGCACACGATCCTCCTGATCATATCATCATACAACAATGCATATGTATAGATATATTACACCAACACCATATAAATCAATCAGATAGTAAATGAATTCATACTATCACACCGGATATAACTACGTCCCCCCCCACTCGGGGATACACGATCCTACTGATCACTACACACATATACATTACTAATTGCTCACCAACAATATTAAGGGAAACGCGTACTATCCCCAAGTACACAAGTTATATCCCATACTCATCATTTTCACACTACAGCAAGGCTAGAAGGATCACACGAGACCAATTCAGACATCTCACCAAAAGTCTCTGAGGTTACTCAGAACCTCCCTAAACCAACACCTCAGCCTATACACCAAAATCAATAATTCATCAACATCAATCCACAATCACAAACATGCCAATAGATATTATACTTACCAATTATCCTATAATTTCTACTCTAGAACCGACATTACGGTACATTACCGACACTTCAGAGTCACTCTGAATCTCACCAAGGTCCTAACCATAGTCATTAACGACACTATAGGGAAACAACACATAACTTTTCCCAAAGCTATAATCACTGTCATTGCCAACACTACGGTAACAACACATAATCTCATCAGCTTTATATTCCTAGTTACTATCAACACTACAGTAACATCAACAATCCAACAAAATGGATCAATACTACAGTAACATCATCACCATATATATATATATACCCCAAAATGCATCATCAGCATTCATCAATCCCCCAACATCAACAATAATCATAGCATGCCAATATAAAACTTTATATAACGATAAATTCCTACGGGGTTAAGGAATCCCCTCTACCCTATACATGTATAAACCATTCCCAATCAAATTTCTCCCCCCTTACCTTGACAATTGGTCGATCGATAGAATTCCTCCTAGAATTGGTCTCTTGGCCTTCTCCTTCCTCTTCCGTTCTTCGTTCCCTTTTTCCTTCGTTCTTTTTCACTTTCCTCGTTCTTTCCTCTTCTCTCTTTCTATCGCTCTTTTTTCTCAATTTTCTAAAATGTATCGTAACTCTCCTAACCCCTCATATTCTATTTCCCTTTTTAATTATTCTAATCCCAATAATAATAACTAATAAAATAATATAATATTAATAATCTTAATAATAATAATAATAATAATATAATCTTACTAATATTAATAATACCACATATTAATAATAATAATAATAATAATAATAATAATAATAATAATAATAATATTAATAATTCTAATAATAATAATAATGATAATAATAATAATAATCTTAATAATAATAATACTATTAATAATAACAATAATAATAATATTATTATCTCTCCAATAATCATAATAATACTTTTAATAATAATAATAATAATAACACTAATAATAATAATTGTAATAATAATAATAATAATAATACTATTATTATTATCACACCAATATCCCACGCCTATGGTAATCCCTTTCCTCTCCATTCCAACTTTTCTAATATCTCCTTGCTACCCCTTCATATTTCCTTCCTCACGGTTTCTATCGTGACTTTTCATATTTCCATTCTAACTTCCCAATAACCCTTTCACCTCTTATTTTACTTATTCCAACCACTAATATTCCCAATAATAATTCTAATAATAATAATTATAATAATCATTATAATAATAATAATAATATAATATAATATAATACTATTATAATATTATAGTAATATTCAACATAATAATAATAATAGTGATACACCCAACAATAATTATAATTATAATAATAATAATATTATCACACCAATAATAATAATAATATTAATAAAAATAATATAATAATAATATAATAATACTAATATTATTATTTCACCAAAATAATAATAATATTAATAATAGTAACAAATATAATAAATATAATAATAATAATAACACCCCCACCAATGTTACTATTATTTTTATATTACTATATTTCACACCAAAATATCACCAATAGTCCTCCCACATTAGGGACACCCACCAAACATCATCAAATACACCCCCACCAAAGGGCACACCAACATATAATTTTTAAAATAATAATAAAGTGACTAAATAATTAAAATGGGTGTTACATCAAACGCTCTGACTATCAAATCACTGGGAGTACACAAAATCCCTCGAACATCCAGCTTCATCATCGCCTTCTTAGGCAGCACATTCAAAGACGATCCGGTGTCAACCAATACGTGCGACATTACTGACCCCCTACACTCAACAGATACGTGTAATGCCATATTATGATCCCTCCCTTTCGGAGTCAAGTCAAAATCGGTAAAACCCAGACTGTGGCCGGCATTCACATGTGCCAATACTCCTTCTAGCTGATTTACGGAGACGTCTTGTGGTACGAAAGAAGTGTCCAAGACTTTCAGCAAAGCATTCCTGTGAGCTTCCGAACACAACAGCAATGATAAGATAGATATTTTAGACGGTGTCTGCTGCAGATGCTCCACAATCTTATAATCACTTTTCCGAATTAAGCGCATGAATTCTTCCACATCCTTCGATGCTGCTTCTTTTTCACTTGCTTGTACCGGAACGTTTTCAACCACTTTCCCTTTTCCTTTCGCTAGTCTTTCAGCCTCCACTTCAGGAGATATAAAGATCCTGCCACTCCTCGTCATGCCTCCTGGACCAACAACATTATCCACAATCTCCATTGGCTGCTTGTTGACATCAATCTTTATCCCGTCACAATACACCTCTAACCCATATGACCATGGGACTGCTTTCGTATTCTCATACGGAATTGGCCCGGCTTTAGTTATGGTGATCGGTGGGCGCTGGGCTGGTGCTGCAATAGTGATCGTCTTCCGCGGAATCGTTACCGTGGCCACATCACTCCGATTATCCACTACTGCCCCTGCAGGCTCATCAGTTGCCGTTCGATCAAACTGCAATATGCCATCATCAATTAAGGCCTGAATGCCTTTCTTCAAATCCTCACACCCCCCAGCTAGGGTCCAACAATCTAAGCAGTACTCGTTACATCCCGGGTAAACACCTCCTTGCAACAGTCGGCTCTTTATCTCGCTCAGCGGCGTCTTCAAATCTTCAACATTCATAATCAGATTCAGACCTTCCTCAGTCAGCACGGCGTTCGCCCCGTGATTAGGCATGGGTTTCTGGACTATATTCGGACCTGCCGTTCCGAAATTGATAGTCTTGTTGTCTAAGAGATCCTGTACAACGTGCTTAAAAGCATGACAACCTTCTATATCGTGCCCCGGGGCCCCAGAATGAAACTCACAGTGTCTATTCGCATCGTAGCCGAACGGGGGAGTTCCCGTTATCCGCGCCAGAGTTCTTTTCTCTACCAGATTCAGTCCCAACAAAGTCTGCAATAAATCAGCATAAATAGAGGGAGGTTTCTCAAACACCCTTCTCGGCTTACCACCCTGGAATCTTCGTTGAGCTTGTTGTGCCCCCTGCTGAGGCTGCTGCTGCTGTGGCATTGGTTGCTGCTGAACCGGTTGTTGTTGCTGGATTGGTTGTTGTTGCTGGATTGGTTGTTGTTGCTGGATTGGTTGTTGTTGCTGGATTGGTTGTTGTTGATAGGGAATAGTAACACTCGACACCTGCTGCTGCTGACGATATTGATTTCTTCCCCTGCCTCGGCCTCGGCCTCGGCCTCCAAATACCGCGCTAGCTTCGCCCTGACGGCGCCCACCATAAGCTTTCCTATTACTGCCAGATGCAGTTGATTCATCGACTTGGAACTTTCCTTGCTTAATATTACGCTCAATCTTTTCCCCCATCAGAATCAGGTCTGAAAAACTGGCCAGAGACGTATGAAACAGCATATCATGAAACAGCCCGGTGAATGTGCCGACAAACATATCATTCATTTCCTTATCTTCCACAGGAGGACGAACCCTGGCAGCCATATCGCGCCACCTTTGCGCGTACTCTTTAAAACTCTCCCCCTTCTTCTGCGAAAGCCCGGCCAACTGGACCCGATTGGGTGCCAGGTCGCTGTTATATTTGTAATGGGCTACAAATGCCTCCGCCAATTGCTTCCATGTCTTGATATCAGTTGGCTCCAACCCCATGTACCACTCCAAGGAAGGGCCCGACAGACTATCCTGAAAGAAATGCATTAGCATTCTTTCATCAGTTGAGTATGCAGACATCTTTCTGTAATAAGCTCGTACATGCACTTTCGGACATGTGTCTCCTTTGTACTTATCGAACGCAGGCGCTTTGAATTTAATTGGCACCCTCAAGCCAGGTACCAAGCCCATAGTTGTCATGTCCAATCCCACAGCACTCTGGTTTAGGACTCCCTTCATCTGCTCTTCCAGCATTCTAATCTTTTGGGAATCATCCATCGGTCCTTCAAAACCTCCTCCGGAGAAGGCGTCATCCTGCTGATCCTCTTGCCACATACCATTTCCAGCCCCGTACCCATCGTACGCATTATTACGTCCAGCTCTGATCTGATTCATCCCCGGACCTCGGCCTCTGTTGCCATACCCTTGAACACCTCCAGCAGGACCAACAGCCATAAATCCAGCACCGTTTCCGTTTCCAAAGCCTCCGTAACCCTGATTGACCATACCATAACCATCTTGCCCAAAGCCTTGAGCATTAAAGCCATACTTGCCAGTGTTGTCGAATCCCTGATCGTTGAATCCGAACCCAGTATTGACAAAGCCATTGCCTCCGAGATTATCTCCCACATTGACATCACCCAGCCCAGCATTATGGACAGCAGCATCATTTCCAACTCCGACGTTACCATTCACAGCAGCGGTAGCGTTGTTGACGTTAGCAGCAGGTATATTAATTACGGGCGGAGCCACTGGCGTGGGAGTGCCGTCTCCATGAGCAGTATCAACCCGGACAGACTGATGATCTTCGTTACCATGACCAGCGTTGCGAGCCAACAGAGGCTGGACCATGGCCTACAAATTCTCTTGCCCTTTTGCTATAGCTTCCATGGTCTGCATGAAGAGGGCGAGCTTCTCGCGCACGTCCTGCATCTCGTTCTGAATTTGGTCCATGACTTTCCGACAGTTGGAGCGTGTAGAATAGCGGTGCGGATGTTGATCTGGAATCCTGTTAAGTACCTGGTACAGAGCAGGAAATAAGACACCATTCAAAGATTACCTGTAATGCAATATGTATATGAATGCAATGCAATGTGTTTGTGCATTAGGGAAGTTCATTCCCCCAGTTCTAGTGCGAAGGTGCCGGTGCAGTGACAGTGCTGACAATAAGAATATCGGAGTTGAATCATAGAAAGCCTCATATATTGCAGGGAGAATCAATAAGCCCAGGGTACAACATCACTGAGGGTACAAAGAAGGCATGACCTCAACCAACAATCCTGGTGATGGTCAGCGCTATGCAAATAAAGCATACAAGTTACTATATGAAATGATCAAATCCTCCCAAAAGTCTGGTACTCCTCTATCAACTTCTTGGTCTCCGGATGGCTTGGTCGATCAAGCAGCCCTTCAACAAGTTGGTTTCTCCTCTTAAGGACACGGCGTACGTCTTCAGCAGTTTCTTCCCATGTTGCTTCCCCGAAGCAATCTTCCAACTTTCGCTTCTGAGATACTGCTTCGTCTCTGGATTTGATTGCCTTGTTCAGTGCATGCTGGACACTATACCGGGTCACCACTTCCTCCTCACACTTCTTGATGCTAGACTTCAATTTCTCTTCGAGGTCGGAAATTTGCTGCTTCAGCTTATCTTCCCTCTTCTTATTGTTAGTGAGTGTAGCATTCCAAGTCTTATTGCAAGAGGATATCTCTCGGTGTGCTGCGTCAAGTGCTTTCTTTTTGGCTTCCAGCATGTCATGGGAACTTCTGAACTCTTGCCCCAGACGTTCACGCTTTTTCTTTTCCTCGGTCAACTCAGCTCCTAGTCTGTTTACCAGCTCGATCTGTTGTTGGAAAGCATACACAGCCTTGTTTTTCTCACTGCGCACTTGGGCTAACTCTTGCTCTAACCCTTCGTTAATCTTCATCAAGGCTTCCTTTTCCTTCACAACTTGTTCATAGACTTCTCTAGAAACAGTGGTGGGCTCTGCTACCGGAACGGGAACAAGAATTGGTGCATCTGGAAACGGCATCTTCAACTGACTAGCCCTCTCCTGAATCCAAACTCTATAAAGTGCATAGGCCTGACAGTCATTCTTACCTAACAACGGCTTCCCTCTTCGGTTAATACGTGTCCAGGCATGTTGCAGCTTGGCTAATAACTCCCCCTTCACGTCTCCGGTGAAGTACAGAGATTCCTGTACTTCTTCCTTCTGAGGCGGATTCTTCAGTGCATATCCGAACTGGCGAATGAATAGAGAAGGGTTGTAATTGATACACCCTTTTCTTCCTATCAGCGGCACATTAGGGTACCCAGAACAGCTAAAGATGAGTTCAGATCCCAACAGGTCTCGATCAAACCACACAACATCTTCGGAAGATAGCCTCATCAGGCGCTCTGACCAACTGGCTGAGGTTGCACTGTCTACAAATGGTCCCTTTATGGGAAGGTGACTCTTGAACCACATATTCAACAGAGGAGTACAGCAGTAAACAACTTTCCCTCTTCGGTTCTCATTCTTGTAGTGCAATGAGTGATAGAAGTCTCCAATCAAAGTTGGCACTGGGTTGCCTGCAGCAAACAGATAGAAAGCATCCAAATCCACAAAGTTGGGCAAGTTAGGAAACAACACAATTCCATAGATGCATAAAGCCAGAATAGCATTGAAAACCACCCAACAACCGTTCTTGGCGTACTCTCGAGCCTTGACAACTAAGAAATCCAGAGAGAAACCTGACACCCCAAGCCAAGAAGTCAATAACAGATCTGCAGCGTTCATATGCAAGGCTTTGGCTAAATCCTCCAATTTGGGCTCAGCAGCAGAGTGGATGAAGGGAACTTTGTTCTGCACGGGAAGCTCAGTAAACTCCACATACTCCTCAATGGTAGGTCCTAGAATGAAGTCGGCAAAAGTAAAGCATCTCAATGCGGGGTCATAGAACTGCATCAAGGTGTATAGCCCGTTCATCTCATCAGCAGTGGGCCTACAGACTAATCTCAGTAATTTCCCATGGCTCATTCTGAAGCTTCTTCTAACCTCCTCATCAGCAAGAGATATCAGACCAAGCAAAGAAGTAAGATCAGGTGAAGGTAGCTTATACGCAACTGTTTTCCTCAAACCAGCCATAATCAATACTCAGAAGTCCGGGCACTAGAACTAGGGAAATGCAAATGCACCTGCAGCACAGACACACGTTAGTGAAATGCAAAATGGTAATGGATATGCAGGCAATGCAATGCAAGTAACATTCAACAGGGACCAAAGCTGTAGCTGAATAGCCTGAACCCAATCAAGAAAGGTCTCCGATAGACCATCCAGAAGTCATCAACCCTGGTCTCAGATAGACCTAACATAACACTCCAACACTGGTCTCTGACAGACCTCAAACCATAACTCCAAATGGTCTCTGACAGACCTCAAATCACATCTCTAACTGGTCTCTGACAGACCTCAGAACACATCTCCAAATGGTCTCTGACAGACCTCAGAACACATCTCCAAATGGTCTCTGACAGACCTCATAACTCTCCATAAATAACCAGGATCTCTGATCAAGAAATAACCGGTATCTGAAGGTCTAGTTACCTGCATAACCCCAAATCCCCTCACAGGTGGGTGGCCCTATAACTGGCACAAGGTACGGCATCCTATGCGGTCGTCGGCGTCACAGACTTTCAGGGTTGATGATACGATTCCCAGAAGGAGTGGCATCATCAATTCCTGAAGAGGCCTCACTTAGCCAACTTCCAAGTGATCGGTCCCCGGAGTCGACAATTCAGCTGACTAACAACCCCTTCGACCCAAAGGGTAGAAAAAGAAGCCAACCAGAAGAACCTCGTCCGAGTGTAGATTTCATGAGACACTAATGCAAGCAAAGCCGGCACGCGCCCACTACTTTCTACGCTAATTCTAGGTGCACTCAAGCCCAGGTCCGGCTTATCTCTCAATATCAGAACACCCGTCACACCCCAAATACAACAATAATAATCAATATACAAAGCTGAAAATACAAGGTTAGAAATATACAATAACTCCATACAAAATCCTCGACGGGAAAACAAGCGCTAGGATTGACTCGCTCAAAGGGACGTTGGATCCCAAATGCATAAGAACCATCGCAGTTCTTAGCAGCCAGGGGACGTTGGATCCCCAGCAGAGTCGCCAGCTGTCGCTACTGCGAAAATCGGCGCCGGCTGAACAGAAGAGTCGCCACCGTGCGTTATTTATCCCACGGGAGGGAAAGGAAACGCTCAGAGTAAACCTCGCACAACACGGGAAAGGTATGGTCGTCGCAACCAAAACCTGGATTCGGGAGTCGGTTACGCAAGGGGAAGGTATTAGCACCCCTCACGTCCGTCGTACTCGACGGGATCCACGCTTGTTTTCGGGTATGGATTGTTATTCTATCTACGCTAAAGGTCTGGGGTTAAAAAGAAAATAAAATGAAAATAAAAATGACTCGGCAAAGTATCGCACTTTATGCCTACGTATTCCCGTCTGGAACGAGAAATCAGAGTCAACGTAGTTCGCCTACCTACGGGAAAGGAGGGGAAGGTTGCTCGCTAGGATATCGCATCCTATGCCTACGTACTTCCACACTGCATGGAAGATCAGAGCAAACGTAGTTCGGGCCACGTACGACACAAGCTTGTCTTGATTGATTTTACTCCTTCTGAAAAGGGTTTTTCTGATTAATAGTCCAAGCGGACAAAAATGACGTTTTGATGAGTTCACATTCTTTTATGAAAGAAGTGTCTTTTATTGTGTTTGAAATCTTTATGTGTTTTTCTGTTTGTTTTGAGAAAGAAGAGACAGAACTCTAACCTACGGTTGCGAAGGGAAACAAACTAACCTAATGTTATCATGCATGGGTTAAGACCTAGTGTCTATCATGCTCCTCTCTTGCACAGAGAGAAACAGAGATCCTACGGGATAGGCAGAAACAGAAACAATAACAGATATATACAGTAAAACAGTAAAATGCATGGATGCAACAGCACAAGCGAGGCAAGGGAGTCCCACTCAACCTCGAACCTAGAAAACAATAGGCGAAAGTGAACAGGCTTCACTTTCAACCCAGCAGGGTAAACAGCAAACAATACAGTCCAGAAAACCAATCAATACATCAGCAAATAGAATACAGCAAAAATAAACAGTCACAGCAGCTCTGAATCAACATCTGGCTTCAAGAAATCTCCAAGCAGCTACAGGCTTCAACAAGCATCAATCTCCATCTTCATGGCCTTCAGGCAAGGGCTTTGATCATCAGTCTTCCATCTGCAATGGCTTTTCTTCAAGCTCAAACCTCCAGGATGAGGAACCAGTCACAAGAGTGAAGTGAGTGAATGTTAAACAGTCAATTACCTACCAAGGGTGGTTCATCAACTATTAACATTAAACAGAAAGTTTCCTCTCAAAAGTTCTATCTTTCAAATATATTCACTGATCCTTCCAAAGGAAGGAGGTGGATATTTGAAAGAGACTTTGAATCATAGAGGAAGGATGGATGCAGACAAGGCATTCCATGTTTGAGAAACAAGCTTTCTAATCTAGAGCTCTGCCTAGCTCCTAAACCCTAATCTCCTCAGCATCTGCTAGCAAGAAACTCCCCCTCAACTCTGGCAGTTGATCTCCAACATCTGGATCTCCAATGGTCTTCATCTTCACAAGTCTTCAGCTTCACCAGGTCCCCAGACAAACCCAATACCCAAGCAAGCAAGCAACAATCCCCAGGGGGCACACCACACCAGACAGTCAGATATACAGACAGTAATAACAGCAGTAGGGGAATCCTAACTTTTTCTAAGGGGTCTAGTAACTACCCATAGCCCATATAGTCCCATAACTAATCTATTCAAACCCTAAGTCCTAAGGGAAATGAAATCAAACTTCCTAAGTCATTACCTAAAAACCCTAGTTTGTTCAGGATGTTCAAACCTATTTTAATCACCTAAAATTAACTTCTAAAAATGGGAATTAAAACATTTCTACCAGTTTAACATCTAATCTAAACAGCATAAAAAGAATGAACAAAAAATATGAAAGCATTTAATAGAATTAAAATCATGCATGAAATGAATCTACTTAAAATGACATTTATTTAGAAAATATGGAAAAAATATGAAATAAAAATAAAAATGCAATTTTATTTTTCTATAATTTTCTACACATCCTAAAGAAAATAGTGTAAAAAGAATGAAGTGAAAATGATTTTTTATGAATTTGTTATGAATTTATGAAAATTGGTAAAAATTAAAGAGAAACAAAAACAATTAAATCAAATAAAATGAGGGAGGGGGTACTAATAGTAGGCGCGTTCAGTTATAATTGGATGGGCCAGGTAGACTGGGGGTGCAAATAGAAAGCTGGCTTAAGGCCCAGAACAAGTCAGAAACAATAAAACTAAAAAACGAGCAGGGGTGCAAATAGAAGGGTTATCACGTGGAAAACTGATTGGGCTCATAACTGGGGGGTGGGATTAGCATCATCCACTCAGGCCCGCCCGTTTCAATTAATGAAACGGTGCGTTTAGGGCACCACCTCACTTCCCTCCAAATTCTGAATTAAATCTCAGCCACTCGATTAACCTCCAAGTCAAAGGTCCAACGCGAATTAAAGGGTCCAGATTACGTCTTCCTCAATGGATCAACTGAAACTTAGGGTTTCACCATGAATGCTCATGCACGAGCAAACTTCAACTCCTCTGCTCTCACTCTACAGGCCATGAAATGCCACGCCATAAACACGAAAAACATTCTAAATTCTTCCCTCTACAATCCTATGATCTTAATTCAGTCTGAAATTCAATAGATCACTCAACCCGATGGCGTCAAGCTCTGGTCACCATGGAAGTACACTGAGATGCACCATTACAATCCTCCATCAAACTTACACTAACCTAATCTATGCATAATGGTCATCATTCTGATCTATCAAGCTAACATTCTAATGCACTAACCTAAGAGTTCTACCTCCTAACAGTTTATTGCACCTGCTAACAACCATCACCAAATCACTCCAAACTCAACCTAATTGCTCTACTAACCTCCTACATTATGTCTAAACTAACAACAACATGCTAAACTAACTGAATTAAGCAATTTGAATGAAAACGCACCTGGTGTGAAATCTTGAAAACAGCTATGGAACTCGTGGATCTGAGGCTTCCAAGGCTTGGATCTTGATCAATTCTTGATGTACTTGATTCTGTTTGCAATATTTGGATGAGACTTGGCTTGGATCTTGCTGTCCAATGGAAATTGCAGTTTTGGTGTTCTTGAAGATAGTGCACGAAAATGGATTCTAACCACCAAATCTGTGCTTCAATTATGATCCAGGATGATGATTGAACAAGATTGAATTGATGTGGATGAAAATTGATGAAGGTTTTGGGAGATTGAAGTGAAATCACAATGAGAAAAAATGAGAGAGTTTGTGAAATTCTTGGTGCAAATGAAGCCAACCCTTGATCAATCCTCATTTCATGAATATATAGTGTGCACATGAACATTCTAGATCCATCTTACACATTCCCTTGCTTTCCAACTTTGATCCATTTTTGGTCATGTTTCTTCAATTACAAGTAACCAAAGATAACTTTCTTTTTTCCTTCTAAACTCAAAAAAGTGTTTGAACCATTGTTCTTAGAATTGCTTTTCCATTCAAAATCATATATTGGAAGTCTCCATTTGGACTCATAAATCTCCCAAACCATTTTTCACTTTGAATTTATTCACTTTATAAGCCATTTTAGTTCAACTTTGGACCAATCATGCAAATTCATGCTATGAGCTTTTCCAACAATTTGTGACCTTCTTTCTAGACTTAAAATCCCATTTGGAGCAAGTTTGATGTTGTAAGTTTTTCCATTTGAGGCCTCCTTGTATGAGTTTTGGACGCTCAACGTAATAACCGAAGTCTGGATACTCAACGAAAATGACAGGAGCTTGGATGCTCAACGTAATAACCGGAGCCTGAATGCTGAACATAATAACCAAAGTCTGGATACTCAACATAATAACTGGAGTGTGGATACTCAATGAAAATGATCAGAGCCTGGACCCTCAACGTAAACCGGAGTCTGGATACTCAACAAAAATAACCGGAGCCTGAATGCTAACCTATATAACCGGAGCCTGGATACTCAACATAATAACCCGAGTCTGGATACAGAATGAAAATGACCGGAGCTTGGACACTCAACGTAATAACCAAAGCCTGAATGCTTAACGAAATAACAGGAGCCTGAACACTCAACAAAATTGACCAGAGCCTGGACGCTCAACGTAATAACTGGCATCTGGATATTCAACGAAAATGACTGGAGCCAGGACGCTCAAGATAATAACCGGAGCCTAGACGCTCAACGTAATAACCGGAGTCTGGATACTCAACGTAATAACCGGAGTCTGGAAACTAAACGAAAATGACCGGAGCACGGACGCTCAACAAAAACGACTGGAGCCTGGACGCTCAACTTGATAACCGGAGTCTGGATACTCAACAAAACTAACCAGAGCCTGGACGCTCAACGAAAACGACTAGATCCTAGACGCTCAATGAAAATAATAGAAGTTTGGATACTCAACGAAAATGACCGGAGCCTAAACACTCGACAAAAATGAGCAGAGCCTAGATGCTCAACGTATTAACTGGAGCCTGGATACTCAACAAAGTAACGAGAGCCTAAATGCTCAACGAAAATGACCGGAACCTTGACGCTCAATATAAACCGGAGTATGGATACTCAACGAAAATGAACGGAGCCTAGACGCTTCATAAAAACGATTGGAGACTGGACGTTCAACGTAATAACCGGAGTCTGGATACTCAACGAAAATCACCGGAGCCTAGACACTCAAGAAAAATAACCGGAGCCTGGACGCTCAACGAAAATAACAGAAGTCTGGATACTCAACAAAAATGACTAGAGCCTGAACGCTCAACGAAAATGATCGGAGCCTGGACGCTCAACGTAATAACCGGAGCCTGGATACTCAACGAAATAACCGGAGCCTGGATGCTCAACAAAAATGACTGGAGCCTGGACACTCAATGTTATATCCAGAGCCTGAACGCTCAACGAAATTGACCAGAGCCTGGACGCTCAACATAATTACACTCGTCTAGATATTCAACGAAAATGAGCGGAGCTTGGACGCTCAAGATAATAACCGGAGCCTAAACGCTCACCGTAATAACCGGAGTCTGGATACTCAATGTAATAACCGGAGTCTGGATACTCAACGAAAATGACCGGAGCCTGGACGCTCAATAAAAACGACCGGAGCCTGGACGTTCAACGTAATAACCGGAGTCTGGATACTCAAAGAAAATAACCGGAGCCTGGACGCTCAACGTAATAACCGGAGTTTGGATACTCAACAAAAATGACCGGAGCCTGGACGCTCAAGATAATAACCGGAGCCTAAACGCTCAACGTAATAATCGGTGTCTGGATACTCAACATAATAACCGGAGTCTGGATACTCAATGTAAATTACCGGAGCCTGGACGTTCAATGTGATAACCGGAGTCTGGATACTCAACGAAAATTACCGGAGCCTGGACTCTCAACGAAAATAACCGGAGCCTGGACGCTCAACGAAAATAACAGAAGTCTAGATACTCAACGAAAATGACCGGAGCCTGAATGCTCTAGGAAAATGATCGAAGCCTGGATGCTCAACGTAATAACCGGAGCCTGAAGGCTCAACGAAAATGACCAGAACCTGGACGCTCAACGTAAACCGGAGGATGGATACTCAACGAAAATGACCGGAGCCTGAATGGCCAACGAAATAATCGGAGCCTGAATGCTCAACGAAATAACTAGAGCATGGACGCTCAACGTAATAATCGGAGCCTGAACCCTCAACATAATAACAAGAGTCTGGATACTCAACATAATAACTGGAGTCTGGATACTCAATGAAAATGATCAGAGCCTGGACCCTCAATGTAAACCGGAGTCTGGATACTCAACAAAAATACCGGGAGCCTGAATGCTCAACATAATAACCGGAGCCTGAACGCTCAACGTAATAACCGGAGTCTGGATACTCAACGAAAATGACCATATCCTGGACGCTCAACGTAATAACTAGATCCTGAATGCTCAACGAAAATGACCAGAGCCTGAACGCTCAACGTAAACTGGAGTTTGGATAGTCAACGAAAATGACCGGAGCCTTAATGCCCAACGAAATAACCGGAGCCTGAATGCTCAAAGAAATAACCCGAGTTTGGATACTCAACGAAAATGACCGGAGCCTGGATGCTTAACGTAATAACTAGAGCCTGAATGCTCAACGAAATAACCGGAGCCTGAACGCTCAACGAAAATTACCAGAACCTGGACACTCAACAAAAATGACCAGATCCTGGACGCTCAACGTAATAACCGGAGTTTGGATACTCAACGAAAATAACAGAAGCCTGGACGCTCAACGAAAATAACCGGAGCCTGGACGCTCAACGAAAATAACAGAAGTCTGGATACTCAACAAAAATGACCGGAGCCTGAACGCTCAATGAAAATGATCGGAGCCTGAATGCTCAACGTAATATCAGAAGTCTGGATACTCAACAAATTAACCGGAGCCTGGATGCTCAATGAAAATGACCAGAACCTGGACGCTCAATGTAAACCGGAGGATGGATACTCAACAAAAATGACTGGAGCCTGAATGCTCAATGAAATAACCGGAGCCTGAATGCTCAATGAAATATCCAGAGCCCGGACGCTCAACGTAATAACCGAAGTCTGGATACTCAACGAAAATGACAGGAGCTTGGATGCTCAACGTAATAACCGGAGCCTGAATGCTGAACATAATAACCAAAGTCTGGATACTCAACATAATAACTGGAGTTTGGATACTCAATGAAAATGATCAGAGCCTGGACCCTCAACGTAAACCGGAGTCTGGATACTCAACAAAAATAACCGGAGCCTGAATGCTAACCTATATAACCGGAGCCTGAATGCTAACCTATATAACCGGAGCCTGGATACTCAACATAATAACCCGAGTCTGGATACAGAATGAAAATGACCGGAGCTTGGACACTCAACGTAATAACCAGAGCCTGAATGCTTAACGAAATAACAGGAGCCTGAACGCTCAACAAAATTGACCAGAGCCTGGACGCTCAACGTAATAACTGGCATCTGGATATTCAACGAAAATGACTGGAGCCAGGACGCTCAAGATAATAACCGGAGCCTAGACGCTCAACGTAATAACCAGAGTCTGGATACTAAACGAAAATGACCGGAGCATGGACGCTCAACAAAAACGACTGGAGCCTGGACGCTCAACTTGATAACCGGAGTCTGGATACTCAACAAAACTAACCAGAGCTTGGACGCTCAACGAAAACGACTAGATCCTGGATGCTCAATGAAAATAACAGAAGTCTGGATACTCAACGAAAATGACCGGAGCCTGAACACTCGACGAAAATGATCGGAGCCTAGATGCTCAACTTATTAACTGGAGCCTGGATACTCAATAAAATAACGAGAGCCTGAATGCTCAACGAAAATGACCGGAACCTGGACGCTCAATATAAACCGGAGTATGGATACTCAATGAAAATGACCGGAGCCTGGACGCTCAACGTAATAACCAGAGTCTGAACGCTCAACATAATAACTCGAGTCTGGATACTCAATATAATAATTGGAGTCTGGATACTCAACGAAAATGGTAAGAGCCTGGACCCTTAGCGTAAACCGGAGTCTAGATACCCAACAAATATAACCAGAGCCTGAATGCTCAACGTAATAACTGGAGGCTGGATGCTCAACGTAATAACCGGAGTCTGGATACTCAACGAAAATGACCAGAGCCTGGACGCTCCACAAAAATGACTGGAGACTGGATGCTCAACGTAATAACCGTAGTCTGGATACTCAATGAAAATAATCGGAGCTTGGACGCTCAACGAAAATGACCAGAGCCTGAATGCTCAACGAAAATGATCAGAGCCTAGATGCTCAACGTAATAACTAGAGCCTGGATACTCAACGAAATAACCGGAGCCTGAATGCTCAACGAAAATGACCAGAACCTGGATGCTCAACGAAAATGATTGGAGCCTAAACGCTCAAAGTAAACTGGAGTATGGATACACAAAAAAAATGACCGGAGCCTGAATGCTCAACGAAATAACCAGAGCCTGGACGCTCAACGTAATAACCCGAGTCTGGATACTCAACGGAAATGACTTGAGGCTGCATGCTCAACGTAATAACTATAGCCTGAATGTTCAACGAAATAACCGGAGCCTGAATGCTCAACAAAAATGACCGGAGCCTGGATGCTCAACGTAATAACCGGAGTCTGCATACTCAACGAAAATGACCGGAGCCTAGACGCTCAAGATAATAACCGGAACCTAAACGCTCAACGTAATAACCGGAGTCTGGACGCTCAACGAAAATGACCGGAGCCTGGACGCTCCATAAAAACGACTGGAGACTGGACGCTCAACGTAATAACCGGAGTCTGGATACTAAACGAAAATAACTGGAGCCTAGACACTCAAGAAAAATAACTGGAGCCTGGACGCTCAACGAAAATAACAGAAGTCTGGATCCTCAACAAAAATGACCAGAGCCTGAACGCTCAACGAAAATGATCGGAGCCTGGACGCTCAACTTAATAACCGGAGCCTGGATGCTCAACAAAAATGACTGGAGACAGGACACTCAACGTTATAACCAGAGCCTGGATGCTCAACGTAAATCGGAGTATGGATACTCAAAGAAAATGATCGTAGCTTGAATGCTAAACGAAATAACCGGAGCCTGAATGCTCAACGAAATAACCCGAGCCTGGACACTCAACGTAATAACCGGAGTCTGGATACTCAACGCAAATGAACGGAGCCTGGACGCTCAAAGTAATAACCTGAGCCTGAACGCTCAACGTAATAACCAGAGTCTTGATACTCAACATAATAACTGGAGTCTGGATACTCAACGAAAATGACCAGAGTCTGAACCCTCAACGTAAACCAGAGTTTGGATACTCAACAAAAATAACCAGAGCCTGAATGCTCAACGTAATAACCGGAGCCTGGACGCTCAACATAATAACCGGAGTCTGGATACTCAATGAAAATGACCAAAGCCTGGAAGCTCAACGTAATAACCAGAGCCTGAATGCTCAACAAAAATGATCGGTGCCTGAATGCTCAACGTAAACCGGAGTATGGATACTCAACAAAAATGACAAGAGCCTGAATGCTCAACGAAATAACTGGAGCCTCAATGCTCAACGTAATAACCAGAGCCTGGATGCTCAACGTAATAACCCGAGTCTGGATACTCAACGAAAATGACCGGAGCCTGGATGCTCAACATAATAACCAGAGCCTGAATGCTCAACGAAATAACCGGAGCCTGAACACTCAACGAAAATGACCGGAGCCTAGATGCTCAACGTAATAACTGGAGTCTGGATACTCAACAAAAATGACCGGAGCCTGGATGCTCAAGATAATAACCGAAGCCTAAACGCTCAACGTAATAACCGAAGTCTGGATACTCAACGAAAATGACCGGAGCCTGGACGCTCCGTAAAAACACCTGGAGACTGGACGCACAATGTAATAACCGGAGACTGAATACTCAACGAAAATAACGGGTGCCTAGTCACTCAAAGAAAATAACCGGAGCCAGGACGCTCAACGTAAATAACAGAAGTCTGGATACTCAACGAAAATGACCAGAGCCTGAACGCTCAAAGAAAATGATCGGAGCCTGGACGCTCAACATAATAATCGGAGCCTGGATACTCAATGAAATAACCGGAGCCTGGATGCTCAACGAAAATGACCGGAACCTGGAAGCTCAATGTAAACCGGAGTATGGATACTCATCGAGAATGACCGGAGCCTAAATGCTCAACAAAATAACCGGAGCCTGAATACTCAACGAAATAACCGGAGCCTGGATGCTCAACGTAATAACTGGAGTCAGGATACTCAACGGAAATGACCGGAGCTTGGACGCTCAACGTAATAACCGGAGCCTGAACGCTCAACATAATAACCTAAATCTGGATACTCAATATAATAACTGGAGACTGGATACTTAACGAAAATGGGCGGAGCCTGGACCCTTAGCGTAAACTGGAGTCTGGACACTCAACGAAAATAACCGGAGCCTGGACGCTTCACAAAAACTACTGGAGATTGGACGCTCAACGTAATAACCGGAGTCTGGATACTCAACAAAAATAACTGGAGCCTGGACGCTCAACGAAAATAACCGGAGCCTGGACGCTCAACGAAAATAACAGAAGTCTGGATACTTAACAAAAATAACCGGAGCCTGAATGCTCAACGAAAATGATCGGAGCCTGGACGCTCAACGTAATAACCGGAGCCTAGATACTAAACAAAATACCCGGAGCCTGGATGCTCAACGAAAATGACCGGAACCCGGATGCTCAATGTAAACTGGACTTTGGATACTCAACAAAAATGACCGGAGCCTGGACGCTCAACGTAATAACCGGAGCCTGAACGCTCAACATAATAACTTGAGTCTGGATACTCAATATAATAACTGGAGTCTGGATACTCAACGAAAATGGTCAGAGCCTGGACCCTTAGCGTAAACCGGAGTCTAGATACTCAACAAAAATAACCGGAGCCTGAATGCTCAACGTAATAACTGGAGGCTGGATGCTCAACGTAATAACCGGAGTCTGGATACTCAACAAAAATAACCGGAGCCTGGACGCTCAACAAAAACGACTGGAGACTGGACGCTCAATGTAATAACCGTAGTCTGGATACTCAATGAAAATAATCGGAGCCTGGACGCTCAACGAAAATGACCGGAGCCTGAACGCTCAACGAAAATGATCGGAGCCTAGACGCTCAACGTAATAACTGGAGCCTGGATACTCAACGAAATAACCGGACCCTGAATGCTCAACGAAAATAACCAGAACCTGGATGCTCAACGAAAATGATTGGAGCCTAAACGCTCAATGTAAACCGGAGTATGATTACTCAAAAAAAATGACCGGAGCCTGAATGCTCAACGAAATAACCAGAGCCTGGACGCTCAACGTAATAACCCGAGTCTGGATACTCAACGAAAATGACTTGAGGCTGCATGCTCAACGTAATAACTATAGCCTGAATGCTCAACAAAATAACCGGAGCCTGAATGCTCAACGAAAATGACCGGAGCCTGGATGCTCAACGTAATAACCGGAGTATGGATACTCAACGAAAATGACCGGAGCCTGGACGCTCAAGATAATAACCGGAACCTAAATGCTCAACGTAATTATCAGAGTCTGGACACTCAACGAAAATGACCGGAGCTTGGACGCTCCATAAAAACGACTGGAGACTGGACGCTCAATGTAATAACCGGAGTCTGGATACTCAACGAAAATAACCGGAGCCTAGACACTCAAGAAAAATAACTGGAGCCTGGACGCTCAACGAAAATAACAGAAGTCTGGATCCTCAACAAAAATGACACGAGCCTGAACGCTCAACGAAAATGATCGGAGCCTGGACGCTCATCTTAATAACCGGAGCCTGGATACTAAACGAAATAACCGAAGCCTGGATGCTCAACAAAAATGACTGGAGCCAGGACACTCAATGTTATAACCAGAGCCTGAATGCTCAACGAAATTGACCAGAGCCTGGACGCTCAACATAATTACTGGCGTCTAGATATTCATCGGAAATGTGCGGAACTTGGACGCTCAAGATAATAACCGGAGCCTAAATGCTCACCGTAATAACCGGAGTCTGGATACTCAATGTAATAACCGGAGTCTGGATACTCAACAAAAATGACCGGAGCCTGGACGCTCAATAAAAACGACTGGAGCCTGGACGCTCAACATATTAACCGGAGTTTGGATACTCAAAGAAAATAACCGGAGCCTGGATGCTCAACGAAAATAACCGGATCCTGGACATTCAATGAAAATAACAGAACTCAAGATACTCAACGAAAATGACCAGAGCCTGAACGCTCAACGAAAATGATCGGAGCCTAGATGCTCAACGTAATAACTGGAGCCTAGATACTCAACGAAATAACTGGAGCCTGAATGCTCAACGAAAATGACCGGAACCTGGACGCTCAACGTAAACCGGAGTATGGATACTCAAAGGAAATGATCGTAGCCTGAATGCTAAACGAAATAACCGGAGCCTGAATGATCAACGAAATAACCGGAGCCTGGACACTTAACGTAATAACCGGAGTCTGGATACTCAACGCAAATAAACGGAGCCTGGACGCTCAACGTAATAACCGGAGCCTGAACGCTCAACGTAATAACCAGAGTCTGGATACTCAACATAATAACTGGAGTCTTGATACTCAACGAAAATGACCAGAGTCTGAACCCTCAACGTAAACCGGAGTTTGGATACTCAACAAAAATAACTATAGCCTGAATGATCAACGTAATAACCGGAGCCTAGAGGCTCAACATAATAACCGGAGTCTGGATACTCAATGAAAATGACCAGAGCCTGGAAGCTCAACGTAATAACCAGAGCCTGACTGCTCAACAAAAATGATCGGAGCCTGAATGCTCAACGTAAACCGGAGTATGGATACTCAACGAAAATGAGAAGAGCCTGAATGCTCAACGAAATAACCAGAGCCTCAATGCTCAACGAAATAACCAGAGCCTGGATGCTCAACGTAATAACCCGAGTCTGGATACTCAACGAAAATGACCGGAGCCTGGATGCTCAACGTAATAACCAGAGCCTTAATGCTCAACGAAATAACTGGAGCCTGAACACTCAACAAAAATGACCGGAGCCTGGATGCTCAACATAATAACCGGAGTCTGGATACTAAACGAAAATGACCGGAGCCTGGATGCTCAAGATAATAACCGAAGCCTAAACGCTCAACGTTATAACCGAAGTCTGGATACTCAACGAAAATGACCGGAGCCTAGACACTCCGTAAAAACAACTGGAGCCAGGACGCTCAACGTAATAACCGGAGTCTGAATACTCAACGAAAATAACCGGTGCCTAGTCACTCAAAGAAAAATAACTGGAGCCAGGACGCTCAACGAAAATAACAGAAGTCTGGATACTCAACGAAAATGACCAGAGCCTGAACGCACAACGAAAATGATCGAAGCCTGGACGCTCAACATAATAACCGGAGCCTGGATACTCAATGAAATAACCGGAGCCTGGATGCTCAACGAAAATGACCGGAACCTGGACGCTCAATGAAAACCGGAGTATGGATACTCAACGAGAATGACCGGAGCCTGAATGCTCAACAAAATAACCGGAGCCTGAATACTCAACGAAATAACCGGAGCCTGGATGTTCAACCTAATAACTGAAGTCTGGATACTCAACAAAAAATGACCGGAGCCTGGACGCTTAACGTAAAAACCGGAGCCTGAACGCTCAACATAATAACCTAAGTCTGGATACTCAATATAATAACTGGAGTCTGGATACTCAAAGAAAATGGGCGGAGCCTGGACCCTAAGCGTAAACTGGAGTCTGGATACTCAACAAAAATAACCGGAGCCTGAATGCTCAACGTAATAATCAGAGGCTGGATGCTCAACGTAATAACCGGAGTCTGGACACTCAACGAAAATAACCGGAGCCTGGACGCTTCACAAAAACTACTGGAGATTGGACACTCAACGTAATAACCGGAGTCTGGATACTCAATGAAAATAACCGGAGCCTGGATGCTCAACGAAAATAACCGGAGCCTGGACGCTCAACGAAAATAACAGAAGTCTAGATACTCAACAAAAATGACCGGAGCCTGAATACGCTCAACGAAAATGATCGGAGCCTGGACGCTCAACGTAATAACCGGAGCCTGGATACTAAACGAAAATGACCGGAACCTGACGCTCAATGTAAATCGGAGTATGGATACTCAACAAAAACGACCGGAGCCTGGATGCTCAACGTAATAACCGGAGCCTGAACGCTCAACATAATAACCTGAGTCTGGATACTCAATATAATAATTGGAGTCTGGATACTCAACGAAAATGTTTGGAGCCTGGACCCTTAGTGTAAACTGGAGTCTAGATACTCAACAAAAATAACCGGAGCCTGAATGCTCAACGTAATAACTGGAGGCTGGATGCTCAACGTAATAACCGGAGTCTGGACACTCAACGAAAATAATCGGAGCCTGGATGCTCCACAAAAACTACTGGAGATTGGACGCCTAACGTAATAACCGGAGTCTCGATACTCAACAAAAATAACTGGAGCCTGGACGCTCAACGAAAATGACCGGAGCCTAAACGCTCAACGAAAATGATCGGAGCCTAGACACTCAACGTAATAACTGGAGCCTGGATACTCAACGTAAATGATCGGAACCTGGATGCTCAACGTAATAACCAGAGCCTGAATGCTCAACGAAAATGACCGCAGCCTGAACGCTCAACGTAAACCGGATTATGGATACTGAACAAAAATGACCGGAGCCTGAATGCTCAACGAAATAACCGGAGCCTGGATGCTCAACGAAATAACCGGATCCTGGAAATTCAACGAAAATGACCGGATCCTGGAAGCGCAACGTAATAACCAGAGCTTGAATGCTCTATGAAATAACCGGAACCTGAACGCTCAACGAAAATGACCGGAGCCTGGACGCTCAACCTAATAACCGAAGTCTGGATACTCAACGAAAATGACCGGAGCCTGGACGGTCAAGATAATAACCGGAGTCTAATCGCTCAACGTAATAACTAGAGTCTGGATACTCAACGTAATAACTAGAGTGTGGATACTCAACGAAAATGACGGGAGCCTGGACGCTGAACGTAAACGACCGGAGCCTACACGCTCAACGTAATAACCGGAGTCTGGATACTCAATGAAAATAACCGGAGCCTGGACGCTGAACAAAAATAACCGAAGCCTGGACGCTCAACAAAAATTACTAGAATCTAGATACTCAACGAAAATGACCGGATCCTGAACGCTCAACAAAACAACCAAAGCCTGGATGCTCAACGAAGATTACTGGTGCCTGGACGCTCAACGTAAACCAGAGTATGGATACTCAACGAAAATGACCGAATGCTGAATGCTCAACGAAATAACCAGAGCCTAAATGCTCAACGAAATAACCGGAGCCTGGACGCTCAACGTAAAAAATGGAGTCTGGATACTCAACGAAAATGACCGGAGCCTGGACGCTCAATGTGATAACCGGAGTCTGAATGCTCAACGAAACAACCGGAGTCTGAAAGCTCAACGAAAAATGATCGGAGCCTGGATGCTAAACGTAATAACCGGAGTATGGATACTAAACGAAAATGACCGAAGCCTGGACGCTCAACATAATAATCGGGGCCTAAACGCTCAATGTAATAATTGTAGTCTGGATACTCAACGTAATAACCTGAGTCTGGATACTCAACGAAAATGATCGGAGCCTTGACGCTCAACTTAAACGATCGGAGCCTGGACGTTAAAAGTAATAACCGGAGTATAGATACTCAACAAAAATAACCGGAGCCTGGACGCTCAACTAAAATAACCGGAGCCTGGATGCTCAACGAAATTAACCAGAGTCTGGATACTAAACGAAAATGACCGGAGCCTGAACGCTCAACAAAAATGACCGGGGCCTGGACGCTCAATGTAATAACCGGAGTCTGGATACTCAACATAATAACCGGAGTCTAGATACTCAATGAAAACGACCGGAGCCTGGTGTTGCGCCCCAAAATATGCCCAACCTTTTCTTTACTTGGTTTATGTTTCATTTCATTGTTCTAGCATATTGCATTGCATAGCATTTTGCATTTTACATGGGATCATGTGATGTGTGTATAACAAGAGGAATTTGCCAAAGGGTTCTAAGCCTAATCAAGAGTTTGTATTCAAGTCAACAGGGGGGGTTATCATCATCAGAGACAAGTCAAAGCCCTTTGGATAGGCAGATAAGTGTATGTGGTTCACCTCCTGTCTAGGAAGCCATTTGAAGGTCATCTGAGGATCACAAGCCCATGGTTATGGAGGGAGATGATCATTTAAGCTCATTGGAGGCCTTGTAGGTCATTGTGGAGTTCATTCAAGTGTTTATACCAAGTGCAAGTGGCTACAGTTGAAGATGGTGAAATTAGGGTTTTCATCTTGTCAACCCTAACTCAACTGTGAAATTCAAGGAGATTAAGACTCAATTCCAAGTCTTTGTGGTCATGGAATGTGGTGTTGAGATGCCTAATATATCATTTCAAGATCAAATCAAGAAGAATCAAGAGTGTGAGAAGTTACTAAACTAGGGTTCTCAGTGTAAAATCCCCTATTTAGTGCCTGACTTCAAGACCACCTATCTTAATATACAAGTCTCATCTCATCTTGACCCCAACATGAAACTTATAGAGCGTGTTTCTAGCTTTCTTTTGAGTATCAGAAGTCATTCATCTGATTTCTAGAACTCAAGTTATGATGCTGGCAAGTTACTGGTCCTCAGATGAATGTGATTTTGGTCAACAAAAGTCAATCAACTTCCAAGCCACTTTTGACCTAGAAGGATGTTTCTCCTCAACTTTTGAGGAAAACGAAATTTGTTCCTCATGATCTTAGCTTTCCAAAGAGTACTAGAAGTCATTCATCTGATTTGTAGAATTCAAGTTATGAGGCTTGCAAGGCAGGGGTATTTTGGGAAAGTAAGATTATAGGTCATTCTCATTATAGGTCCATTTCACCACTTTGCACACTTCAAATGGAAATCTTTCCAACTTCAAACTTGCTCCAAATGGGGTCATTTGCTCAACCAAACATCAAGGAATCATGGGTTTGGCTTGGATTGAGGAATCCCCAAAGAAATTTCCATGAAAAAGGCTTTAAAAGGGGAAAATCAAATTAAATTCATTTGGGATCATTTTGTACCAACCTTGTGCATTTTTTGAGTGCCAAATACATTTCAAGCACAATGTCAATTTTGGATTTGATATTTGAGCTCAATTTGGTGGCCATTTTCATGCTTACTTCAAGATTAAGTAACACATCCAAACCATGCCATAGGATTAAATTAAGGAGTCATTTTCAGCCCTTGGATCAATTTACCTCATGTGCAAGGTGACTGAGCCATTTTTACAGTCTGGCAAGACCATTTTCGTGCCATAAGGAGAAAATGTGAATTTCAATTGGGCTTAAGGAGCATAGAATTGGGCCTTCTTGGTATCAAAATCCATCATATTTATTCTCGGCATTGTTCACAAGCTCTCAGAACTGACTTTGGTGTGAAATTGCTCAAGAACACATTGGGAAAAAGTGAGAGAAAAGTCAAAATCGTTTTTCATGTTTCAGTGAGTTTCAATCCAAACCAAACATTTAAAAAGGTTCCTTGAGGTTCATAGAACGTTTCTGGGTGGTTTCTTTTAAGCTTTACTAAAGAACTGAGCTTTGTGGAAGCTTTCATTTAGGTTTCTTTTCAATCCATTTTTCTCTCTGTTTAAGCATTGTTATCACGCCATTTTTACATATTTGTGATCCTTGCATATCATAGATGGTTTCTAGAATGAACTGATGGCTGTTTGTGAGTTTTTATGTTTTGAGCTCATTTCTTTTCCTTTTCGTTTTGGTTTATTTAGACATGATCAATGAAAATGGGTAGTGGATTTGAGATCTACATGACCTGGAGATCATTTTGACTATTTATTTGCTTATTTTGGTTAAGTTTTGAAGCATCTGCGTTTTTGGCCGTGAACTGGTGTGTAGTTTCGCCGGAGAAGACGACCAGAACAGTGGTTCCGGCCGTCTGGTTTTTCCCTCCAAGTTTGAACACCTCCTGAGCCACGTGTGTGTGCTTCTGTCCTTTGGATCTGCTTACTTTTCATTTGCATGGCCACGATTAAGACGTATGATGCACACCTTTTGACTGCACACACGCAATCATGATGAAACTCACCGTTTCATTTATTTTCCTTGGCTGATCCACGTGTGATGCTGTGAGCCTCTTGATTGGTTTACTTTTTGATCCAACGTGCCTGAATGCTTTCCACCATGGACCTCAATTGACTCCTCACACACAATCCACAAGCACTCGCGTTTTTGCTGATGAACCTGGGTTGGCTTTGCTCTTGGCACCGCCATTTGTGAGCCCAGCTTAATTTTCGACGTGTTTGGGCTGCTTTCTGCACCCCCAGCTTTAATTTATTTTAATTTCATTTTCTTTCTTTTTTTATTTTGTTGCTGTTTAGATTTAATTCAAAATAAAATACCTCTATTGGTCATAAAATTCCCCAAAAATATGTTTTAGACAATTTGAAGTGTCTTTTGTTTTATGAAATTTTTATTTTACTTTTATGGTTTATTTTTCAATTAATAATGGAATTTAACATTAGAGGTGTTTTATTTGACCTAATTCTTGACATATTTTGTTCTTGATTTTGTTTCTTCCATTTCCATTTGGTCCAATGACCCAAAATTCATCCTCATGTCCATGATGGGTTGATGAATTTTTGAGGACCATTTTTCCCCTGTTGGTTAACTTTTGAGTTGACTTTTTATGCATTTCATTTGACCCTCAACAATCCTCCTTCACAATGGAGCACCCTTGTGAATCAATTTCTATGGTGATGTTGTGAAATGACTTTGATTGTAATCTTTTGGCCTCTGGTTGCCAACATGCTTATGAGCTTCTTGCATTTTCTTTGGCTATTTTTGAATCATTTTCATAATTTTAGGGTAACTTGCAAGTCAAGTTACCCCAAAGGAAGGTTCATACAAACACATTGACCTAGTTTGCTTTGGATATGACATTTATGGATCCTTTGAGCCTTCAATGCCTTTTGATTGATGTTTCTAACATGTTAAGGATGATACTTGCTCATTTTTAGGTCATTACATTATGTATTGCTTGTTCTTTTGTTTGTTTACTTTTGAGATCCCAATTAGGGTTTCTATGTGAAACATGTTTGCTTTACTTTGGGAATTTGCTTACATTTCCTTGTGGTTTATTTGCTTTTACTTTAGAGAACTTTTATTTCATTTCCCCTGCTGTCCAATGACTTTGGAATCTCATTTAAGGTGGCTTGGTCCCTTCTTTGGAGGTATTTGAAGCATGCCTAAAATGATGAATCCATGAGGACTTCTTTGTGCTTTCTTTTGCACCTTTCTTGTGATGCTGATGGTGGAGTGCATATTATGAGTTACTTGTTGTCCTCATATATCCTCCCATCCTCACTTTGTTTTAGGTCTTCTTTGCCTTTCATTTGTGTTTAGGTTTTGGCATTATGGTTGATGTTTGAATGGTTTAGGCCATTTCATCCCATTTTAGTGCACTTGTGTGTTTCTTTTGGTGCATTTCCTTTTCCTTTAATCTCTTGAATTTTTTATATTGTTTCTTGAGGTTTAGATGAGCTTGTGGAGGCTACTGTCCCACACCAATTTCCTCCCTTACTTGCATTCCATGTTTGCATTATTGCATGTTTATGTTGTTTCTTGATCCTGTTTTGTCTCCCTTTCCTTAGGATCTCTAATCTCACTTGTTCAAGGGAGGTTATGATAGACATTAGGATCTTAACCATGTATGATAAAATTAGGTAGCATTCCCTTATCTCAATCTTAGGATCACCATTGCATGACAACTTTAGGTTTGATTTTAGTCCCTCTGTAGTGTCCTTTCTCTTCTCATATCAAAATAATCATAAAACACCTAATAAAGGAGAATGATTATTGTGCGTTACGAGCCTTAAGTACTTGGGAAAGGGTTGTTGAGGGGTTTCCCTTCAACGGCTTAGATGTTTAGTATAGCACCCTTTGGGTGATATGCGACACATTCACTCCTAAGTCATAGTCTCTAGTGCAATATGAATTGCAAACAATTCAAAAACACTTCTTCTTTAAAAAACCCAAAAACAAATCATTCAAAAACTTTTTTCCCTTTGGGGCCTTTAATCTTGGAAAATCATTTTCATAAGGAGAGTTTTGTTAACTCTTGGTTCCATCGCAAACGGTAACGCCTAAGTCTCCAGCGGTCGACCTGCATACGCCAAACTGCTAGAACTGATTGTTAACCCTACTCGGGTAAAACAGTTAACCAAATATGTGTTCCCTTTTAGCCCGAACTACATTTGCTCTGATCTTTCATACAAGATCAAAGTACGTAGGCACGAGACGCGATGTCTCGGCGAGCAACCTTCCTTCCTTTCACCCGTAGTTAGTCGAACTACGTTGACTCTGACTTCTCACTATCGATGAGATACATAGGGACAAAGCGCCGTTGTTTTGCCGAGTCAATTTATTTTGTCCCTTGACCCTTAGCTAGATAGTTTCAATCACCCTTTTAGATAGACAACAAGCGTGGATCCCGTTGAGTATGACGGACGTGAGGGGTGCTAACACCTTCCCCTTGCGTAACCGACTCCCGAACCCGAGATTTGGTTGCGATGGCCGATCTTATACCTCTTTTCTTTAGGTTTTCTCTGAGATTTTCCTTTCCCTCTCTTGGGATAATTAACGCATGATGGCGACTCTTCTGTCATTGCCGGCCTCGATTTTTGTAGTAGCGACAGCTCGCGACTCTGCTGGGGACAGAAATATCCTCTATGCGAGTCAATCCTAGCGCTTGTTTGTTTTGGGTGTGTACATATGTGCTTTATCTTTATTTGCTTTCCGCATTTTACTTTCTGCATGATTCATTATTACTATGTTGTGGGGAGGGATTGTTCCATTGAGAGATAGGCCAGACCCAGGCTTGAGTAAAGACTTATCATTCGAAGTGGAGGTTAGTGGTGATATGTGCTTTGCATGCACCAGCTAGCCATGAAATTTACGCTCAGACGAGATTCTCTTTAACGATTTTCTTTCTGGCCCTATGGGCTCGAAGGAATTTAGGATCTGAGGATTGTCGACTCTAGGAACCGATCATTTGGGATTCGGCTAAGTGAGGCCTCTTCGGGAAGTGATGATGCCAAACCAGAAATGGTGAACGTATCATCATTTCTTGAAAGTCTGTGACACTGATGAACGCATAGGATGCCAAACCTTATTAGTGGATAGGTCCTTACCTGTGAGAGGGATGGGGTTGTGCAGGAAACTCTAGCCTTCAGATTACCCGATTCTTTAAAATTTAGATTCTTGATATCAAGGGGTCCTAATATCAGTGTTTGGTTATGACTAAAGCGAAGCGCCGGTCGTCTCAAACTACAACACAACAATTTTGATCTTGTTTGAATTTGCATTTGCATTTGCATTTGAATTTCATTAACATGTATCTGTGTTGCAGGTGCATATTTCCTCCCCAATTCTAGTGATCTTGTTTCTTTTCTGACATGGAGCCTTTCAAGAAGACAGTTGCCTACAAGTTCCCTTCTCCCGACATCAGTCCCTTGTTGAGTTTGGTTGCTTTAGCAGATCGGAAGGTGAAAGGAGAGTTCAAGGAATCTTATAGGAAGTTACTCAGTGTGGTGTGCAAACCTTTAGTGTTCGACTTGAACGGCTTATATGCTCTGCTACAATTTTATGACCCTCAGTTGAGATGTTTTAATTTTCCTGACTATGTCCTGGCGCCGACCTTGGAAGAGTATGCTGCGTTACTAGGAGTTCCAGTATTGGATCAGATGCCTTTTTACCATGATGATGCTAAGCCTGATCTAGCTAGGCTTGTTGCAGTTCTTCATCTTGATTCCTCAGAGTTCTCAAGAAAATTGACCAAGCTGAATGAAGTGTATGGGTTTCCTCTACCTTTTCTGGATGACAAGGCTTTACAGTTCACGAAGGACGGTTGTTGGATTGTATTCAATGCCATTCTCGCTCTATGCATATATGGTATCATTTTGTTTCCCAACTTGCCAGACTTTGTGGATACAGATGCCTTTTATATCCTTGCTTCAGGGAATCCAGTGCCTACCTTGTTAGGGGATGTTTACTATTCTATCCATTACAAGAATGAGAAGCAGAGGGGTAAAAATGTGTCTTGTTGTGTACCCATGCTGTATAGGTGGTTCTTCCATCACCTTCCAAAGGCGGGTCCATTTGTTGCTACTGCTGGCACCTCAGAATGGTCTGCTAGGCTAATGGGTTTATCAACGGAAAACATTGTATGGTTTGATCAGGATATACTTGGCCCTGAAATCATATATAGTTGTAGTGGAGTAACTATAATCCCTCTTTGTTGATTAGACAATTCGGATATGCTTTGAAGAATCCTCCTAAGGAAGAAGAGATACAGGAATCTCTGTATTTCACAGGCTTGCTGGAAGTTGATACTTTGGTTAGAATGGAGTATGCGTGGAGTAACATTCACAGGCGAGGCAAGACATTGTTAGGAAAGAGCAACAATCGAGCTTATGACCCTTATATGGTTTGGATCAAAGATAGAGTTGCTAAGTCTCTGATGCCATTTCCCTCAGTTCCACCTTTGTACCCTATCATGACTGAAGAACCCACTACCGTGGATATTCAGAAGTACAACCAACTGTTGTGTGAGAAAGAAGAGTTGAAAAGAGCCAATGAAGAATTAGAGAAAGAAATCATTCAACTCTGAAGCGAGAAGATTGATGATATCTATTCTTTCAAAGAGCAGACTGAACTTCTCAACAAGCTAGGTACGGACTTGACAAAAGAGACTAGCTCCAGAGAACGCTCAGGCCGGGATTTGAACGCTGTCAGTAGTGTGCTTGCTACCAAGAAGAAGGATCTGGACAAGGCTTACTTGAAGATCTCTAAGTTTGACTCAGTGTGGAATGCCACGCTCACCAACAACAAAGAGTGCAAGGACAAGATGAAACAGCAGATCACCAAGTTGAAGATTCAGCTCAAAGCGAAGGACGAGAAGATTTCAGCGGAACAATCACTCAGACATAATAGTGAGTACAGATTGAGCAAAGCTATTGCAAACTTGGAGGATTGTATGTTGAGAGCGGACACCAAGAGGTGCAGACTTGAGGCGTACTTTGGGGAAGCAGCCTGGGAAGACCATGTTGATAGTCTACAGCGTACCATTAGCCGGCGAGAGCTATTCATACAGGATCTACTCGCTAGACCAGATCATCTCGAGACGCGGAAGCTGCTAGAGGATTTTCGGTCTCGTCACTCAGCTTGATTGTCTTTCTTTGTATCTTGTTGTTTTGCTTATGTATTGACCATTGTCGCTAACGCGAAAATAAGGTGCCGGCAAAATAGAAGAGTCGCCACCTTTCGTTATTTATCCCTCAGAACGGGAAAGGAAACGATCGGAAAAACCTGACGAAAAGGTATAAGACAAGGTCATCGCAACCATTGTGTGGGTTCGGGAGTCGGTTACGCAAGGGGAAGGTATTAGCACCCCTCACGTCCATCGTACTCGATGGGATCCACACTTGTTGTGTTCATCTGACGGGTTGGTTTAATCTATCTACCTATCAAGGCTGGTCTAAAAAGAAAAGAAAACGACTCGACAAAGCGTCGCACTTTATGCCTACGTATTCTCATCAGAGAATGAGAAATCATAGTCAACGTAGTTCGGCTAACAACGGGTTATGGGGAAGGTGGCTCGCCAATACGTCAGTATTGTGCCTACGTACTCTCAACAGGTATGAGAGATCAGAGCTTATGTAGTTCGGGATTATACAGATGACGGGGATTCAAATTCGTCTATTTTATCGAGCAGGGTTAACAAATAGTTCCAGCAGTTGGATGTACGCATCTCGACCCTTGGAGACTTAGGCATTACCGTTTGCGGTAGAACTGAGAGTTAACGACACTCTTTTCTTCAGAAGAGCTTCCTTTGAATTATGGGCCCACGGGGCAAAAAGGTTTGAAGTTTGTTTTTTGTCTTTTACGGAAGAACTGTTTTTATGGATATTTGCAACTAATATCGCACTAGAGACTATGATCTGAGAGTGAATGCATCGCATGTCACCCAAAGGGTTCCATACTAAACATCCAGACTGTTGAAAAGAAACTCTCCAACAATCCTTTCTCAGATAGCTTAAGGCTCGTAACGTACGACGCCAGTTAACCTTTATTACTGTATTTTAATTTGTTTTGAGATGAGAAGAGAGAACAGACTCAACTAGGGGGAGACTATCAAGTCCTATTGTTGTCATGCCAAGGATTCATCCTATGGTTGAGGTTTGAAACAGGGAACTCCTAGAAGTTATCATGCATGGGTTTCAACCTAAAGTTCTAATCATCGCTTCCTTATCAAAGGAAGTGAGATTCCTAGGGGATCATGTCAATGATAAACAGAAACAGGTAAAGCCTCAGCTTAAACAATAAACAGTGAACGAATGTAAAATGCATGCAATGCAAGTGAGGGAGGAAATGTGTGTGGGGCATCAGCCTCCACAAGCTCATCTCAACCTCAAGCCAGATATGAATAACTGCAATCATATAGAGGAAATAACATGCTATCAAGCAAAATATAATAACTGCAATCATACAGAAGAACTGAAATAAAATGCCATCAAGCAAATCCCAAACCACATAGGCAAGGGAGCTGGGCTCTACCAAATACCAGCAAGCAAATCCATACAGTAAAAATACAAGCAGAGGGAGCAACTCAACCTCTAGTGCAATCATGCTCCTAGCTTAACACAATCTAAACATGAACTTATTCTAATGCATCAAGCAAATCACACAAGTCACAGCAATACAATTGCACAGAAAGAAAACAGACAGGAAGGAAACCAGATCAACAGCTTCCACAACCTCACAGCAAAGCTCCTCTAACAGCAACTTAGTCCTCAGTCTTCAACTGTTCTTCAAGACCATCCTCTTCAATGGCAAGTGTGAACCTGTTTCTCCAAGCTTTCAGTACATCCAACATGAGTATCAACTTATCCTTCTTCTTCAAGCCTCAGCTCCAAAGTAGACTCCACCATCAGGCTTCAATCCCAATTGCAAGTATCAACTTGTTCCTTCAGGCACTCAATGCACTAAACACACAAGTATCAACTTGTTCTCCAACTTCAAGCTTCAGTTTCTTCATCTGATCCCAACTGGATGCCCTTCATAAGTGTCAACTTGTACTCACTGGTCTTCAAGCTTCAGCTTCAATGGCAGTCTTCAATAGAAAATGTCAACTTCTAGCATCTTCAATATTCTAACAAGTAATTTCATCCTCTAGCAAGGGAGAAAGATTCATCTAACAAGAGCAAGGTTTGGATGACTGACAACATAGTGAAGACCAAAGGTCACCACTAAGCACTCCATCATCAGAGAAAGGGACCCTCAAAGGTTCTACCAACTTGTGAAGATCCACACATCCTACCAAAGGAGGGATGAGGCCTTTACAAGGGGACCTTACATCATAGGGAAGAATGGAAGTGATCAACACCTTCCATGTTTATGAAAGAAGAGAATCTATCTAGAAGCTCTGCCTGCAAACCCTAATCTTAACACCTAATCAACACTACACCAAAAGAAGGGAAGTCTTCACATCCAAGCTTCTTCAAGCATTCCATGGTGGTCCAAGCTTGTCTTCAACATCATCCAAGAGCAAGAAAAGCAAGACCCTAATCTAAGGGAACTAAAGAAATCAATCTAATTGAATTAGCAAATTAGGATCACCTAAAACCTAGTACTAAAGTTAGTCCTAACTAAAATACTAAAACCAATTGTAAAATCCTACAAAAATGACTATGGGACCCTAATTCAATCATGAATCTACCATACAAAATCCAGAGGTTGAATCCTCCACCAAGTCCTAGAAATAAAACCTAGATCACAAGGTACTAAGCATAAACCCTAAAAATAGAGCACCTAAAGTTTCAACTTAAGACTACCACCTAACTTCATCACAAAACTGTGAGAAAAATCTAAGTGGAACATGAATATCTATGCTAGCTACACACAAAAAATCAAGGCAAGAATCATCACCAAATGCTCAAACAAAATTCAGCAAGACAAGGTATCAACCATGGCCATTTTAATATCAATTAATATTCAAAAAATGCAAATAAAATCAAAAATGCATGAATTCCAAATATTTTTAATCTAAAAAATTCTAGATTCAATCATGAATCAGGGGAAAAAAGTTTGGAATTAATTGATCAATTTTCCTATTTTTTATGAATTATTTTCTAAGCCATATAAAATGATGAAATTAAATAAATTCAAAAGAAAATGATAAAACCTGCGTATCAAATAACAATAAACATCAGTTTATTTCAAGAATTGGGCCAAGAGGGGGGTGTGGATATCAACTCAGCCCAAGGCCCAGGCGCTATGAATTCTTGTCTTCACTTCAGTTCACACAAAATATAAGCCAGGGGAGGGTGCATTCAGCAACCAAATGCCTTGTAAATCCATATTGGGCCTGGATGGGGGGTGGTGATAGTAACTGAAACCAAAGCCCAACGCTCCAATTCCTCAGCTCAACTCTATTCACAAAATCAGAAAACAATACACGCCAGGATTCGAACTCATTCCTCCTTGGTCCACACAGCGAAGTTCACAAGGTTACTAAGCAAAACGGTGCGTTTAAGGGGATGGACGCGTGGCTCAACGTGAGCGTTGGGATTAACGGACCAAGTCAAGCTTTCCACATGAACGAATGATGAGGATTATGTCTTCTTCATTTCAAACCTGCAACCTGCGCGCGCGAAGGCCATCGCCGGTGGCTTTTCCGGCCACCCCTGCATAACCCTAAGTTCGTCTATAGCCAACCATTTGCCACGATCTTTGAATGAAACTTGACCATAATTTCATCAGCAATTCAACCATACCATTTATTCATCCTCAAAACGCATGAATCATGAGATATCAATCTCAACCGAAAATGACATTAACCCTAAATTGTCTCTAAAGTTGCAATTAACTATCCAAGATCCATCTATATCAATAGGGGAACCTAACCACATGCTTCTAGTTCATTAAAAGCGCATAATTAGAGAGAAATTTCATGAAGTTAAAACCTGTCTTGGAGCTAGGATTGTAGTGGATACACGCCTCAATTCTCTTCCAAACCTTGTAGAATTCTTCAGTGATTAATGGAGAATGTTTCTTGATGCTTAATTCTGGCTGAAACCTCTTGATTCTCCAAAATGAATTTTCACTTTCAAGCTTCTTGCTCCACCTCTCTCCAATGGCTCCTCCACGAAAATGATCACCCAGAGCTTCTAATTCAGTTCCAAATCCCTTTTATATTCTGTTTCAATGAATTAGAAGCCCAAACCAGGCCCATTCATGAGTTTTGGATCTTCACATTTTTCTCCAAATTTCAATATGGATATGTGCCTCCAAGCCATTTTTACTTTCCAAATTCAGTCCCAATCATTTACTTAAGCCTTGTGGGATGTATTAATGTGGTTTCCTTCCTTTGGTTTCAACATATGGAGTGTGTAGGATATGTTTCTTACTTGTGAAGCAACCATTCAAATGGCTATGTTAAGCACTTCAAATCAAAATTGTGACAATTCCAATCTCTTTAGAATACCAATTCCATTCAAATTGACTACAAATTTGACTTGAAAACATGTTAATCTCAATTATTTTGAATTTTCTCATTTTAGTTCATTAAAATGGCTTTTATATGAACTTTCTTCCACCAATGCTTGATATAATCCATATCAATGGACACTTGATGTTTAGAAAAGCTAAAAACATCATTTTGACCAAAAGTTCATAGGAATCATCCTTCTAGGGCAAAGGTTTCATGCAAGTTGGGTAACTTTCAAACTCCAAATTCACATACCTCAGATGACTTGTAACTTGTCAAAGCCATAACTTGAGTTCTATAAATCCTATCAAGGACTTATAGTACTCAAATTAAAGCTAAGATCATGCTCTACAACAATCATGTTGGGGGAAAGATGAGATGACAAACACATCTTGAGCTAAATTTCCTTGAAGACAGGGGTCAAACTAGGGGATTTTACACTGTCAAGCCTTAGAAACCCTAGCTTGAAACTTCTCAAACTCTTCAATCATGATGAGTTAACCTTGAAATCATTCTTGGGACATCTCAATGTGTCAATCCATGATCACCCGGCTCTTGAATTAAGTCTCAACCTTCTTCAAATCCTTAGTTGACTTAGGGTTGACCCAGTCAAACCCTAGCTGCACCACTCATGGCTGAGCCTTCCTAATCTTCCACAATGACCTGTCTAGGCCTCAAAGTGATCTTCAACACTTCTCATGATCTCTCTCAAGACCTCAAGTCCATCTCCATGACCTCAGAATCATTTGATGGCTTCCCACAACTCTCAAGTTAGGAGACCTACACACTTGGCTTCAACCATTCTTTATGAGACTCTTTTAACTTCTCTGACAAGGCTATCAACCCTTGAGCACCTGGATAACCTTCTTAGCTAGCTTCAAAGTCTTGTGTAGCCCTTGATTGATAATCATACCTCTTGATCTCCTGCATACATGTCAATGAAATGCAAATGATAATGCTAATGTGCATGAAATGAAACACAAGCTAGGTAAGGAAAAGTTGGGCAAATTTTGGGGTGCAACAGCTGCCCCTATTCAAACGGCTTGGACCTGACTGGGTGAGAAGCGAACGACTCTCAAACAATCAAGGTGAAATACGGTTGAATACCAACAAACCCGTAAATTTGCCAACTACACGGTACTCTAATGGGAACAAATCTTCGGAAACTGAAATGATGGCTGCACGACAACTAGCTGGAGAAATACTGATCTGAATCTCCACAAGGATGATTCTCTAATTTATCTGATATCATTGTGTCCTTAAATCATCAAGGGATCCCTGGTTACACAGTAACTGGTGATTTGCCACCGCACAGGTAAACGATACTCTGATTGGTAGGAACATGTTCAAAACTGAACATGATAGTTGCACGGCCACTTGCTGGAGAATTGGTCACACGGTAACCGGTGAAGGGTCCAATCTCAAATCTCCGTCAGGAGGGTCATTTGATTTTGCTGTAGATCTTCATCCTCAAGTCATCAAGGGGTCACCAGTTACACGGTAACTGGTAGTGAATGGTTGATTATGCCGTCAGGCGTTCACAGAACATCTCGGGCGTCAACCGGACTTCGTTAGTAAGTCGGGAATGGAATCCTTGGTCAATCATGAACCAAATAAGGATATACCATCCTTTGCCGTTAGGCACCCTGCATCGGCTAGGCAAGCTACTTTGACCTCGTGGTTAGACTTCGTCAGTAAGTCAGGGGTTTTGGCACCGCTGCCGGACTTCAATCATCAAGTCTTCAAGGGAAATCTCAACTTCTTTGTTCAAAACCTGCCGGGGATGGCACATCTCCGCTGGGGATTCTGGAGAACTATCAAGTAACTCTACTTCGGGGATCCAGAAACCATTCTGGATGAATCAACTCTGCTGAGGATTCAAGAATCATCTTGGACGAATAACTCCGCCAGGGACTCCAAGAATTATCCTGAACCAATAACTCTGCTGGAGATTTCAGGAATCATCTTGAGCAAACACTCTGTCGGGGACTCTAAGCATCAACTTGAGTAGCCAACCCTGGCGACTTCACTGGGGGTTTTAAGAATCATCTTAAACCATCACCTTCGCTGGAGAATTCAAGAATCATCTTGGGCTAGCGACTTTGCTAGAGACTTCAAGCATCAACTTGATCAAACCATCCTGCGGAGGAACACCTGCAAAACAAAAACGGTAACGACCTAGCTCATGTTTCATATGCATATGTTTGACAATGGCACAATGCTCCACACGGTGGAAATGCTACGCTTTTTTTAGGGAGAATGTTATGCAATCATGCAAAATGCTACGACCCCACCAGCAAAATAATTGCTGAAGGGAAGATCCTCCTGTCAAGGAGAAAGGACCACTCTGGTGGAGAGTGTTGCACCCTAAAATTTGCCCAACCTTATTCACTTGGTTTATGTTTCAATATCATTAGCATTTGCATGTAGAGTCATGAACATAGCCTAACCATCTGCATAGCATAAGCATAGCAAGTCATTCAACAGGGGACCAATCATTATTCTCATATCTAGAGACCTATCAAGAGGTTATTATCCAAATTCAATATCATTCAAGTCATCAGAAAGAATTTGAAAGCTGGGAAGTCAATAGATCAAGCATTGCATCCATCTCCTATCTGAGGGTCTCTGAGGATCAACCAGAAATTGGGAGCTGTGGGCTGAGCATGGAGAGTATGTGGACATCATGGGAGACTTAGAAAGTCATTTGGAGAAGGAGACAAATCATGGATATGATCACAAGAATTGCAGTTGAGGACAGTCAACTAGGGTTTCATCTGGGTCAACCCTGGGTCAACTCTAGGTCAATTGATTGATTGAAGGGCATTAAAGGCTATTGGGGAGATGTGGGGTTCATCATTTGACATGTAGAAGAGGATATGGTGGTATGCTAAGAAGAAATCAAGAGAAATCAAGGAGAAGAGGAGGTTCTAAATTAGGGTTTCTATGTAAAATCCCCTAGTTTATGTCAAATTTCCAAGCAAGATAAGTCAAAATGAAAGCTTCAAATGGATCCTTGGCCAACATGAAACTTGTAGAGGATCTCAATACCTTTAATTTGAGTGGTGGAAGACATCAAGGAGATTTATAGAACTCAAGTTATGGTCCTTGCAAGTTACAGGTCATCTGAGGTATCTGAAATTTTGTCTGTGAAAGTGACTTGACTTCCAAGCTATTTTTACCCCTCAAGGAGATTTCAAATGAATTTCTGGTCAACATAAGAGTTGTTCCTAATTGTCTTAGATTTATAGAATGGTATAGTATGCCTTCATATGATTTGTGGAACTCTACTTATGGTCTTGGAAAGCAAAGGGTATTTTGGTCATCTGAGAATTACAGGTCATTCTTAGCCTATGCCCAAAACTCATACAAGGAAGCTTCAAATGGAAAATTTTACAACATCAAACTTGTTCCAAATGATATTTTGAGTCTAGAAAAGTTACCATGAGAGATTGGAAAGATTCATAGCACAAGGTTTCAAAATTTTTGGATTTAATGAATAAAAATGGACTTAAAAATGAGATTTTTCATATTTTGGCCAAATGAAGCAAAATTATAGGTCATTTTGAATGGAAAGATCATTTTAAAGACATTGGCTAAAGTAGAATTTTGAGCTTAGTTCACCTTTTGGGAGTTATTCATGGTTACTTGTAATGGAAGATACATAAACCAAATCCAAGGGAAATTGAGCAAGGGAAGCTTCTCCAAGCTTCTAGGAGTTTCTAACCTCACCTATATATTGATATGAGTAACCCCATGCCATGGTTGGTGATCTCATTTGTCCAAAACACAAGTTTCATACCAATTTTCCATGTTTGCAAAATCAATCCAAACTCTTCCAAATTCCCATCAATCTTCACATTTTCTGATTGAATCTTCATCATCATCATCCAAGCATCATAATTCACATCAAGATTGGTGAAATTGGAGGAAGACTCGAGCTGTGCAAGTTCATCATTCAAGAAGCATAAACTTTGGAATTGAGAGATTCAAAGCTTTGGAGTCATATTTGTTGCATACAGAAGTAATCATCAAGTTCATTGATCAGTTTGCACTCACTTCAAGCCTTGGATCAAGAGGATTTGGTACCTGTTTTCATCAATTGCACCAGGTATGTTTCCTGCTCGAATTGCATGTTTTAGTTAGAGTTATTAGGTTTTGATAGTGTAGAATTGCTAAGATATGATAGATGACTTAATTTGGTGAGTTTGGAGAGCTTTCATGAAGTTTGGTTATGGAGTGCAAAATCTGGTTGGATTGATATCTCATGATCCAGTGCATGAAAATCTTGGTTTATTGGCTTGTGATAATCAGCATAAGTTGTAGATGAGTTTAGGACAAGATTTAGAGAGAATGGAGAGGTTTGATATCAGGTGTTCCTGGTGGATCAGGACTGCTATCTCTATCGAATTGGTTGATTGAGTGAGTGTTAGGGAGAGTTATGATTATGGCTGTGTAGAGGAGAGTTTCTAGAGCATTTTTGCTCTTTGGATCGAGGGCATCCATGGAGAATTGAGAGAGAACAGAACAATGGAAGATGCTTGCATGGTTAGGGTTTTTCAGGGTTAGGGTTTGGCTCAAGGTTGAAGACAACATGATGGCCACACGATCTAGACTTTGACCTTGACTTGGAGACTCATCGGACGGTCACGTTTTAAAACGAAATATGGAGGGAACCCTGGGCACAAAAACGCCCCGTTTCATTTAAGTTTCTGAATGGGCTCAAACTTTCATTGCTAATAACACCCTCCCAAGCGCAGGCCCAATAATATTCAACTGGAAATATTGCTATCTGCACCGTTTTGAGTTTTTTTTATTTTTGTTTAAATTCTGAAGCGCGCTGGGCCCAGTATCTTTGATATTCACACCCCCTGCTTTGTGGCCCACCTGGAAAAACAACTGAGCGCGTTGGCTATTCAGACCCCCCTCTCCTTTTATTTCCTATTTTGTCATTTTTAATTTCTTTAATATTTTCTCATCCTTTAAAAAATCATAAAAAATAGAAAAATGCATATTTTCTATTGATTCTTTTTGCATTAATTTCTTCAAGATGTCTAGAAAATTATAAAAAATAAAAATTGCATTTTATTTTTTATTTGATATTTTTCCCATATTTTCCAAATAAATGCATATTTTAGGTGTTTCATTTCATACATGATTTTGATGAATTTTGTTCTAATAGTTGCTTTAATATTTTTTGTCCATTCTTTTTAGGTTGATTAATAGACATTGTTAGCTTGTATATGCAATTTAGTTCATATTTTTAGGAATTAATTTTTAGGTGATTAGTTTAAGTGTGAACAACATGAATAAAATTAGGGTTTAAATGACAACTTAGGAGAATTAATTCATTTCCCTCAGGACTAAGAGATTGAATATTTTGGATATGGGACTATAGGGACTATGGGTGGTTATCAGATCCCTTAGAAATCACTAGGATTCCCCTACTGCTATTAGTGTATATTGTCTGTATTTGATTGATGGTATGGTGTGCCCTCTGGGGATTATTGTTTGTCTATGTGGGTATTGGGATTGTCTGGGGATTGGGGGAGCTGAAGACTGATGATGATGAAGCCATTGGAGATCCAGAGACTGAAGACCAACTTCCAGAGTTGATGAGGAGATTCCTGCTAGCAGCTGTTGAGGAGATTAGGGTTTAGGAGCTAGGCAGAGCTCTAGATTAGAAAGCTTGTTTCTCAAACATGGAATGCCTTGTCTTCATCCATCCTTTCTCTATGATTCAAAGTCTCTTTCAAATATCCACCTCCTTCCTTTGGAAGGATCAGTGAATGTATTTGAAAGATAGAACTTTTGAGAGAAACTGTCTGTTTAATGTTAACAGTTGATAAACCACCCTTGGTAGGTAATTGACTGTCTAACATTCATTCACTTCATCTTGTTGACTGATATTCCTCCTGGAGCCTGAGACTTGAAGAAAAGCCATTGCAGATGGAAGACTGATAATGAAGACCTTGCTTGAAGGCTGTGGAGATGGAGATTGACGCTTGCTGAAGCTTGTTGCTGTCTGGAGAGGACTTGAAGATAGGTGTTGATGCAGAGCTGCTGATGCTGTTTGTTTTTCTGCTGTATTTCATTTCTGATGTATTGATTGGTTTTCCTGACTGTATTGTTTGCTGTTTACCCTGTTGGGGTTGAAAGTGAAGCCTGTTCACTTTTGCCTATTGTTTTCTAGGTTCGAGGTTGAGTGGGACTCCCTTGCCTCGCTTGTATTGTTGCATCCATGCATTTTACTGCTTTACTGCATATTGTCGCTACTGCGAAAATCGGCGCTGGCTGAACAGAAGAGTCGCCACCGTGCGTTATTTATCCCAACGGAGGGAAAGGAAACGCTCGAAGTAAACCTCGCACAAAACGGGAGAAGGTATGGTCGTCGCAACCAAAACCTGGATTCGGGAGTCGGTTACGCAAGGGGAAGGTATTAGCACCCCTCACGTCCGTCGTACTCGACGGGATCCATGCTTGTTTTCGTCGAAGAGGATTGTATTCTATCTACACTAATGGGTTAAGGGCTAAAAAGAAAGAAAAAGGTGACTCGGCAAAGTATCGCACTTTATGCCTACGTATTCCCGACTGGAATGAGAAATCAGAGTCAACGTAGTTCGCCTACCTACGGGAAAGGAGGGGAAGGTTGCTCGCTAGGATATCGCATCCTATGCCTACGTACTTTCATACAGCATGAAAGATCAGAGCAAACGTAGTTCGGGCCACGTACGACACAAGTCTGTCTTGGTTGATTTTATTCCTTCTGAATAAGGTTTTTCTGATTAACAGTCCCGGCGGACAAAAATGACGTCTTGATGAGTTCACATTCTTTTACGGAAGAAGTGCCTTTTATTGTGTTTGAAATCTTTATGATGTTTTTTTGTTTGTTTTGAGAAAGAAGAGACAGAACTCTAACCTACGGTTGCGAAGAGAAACAAACTAACCTAATGTTATCATGCATGGGTTAAGACCTAGTCTCTATCATGCTCCTCTCTTGCACGGAGAGAAACAGAGATCCTACGGGAATAGACAGAAACAGAAACAATAGCGGATATATACAATAAAGCAGTAAAATGCATGAATGCAGCAATACAAGCGAGGCAAGGGAGTCCCACTCGACCTCGAACCTAGAAAACAATAGGCAAAAGTGAACAAGTTTCACTTTCAACCCAACAGGGTAAACAGCAAACAATACAGTCATGAAAACCAATCAATACATCAGAAATGAAATACAGCAATAAAACAAACAGCTTCAGCAACTTTGAATCAACATCTGGCTTCAAATAATTTCCAATCAGCTACAGGCTTCAACAAGCATTAATCTCCATCTTCAGGACCTTCAAGCAAGGGCTTTTACCATCAGTCTTCTATCTGCAATGGCTTTTCTTCAAGTTCAAACCTCCAGGATGAGGGATCAATCACAAGAGTGAATTAGGTGTTGAGCAATCAGTTGACTACCAAGGGTGGTGAACAGACTGCTCCTAACACATATGATATTTTCTCTCAAGAGTTCTATCTCTTAGACACTATCACCTAGCCTTCCAAAGGAAAGGGGTGAGTGTCTCAGAGAGACTCTATATCACAGAGAAGAGGGGATGCAGACAAGGCAATCCATGTTTGAGAAACAAGCTTTCTAATCTAGAGCTCTGCCTAGCTCCTAAACCCTAATCTCCACAACAGCTGCTAGCAGGAAACTCCTCTTCAACTCCGGAAGTTGAACTTCAATCTCTGGATCTCCAATGGCTTCATCTTCACAAGTCTTCAGCTCTCCCAGGTCCCCAAACAAATCCCAATACCCAAACAAGCAAGCAATAATTCCCAGAGGGCACACCACACTAGTCAATCAGATATATACAGTAGATTAATAGCAGTAGGGGAATCCTGACTTTTTCTAAGGGGATCTAATAACTACCCATATCCCCTATAGTCCCATAGCTAACCTATTCAATCTCTAAGTCCTAAGGGAAGTGAATTAATTCTCCTAAGTCATCACCTAAAACCCTAGTTTGTTCATGTTATTCTCACCTAAACTAAACACCTAAAATTAATTCCTAAAAATATGAATTAAATTGCATCTACAAGTTTAATGCCTAAAACTAAACAACCTAAAAAGAATGGACAAAAAATATTAAAGCATCTAATAGAACAAAAATTAACAAAATCATGCATGAAATGAAACTATTTAAAATGCCATTTATTTAGAAAATATGGGAAAAATATCAAATAAAAGATAAAATGCAATTTTTATTTTTTAAAATTTTCTAGACTCTTTAAAGAAAATAATGCAAAAAGAATGAATTAAAAATAATGTTTTTTCCATTTTATATGATTTTTAGAAAATGCATGAAAAATGTAAAGAAAATAAAAAGAAATATAAAGGAATAGATGGAGGGGGTGAGAATAGTAATGCGCTGCAGTTGTTTATCCCAAGTGGGCTGAAAAGGGGGGTGCGCGTAGTAATCACATTAGGCCCATGCGCTCAGAAAATCAAATTGGAAAATGCCAGGAAAAATGAGAAGAATTCGGTGTATTTAGCAAGTGATTCACGTTGAAATGTTTGGGCTCATTGAAAAGGGGGTGCCATTAGCAAGTTAAATCCAGGCCCAGAATCTCAATTAAATGAAACGCCGCGTTTCATTTCAGTCAACTCCCTCCATTTTTAGTTCGAATATGATCCGTTAGATTAGAGTCCCAGTCAATGGTCAAAGAGTGATCGAGTGGCCCAGGCATCATCTTCAACCTTGAGCACCCCTAGGGTTTCAGAAAACCCTAACCATGCACGATCTTCCATCACTCTGTTCTCTCTCCACACGCCATGGATTCACACGATTCCAAGAGCAAACTTGGTCTACTCCAATCCCTCTACACAGCCATAACCGTAAATCTTCCTAAAACTCAAGCAATCAAGCAATTCGATGAAGATAACAGTTGTAATCCGCCATTGCCACCTGCAATCACTTACCTCAATTCTACACAAAACTCATCCTAAACTAATCTACACCTCATCCTGATCCTAGCATGCTAATTCAATACCATTTTCATGCCTTATCCTAGCAATTACAAGTCTCAACAGTTTTGGTACCTTATGCTTAAACTTCATGAAACTCCTCCAAAATCATCCAAAACAGTCCTCTACCCTACCTTAACCATTCTACACTATCAAAACCCTAAGATTCTAACTAAATCAAGCCATTCGAGCAGAAAACAAACCTGGTGCAATTGGTCAAAACAGGTGTGCAACTCTTTGGATCAGATGCTTGTGATGAATGGAAAGTGATCAATAAGCTTGGTGATGAATTCTGTATGCAATAATTCGTGTGCAAACTCCTTGAATCTTGTGCTTCCAATTTCTTGAACCTTGAATGATGAAACTTGTATAGCACTCTCCTTGATTGATTCAACCAAATGAATATGTGAATTGCAACCTATGAATGATGATGATGAAGTTCAGATCAAGAATGAGGAGGATTGGTGAGAATTTGAGATAGTTTGTGAAGCTTATGCAAGAATGGAAAAATGTGGAAAACTTGGGATTTTTGAGCAAATGAAGTCACCAAACATGGCATGAACCATCTCCATTCAATATATAGGTGACATTAGAATCTCCTAGAAACTTGGAGAAACTTCCCTTGCACTTTTCCCTTTCAATTTGGTTTATGTTTCTTTCATTGTAAGCAACCATGGATAACTCTTAAAACATGAACTAAGATCAAAATTCTACTTTAGCCAATGTCTTTAAAATGATCTTTCCATTCAAAATGACCTATAATTTTGCTTCATTTGGCCAAGATATGAAAAATCTCATTTTTAAGTCCATTTTTCTTCATTAAATCCAACAATTTTGAAACCTTATTCTATGAACATTTCCAATCTCTCATCGTCACTTTTCTAGACTCAAAATGTCATTTGGAGCAAGTTTGATGTTGTGAAGTTTTCCATTTGAAGCTTCCTTGTATGAGTTTTGGGCATAGGTTAAAATGACCTGTAATTCACAAATGACCAAAATACCCTTTGCTTGCCAAGACCATAAGTAGAGTTCCACAAATCATATGAAGGAATACTATACCATTCTAGAAAGCTAAGACAATGAGGAACAACTCTTATGTTTACCAGAAATTCATTTGAAATCCCCTTGAGGGGTAAAAATTGCATGGAAGTCAAGTCACTTTCACAGACAAAATTTCAGATACCTCAGATGACCTGTAACTTGCAAGGACCATAACTTGAGTTCTATAAATCTCCTTGATGTATTCCACCACTCAAATTAAAGGTCTTGAGATCCTCTACAAGTTTCATGTTGGCCAAGGATCCATTTGAAGCTTGCATTTTGACTTATCTTGCTTGGAAATTTGACCTAAACTAGGGGATTTTACATAGAAACCCTAATTTAGACCCTCCTCTTCTCCTTGATTTCTCTTGATTTCTTCTTAGCATAACAACATATCCTTATTCTCCATGTCAAATGATGAACCCCACATCCCTTCAATAGCCCTTAATGCCTCTCCAACAATCCTTTGACCTAGGGTTGACCCAGGGTTGACCCAGATGAAACCCTAGTTGACTGTCTTCAACTGCAATTCTTGTGATCACATCAACAACTTGCCTTCTTCTCCAAATGACTTTCTAAGTCCTCCAAGATGTTTAGATACTCCCCATGCTCTCAATTCACAACTCATAATTCCCTTGTTGACCCTCAGACACCCTCAGTTAGGAGATATACTCAATGCTTGATCCACTGAACTCCCTGCTTTCAAATTCTTTTCTGATGACTTGAATGAGGTTGAATCATGATAATAACCTCTTGATAGGCCTCTAGAGATGAGAATAATGATTGGTCCCCTGCTGGATGACTTGCTATGCTTATGCTATGCAGATGGTTAGGCTATGTACATGACTCTATATGCAAATGCTAGTGCAATTGAAACATAAACCAAGTGAATAAGGTTGGGCAAATTTTTAGGGTGCAACAGCTGCCCCTATTCAAGCAACTTGGACCCGATTGGATGAAGAGCGAACGGCCTTCACACATTCGAGGTACGAAACCGGAAATTTGCCACCCGCAGAAATAAACTGCACCCCTGCTTGGGAACGACATCCACTGCCTGGATCTGACTGTCTACAACAACCCACTGATCTCGTAACGACCGTGCTGGGGATTATCTTCATCGTCCTGAAAAAGATTCTGTCATAACAGAGATAGAATTTTGCTTGCTTGTCCACGTTAGGACTCTGTCTGCCATCAATACGAAGAAATCTCAACTAAACTCTGTCCACGCTAGGATTAAACTTTCATCTTTCCACGTCAGGAAGCAATCTTCTTTCCACGTGAGGAGAACTATATCAACCTTTTCCACGTAAGGACTCCAACCCTTCCGCGTCAGGAATCAAACTTTTTCTGAACCTGTCCCCGTTAGGATTCGACTTTCCACGTAAGGAGTGCATCATTCTTCCAGGTCAGGAATCAACCTTCCTCCGATTTGTTCGCGTCAGGACTACATTTTTTCACGTAAGGAATGCCATCTTAATCTGTCCACGTAAGGACTCCACTCTTTCCACGTAAGGAATCCTCCTCCGATATGTCCGCGTGAGGACTCAATCTTTCCCACACGATCTCTTTTCCACATAAAGAATCATTTTCTCTTTCCGCGTGAGGAATCTCAATCTTTTCCACGTAAGGAACCACATCTTTCCACGTAAGGAAACCACATTCTTTCCACGTAAGGAAACCTTTTCTCAAACTGTCCGCGTCAGGACTAAACTTTTCCACGTAAGGAAACAACTTCTCTTTCCACGTGAGGAATCAACTTGATATGTCCACGTCAGGACTCCAATCTTTTCATGTAAGGAAACGATCTTATCTTTCCACGTCAGGAATAACATTTCCACGTAAGGAATAACACTTTCTCTTCCACGTAAGGAATAAGCCTTCGTCTAGATCTGTCCGCGTCAGGACTAAACTTTCCACGTTAGGAATACACTTGCTTCCCCGTAAGGAATATATCTGTCCACGTCAAGACTCACGTTTCGTCTTGATTTGTCCACGTCAGGACTCGCCTCTTGACTTAATGAGAAAATAAAACCTCGTCCACGTCAGGACTCGTGCATCTTCGACCCATTAGGGAAGTGAGACTTGTCCACATCAGGACTCATACCTCAACCTACTGAAGTAATAGAACCTATCCACGTCAGGACTTGCGCGTCTTCGACTCGCTGGGGAAATAAGACTTTGTCCACGTCAGGACTCCCACTTCTCTTAGCAAAAACCTGTCAATAAACCCGTCCACGTTAGGACTCATCCTTCCATTAGTCCGCAAACTTTTTACCACTGACGTTACAGCAGCTTTGAGGCTGACTCTACTGGGGATATTTGGGAAACCAAACTTCCGAACGCCTGTTCTGATAACCGGCGGTAGCCTCTGAAATTTCGGTTCATGAAACCTTTTAATGTTGACGTAAAAACAACTTTGAAGGAAACAATCCGCTGGTCGGACTAGAGAAACTTCAACAAGAAACTCTGGCGGGGACATAAGTAACTCTGATTGGGGACAAAGAGAAACTTATCCTGCTGACTCTGTGGGGAGTAGTGCCAAGGCTGACACTTCGTTGAATGTCTCACGTTGAGATCTTGAATGCTTGGTAATTTATTTGAGCAAGAGCTCTCTCCACCTGCAAGAGGAACAATACTTGAACGCAAACGGCTAGCCAACCTAGTTTATGTTTCACAAATGCATATGTTTGGCAATGATGCAATGCTCCTTTCGACATGGGAATGCCACACGTTTATTTGGTTAATGCAAGTATGACACTATATGCTGACGCGAATGTAGACTCGAACTGCTGGGCACAGGAGCTGCTTCAGCAAAATAAATGCTGAAAATAATGCCAACTCCGCTGGGGATAGCCAGGTGCTACAGAATCATGCCAACAAAATAAATGCTGGGCAGATGAAGTCGATTCAGCTGGGAAATTGGGAACTTAACCCAGCACCTTGTTGAAGGACCACCCTGCTGGGGAATATAACTCTGCTGGGGAACAACAGATACGCCTAGTATGATTGAACTTCTGCGGGAAAGTGAACGGGTATCACACGGTGTTCCGGCAAAGTAAATGCCATGATCCACACCAACCCTGCTGGGGAGAATCTTAATTTTCGAGTTCCACTGGAAGGAATACTTGCTGAGAAGAGAACTCTGCTGGGGATGGGATGATTCTCTTGGGAAAAATCCGTTGATTCCGCCAGGGGAGGGTAAATGACCCTGCGGGGAAAGGTAAACTGTCTGAATACAGCTCACAAACATTAATCTTCTGCGGCTAAACCCACTCTGCTTGAGATACACTGTCTGAATACAGCCTTATAATCTTGGAATCGCCAAACTCTGCTGAGGATAAACGACTTTGCTGGAGAATGTCCTTCGGCTAAGCTGCGACTAGCTGGGGAATTCAATCCTTCTTCAGTAAGGAACATGCATGACCTGCGTGGGGATCAAGTCTTTCGTTAATGCAATCTTTTGATCGTCTTCCTCGCATGGCTATGAAACCTGCAACAACACAAACAAGACACGACAAGTCTATGCAACTAAACCGATTCAGGTCAGTGACGTTACTTTCAGTTAATTCAAAGCTTTAACAATTGTTGGCAAGGGCCAGTGATGTTATACTCATGCTAGCTTCAATAAACTTAGACGTTTTATCATGCACAAAACAGTAAAGAACCAGCATCAAGTACTTAATAACATATTTTATTGATTGGGCCCCTGAATGGGCGGAGTTTTGTACACGGGATGTAACTCCTGAAAAGAGGAAGCTACGCAAAGCAGATATACAAGTATGCACAAGAAGCATAAATATATTGACAAATTAAATTTTTGTACACATGTCGGCAACGGGATACAGACGAACACCACGAACTGATCCTCCTATGACTCATCCGACTCTAATGCTTTCCCGGTATCCATACCTCCGAAACGGTTGTATCTGATAATCGACCCCCCAGGTATTCTCCCGCACTGATGCTTACTGCAATATCAAATTCGGACCGCAGTCATTTGCTTTTCAAATCCCTAACTTTTGCGTGAACCGCCCTTTACGGGTTTTAAGTTCACCGGGATACCCTTTTTTGCCGAAGCCGCCCAGTGTAGGTTTTCAACTTCGCGGGTGTACATTTTTCAATTTTATCCCTAACTTTTGCCCGAACCTTTCATTCAGTTTTTGGTTCGCCAGGATGCCCCATTTTTGCCTGGACTCTCTTTTTTCTGTCCAGCGGGTCTATTTTAAGCAAAGTATTTTTTAACTGCGTCCGAATTCACAGGTGACGTAAAGTCTTCTCCGTCCATGGTGGACAACAACAACGCTCCTCCTGAGAAGACTTTCCTGACAACGTATGGCCCTTCGTAATTGGGGGTCCACTTGCCCCTGTGATCTGCTTGCGGCGGGAGAATCCTTTTCAGCACAAGGTCGCCCGTCTGAAAGCTTCGCGGATGTATCTTCTTGTCGTATGCTTTCTTCATTCGGCTCTGGTACAAACGACCGTATGCTAGAGAAGCTAACCTCTTCTCGTCCATCAAACTCAGTTGATTCAACCTGTCTTTCACCCATTCTGCCTCGTCTAGCTGGACGTCTCGCAATACCCTCAGAGAAGGGATCTCAACTTCCAATGGTAACACTGCTTCCATTCCGTATACTAACGAGAACGGGGTTGCCCCGGTTGATGTGCGTACCGTCGTACGATAATCGTGCAAAGCGAAAGGTAGAATTTCGTGCCAATCCTTATAGGTTACCACCATTTTCTGAACGATCTTCTTGATATTCTTATTGGCCGCTTCAACAGCGCCATTCATCTTGGGTCGGTAAGGGGAGGAGTTGTGATGTTCGATCTTGAAATTCTGACAGAGCTCCTTCATCATTTTGTTGTTCAGGTTCGAACCGTTGTCCGTGATTATCCGCTCGGGAATCCCATATCGGCAAATGATATCTCTCTTGATGAATCTGGCCACCACTTGCTTAGTTACATTTGCGTAAGACGCCGCTTCCACCCATTTGGTGAAATAATCGATTGCTACTAGGATGAACCGGTGCCCGTTAGAAGCTGTTGGCTCGATCTTTCCAATCATATCGATTCCCCACATCGAAAATGGCCATGGTGATGACATCACATTCAGAGGACTCGGAGGCACATGGATCTTATCAGCATAGATTTGGCACTTGTGGCACTTCCTCGCAAACTTGAAACAATCAGTTTCCATAGTCAGCCAAAAATAACCTGCCCGCAGCAGCTTTCTCGTCATAGCATGCCCACCAGCATGCGTGCCAAAGGTACCCTCGTGTATTTCCTCCATGAGCAGCTTTGCCTCTCTTTCGTCTACACAACGCAAAAGCACCAAATCGTGATTTCTTCTGTATAAGACGCCATCCGGGTTCAAATAGAAATTACCCGCTAATCTCCTGAGAGTCTTCTGATCTTGACTGGATGCCCCAGTCGGGTACTCTTTATTCTTCAGGAAATTAAGGATGTCAAAATACCACGGTTTGTCGTCGGATGCTTCGTCAATGGCAAATACATAAGCTGGCCTGTCAAGTCGAGAGATAATGATTCGGGGAGCCTCGTTCCAGAAGTTGACTTTGTACATGGAAGACAAGGTGGCGAGAGCGTCAGCCATTTGATTCTCTGCCCGCGGTACGTGATGCAATTCAACCTTGTCGAAGAAAGGCAACAATCTCCTTGCATAATTCATGTAATGTATCAAGTTGGGCTGACGCGTCTCCCATTCCCCTTTGATCTGATTCACCACCAGAGCTGAGTCTCCGTATACCTCTAAATGTTTGATTCGCAAATCAATGGCTTCTTCAAGCCCCATTATACAAGCTTCGTATTCGGCCTCATTATTAGTAACGGCAAAGGTCAATCGGGCAGTAAACGGGATGTGCGACCCATGTGGCGTAGTGATGATTGCCCCTATTCCGCTACCGTAAGCATTCACAGCTCCGTCAAATATCATCTTCCATTTAGAACCCAACTCTGGTCCTTCGTCTGGCAACGGCTCTTCACAATCTTTCATCTTTAGGTACATGATATCCTCGTCAGGAAAATCGAACCTCATCGATTGGTACTCTTCAATAGGCTGCTCCGCCAGATACTCATACAGCACACTCCCCTTTATAGCCTTTTGCGAGACGTATTGAATGTCATATTCAGTCAAGACCATATGCCAACGGGCAATTCTTCCTGACAACGCCTGCTTTTCAAATACATATTTGATAGGATCCATCTTCGAGATGAGCATGGTTGTATGATTCAGCAAGTATTGCCTCAAACGCTTGGCGGCCCAGGCTAGCGCGCAACAAGTTTTCTCAAGCATTGAATATCGAGATTCACAATCTGTAAATTTCTTACTCAAGTAGTAGATCGCATGCTCTTTTCTTCCTGTCTCGTCGTGTTGACCGAGAACGCAACCCATGCTTCCCTCAAGAACCGTCAAATACATGATCAAGGGTCTCCCAGCCACTGGGGGTATCAAAATAGGAGGCTCCTGCAAATACTGTTTTATTTTATCGAACGCCTTTTGACAATTTTCGTTCCATGTTACAGCTTGATCTTTCTTTAACAGCTTGAATAACGGCTCACACGTAGCTGTTAGGTGAGATATGAACTAAGCGATGTAGTTCAACCTCCCTAAAAACCCGCGCACCTCTTTCTCTGTTCTAGGTGTCGACATCTCTTGAATGGCTTTTATTTTTGTAGGATCAACCTCTATTCCTCTTTCGCTCACGATAAACCCCAGCAGTTTACCCGATCTCACCCCGAAGGTGCACTTATTAGGGTTCAGTCTCAGCCTGAACTTCCTAAGCCTTTTAAATAGCTTCAGCAGATTTACCAGATGCTCTTCCTCCATCTGGGATTTGGCAATCATATCGTCCACATAAACTTCGATCTCTTTATGCATCATATCATGGAAAAGAGTCGTCATCGCACGCTGATATGTTGCCCCAGCATTTTTCAAGCCAAAGGGCATCACTTTGTAGCAAAATGTTCCCTAAGGCGTTATGAAAGTAGTCTTCTCCATATCCTCTGGCGCCATTTTAATCTGATTATAGCCTGAAAAGCCATCCATGAAGGAGAATACGGAGTATTGAGCGGTATTATCAACTAACACGTCAATGTGAGGAAGTGGAAAATCGTCTTTTGGGCTTGCTTTATTCAAATCTCGATAATCCACGCACATTCGAACCTTGCCATCTTTCTTTGGCACTGGTACGATGTTGGCAACCCAGGATGGATACTTTGTCACAGCCAGGAAACCAGCGTCCCATTGTTTCCGAACTTCCTCCTTGATCTTTACTGCCATATCTGGTCGGGTTCTGCGAAGCTTTTGTTTGACTGGCGGGCATTCTTCTTTCAGTGGCAGGCGGTGCACAACCATATCTGTATCGAGCCCTGGCATATCTTCATACGACCAAGCGAATACATCACTATACTCTCGAAGCATTTCAACCAGTCTCCGCTTGATATCGTCCTGCAGCGCGGCCCCGATGCGGATATTTTTCTCAACCCCTTCCGACCCCAAGTTGATAATTTCGATGACCTCTTCGTGAGGCAGAATGACTCTTTCCTCTTGTTTCACCAACCAAGACAATTCTTCAGGGACGTCGCTATCTTCGACAACCTCTTCCTCGGCCTGAAATACCGGGTGCTCAAAGTCGGGACGAGTCATAGGTGGTTCAAGGATGTCATCTGAAAATGCTATCCTGCAAAAGGAATGGTTAAGTGCTTCAAAATGCGTATAAAGCGAATAACCACGTTGCCATTTTATTGAAAATTATAAAACAAGAAAGACAGAGATTACATTATTTGCACATGAAAACGCCATTTATTCAACGATTAACACGCAATGTTCATAACAACATAGCCCTAAGCAAATCATGATGCCCCGGGCAAGACATCAGTTTATTCAACAATTAATAAAGCAAAGCATTACTGTTTAAGAGTCACATGAACAAGCTCCTGAATCGACCAGTTGCACAGTCCCTGTCCTGGCGTGCTTGGCTGAATCCAGGCATCCATATCACAGTCGCTGTCTCCTTCGTCAGACTCCGAAGCAGCGTTGATGGTCTCATGACATACTCCACTGGCAGAGATGGTGATTGGCCCTCTGAACCGAGGCGCCCCCACGGCAGGAGTTGACGACGACGGTTGGTATCCTAGTCCGAACCGGTCCATCTTCACAGGAAGGTCCAGCACTTTGCCCCAGCCCTTTGCTTCTCCTGCTTCTACTAGAGCTTGAGCTTCTTTGTACGACGAGACGGCTATCTCTGGCACTTTGCTCGGCCCGGGACCTTTGTCCTTGATGTGCAACCCTTCAAATGCCTGGCAGGGTGTTTCGTGGATCTCTCTGTCGATCTCCACATATTTAAATGACGATAGATGGCTGACCAGGATGTCCTCTTCTCCGCATACAGTGACTACACTGTCTCCGACCATATATTTCAACTTCTGATGTAGGGTAGACGTGACTGCCCCCGCCCCATGAATCCAGGGTCTTCCAAGCAAGCAGCTGTACGCAGGCTGTATATCCATGATATAAAACTCAGTTGCAAACACCTCCGGCCCCACCTGTAGAGGCAACGTGATCGATCCAAAGACTGTTCTCCGCGTGCCATCAAACGCTCTGACTACCAAGTCGCTGGGCGTGCACAAGATTCCTCTGACATCTAACTTCATCATCGCCTTCTTGGGTAGCACATTCAAAGACGATCCGGTGTCGACCAATACATGCGACATTACTGATCCTCTACACTCGACAGATACGTGCAGCGCCATATTATGATCTCTCCCTTTCGGGGTCAAATCAAAGTCGGTAAAGCCCAAGCTGTGGCCTGCATTCACATGTGCCAACACTCCTTCCAGCTGATTTACAGAGACGTCTTGGGGTACGAAGGAAGTATCCAGGACTTTCAGCAAAGCATTTCTGTGGGCTTCCGAACACAAGAGCAATGACAAGATGGATATTTTGGACGGCGTCTGTTGCAGATGCTCCACGATCTTATAATCACTTTTTCGAATCAAGCGCATGAACTCTTCTACATCTTTCGATGCCGATTCTTTTTCGCTGACTTGCACCGGAACATTCTCAACCACTTTCCCTTTTCCTTTTGCTAATCTTTCGGCCTCCACCTCAGGCGATATAAAGATCCTTCCACTCCTTGTCATACCCCCCGAACCAACAACATTATCCACAGTCTCGGCTGACTGCTTATTAACATCAATCTTTATCCCGTCACAATACACCTCCAACCCATAGGACCATGGGACTGCTTTCGTGTTCTCATACGGGATCGGCCCGGCCTTAGTTATGGTGATCGGTGGTCGCTGAGCTGGTGCTGCGATAGTGATTGTCTTTCGAGGGATCGTTACAGTGGCCACATCATTCTGATCATTTGCTACTGCCCCTGCCGGCTCTTCAGTTGCTGCTTGGTCGAACTTCAATGTGCCTTCATCAATTAAAGCCTGAATGCCTTTCTTCAAATCATCACACCCCCCAGCTAGGGTCCAACATTCTAAGCAATACTCGTCACATCCCGGGTAAACACCCCCTTGTAACAGTCGGCTCTTTATGTCGCTCAGCGGCGTCTTTAAATCGTCGACACTCATAATCAGATTCAACCCTTCCTCAGTCAGAATGGCGTTTGCCCCATGATTAGGCATGGGCTTCTGCACTATATTCGGACCTGCCGTTCCGAAATTGATAGTCTTATTGTCCAAAAGATCCTGCACAACATGCTTAAAAGCATGGCAACCCTCTATATCGTGGCCCGGAGCCGCAGAATGAAACTCACAGTGCCTTCTTGCATCGTAACCAAACGGGGGAGCTCCCGTTATCGGTGCCAGAGTTCTCTTCTCTACCAGGTTCAAACCCAACAATGTCTGCAATAAATCAGCATATGTCGTGGGAGGCTTCTCAAACACTCTTCTCGGTTTGCCACCCTGGAATCTTCGCTGAGCCTGCTGTGCCCCCTGCTGAGGCTGCTGCTGTTGCGTTGGCTGCTGCTGAGACGGTTGTTGTTGCTGAAGTGGTTGTTGCTGGTACGGGATAGTAACACTCGCCACCTGCTGCGGCTGATGATGTTGGTTTCGTCCCCTGCCTCGGCCTCGGCCTCGGCCTCCAAACACTGCGCTTGCCTCGCCCTGACGGCGCCCACCAAAAGCCTTCCTATTACTGCCAGATGCAGTTGATTCCTCAAACTGGAATTTTCCTTGCTTAATGTTACGCTCAATCTTTTCTCCCATCAGAATTAGGTCTGAAAAACTAGCCAAAGATGTGTGAAACAGCATGTCATGAAACAAGCCCGTGAATGTGCCGACAAACATGTCATTCATTTCCTTGTCTTCTACAGGAGGACGGACCCTGGCAGCCATATCGCGCCATCTTTGCGCGTACTCTTTAAAGCTCTCCCCCTTCTTTTGCGACAGCCCCGCCAATTGGACCCGATTGGGCGCCAAGTCGCTGTTATACTTGTAGTGGGCTACAAACGCCTCTGCCAATTGCTTCCATGTCTTGATATCGGTTGGCTCCAACCCCATATACCACTCTAGGGAAGGACCTGACAGACTATCTTGAAAGAAGTGCATTAGCATTCTTTCATCAGTTGAGTTTGCAGACATCTTTCTGTAATAGGCTCGCACATGCACTTTCGGACATGTGTCCCCTTTATACTTATCAAACACAGGAGCTTTGAATTTGATTGGCACCCTCAAGCCAGGTACCAGACCCATTGTTGCCATGTCCAAGCCCACAGCACTTTGGTTCAGGACCCCCCTCATATGCTCTTCTAGCATTCTGATCTTCTGGGAGTCATCCATCGGCTCTTCGAAACCTCCGCCGGAGAAAGCGTCCTCCTGCTGATCTTCTTGCCACATACCATTCCCAGCTCCATATCCGTCATACCCTCTGTTGCCGTACCCTTGAACACCTCCAGCGGGCCCAAAAGCCATAAACCCAGCGCCGTTTCCATTTCCAAAACCTCCATAGCCCTGATTGGCCACACCATAACCATCCTGCCCAAAGCCTTGAGCATTGAAGCCATATTTCCCAGCGTTATCGAATCCCTGATCATTGAACCCGAATCCAGTATTGGCAAAGCCGTTGCCTCCCATATTATCACCCAAGTTGACGTCACCCAGCCCAACGTTATGGACAGCAGTCTCATTCCCAACTCCGACGTTACCGTTCACAGCAGCGGTAGCGTTGTTGACATTAGCAGCTGGTATGTTGACTACTGGCGGAGCCACTGGCGTGGGAATGCCATCTCTATGAACAGTATCGACTCGCACAGACTGATGATCCTCATTACCGTGACCAGCGCTTCGGGCCAACAGAGGTTGGACCATGGCTTGCAAATTTTCCTGACCCTTTGCAATAGCTTCCATGGTCTGCATAAAGAGAGCGAGCTTCTCGCGCACATCTTGCATCTCGTTCTACATTTGCTCCATGATTCTTCGACAGTTGGTGCGGGTAGAATAGCGGTGCGGGTGTTGGTCTGCAATCCTGGAAAGTACCTGGTACAGGGCAGGAAATAAGATAACATCCAATGATTACCTGTAATGCAGTATGAGTATGAATGCAATGCAATGTGTCTGTGCATTAGGGAAGTTCATTCCCCGATTCTAGTGTGAAGGTGCCGGTGCAGTGACAGTGCTAATGATATAAAGATCGGAGCTGAATCACAGAAAGCCTCATATATTGCTGAGAAACCCAAAAAACCCAGAATACAATGTTGCTGAGAGTACAACAAGAAGGCATGACCTCAACCAACAATCCTGGTGATGGTCAGCACTATGCAAATAAAGCATACAAGTTACTACATGAAATGATTAAATCCTCCCAAAAGTCTGGTATTCTTCTAGCAATTTCTTGGTCTCCGGATGACTTGGTCGGTCAAGCAGCCCTTCGACGAGTTGGTTTCTCTTCTTAAGAACGCGGCGCACGTCTTCAGCAGTTTCTCCCCATGCCCCCTCTCCGAAGCGGTCCTCTAGTTTACGCTTCTGAGACACAACTTCATCTCTCCCTTTGATGGCCTTGTTTAGTGTGTTCTGGAGACTATACCGGGTCATCACTTCTTCCTCACACTTCTTGATGCTAGACTTCAACTGCTCTTCGAGGTCGGAGATTTGCTGCTTCAGCTTATCCTCCCTCTTCTTATTGTTGGTGAGCGTAGCATTCCAAGTCTTATTGCAAGAAGAGATCTCTCGGTGAGCGATGTCAAGCGCTTTCTTCTTGGATTCAAGCATGTCATGGGAGCTTCTGAACTCTTGCCCCAGACGTTCGCGCTTCTTCCTCTCCTCAGTCAACTCATCCCCTAATCTGTTCATTAGCTCAATCTGCTGTTGGAAAGCATACACGACCTTGTTTTTCTCACTGCGTACCTGGGCTAACTCTTGCTCTAACCCTTCGTTGATCTTCAACAAGGCTTCTTTTTCTCTCACCACTTGCTCGTAGGCTTCCCGGGAAACAGTAGTTGGCTCCGCTACCGGAATAGGAACAAGAGTTGGTGCATCTGGAAATGGCATCCTCAACTGACTGGCTCTCCCCTGAATCCACTCTCTGTAAGGTGCATAGGCCTGACAGTCATTCTTTCCTAGCAACGGCTTCCCTCTTCGGTTAATGCGCGTCCAGGCATGCTGCAACTTGGCCAATAACTCCCCCTTCACATCTCCGGTGAAGTACAGAGATTCCTGTACTTCTTCCTCCTGAGGTGGATTCTTCAGTGCATATCCGAACTGGCGAATGAATAGAGAAGGGTTGTAATTGATACACCCTTTTCTTCCTATCAGCGGCACATTAGGGTACCCAGAACAACTGAAGATGAGCTCGGATCCCAACAGGTCTCGATCAAACCACTCCATATCTTCCGATGATAGCCTCATCAGGCGCTCTGGCCAACCAACTGGGACTGTAGTCTCTGCAACAGATCTTCTCTTGGGAAGGTGGCTCTCAAGCCACATACTCAGCAAGGGTACACAAAGATGCACATTCTTTCCTCTCCCTTTCTCATTCTTGTAATGCAGTGAGTGATAGAGATCTCCGAGTAAGGTAGGTACAGGATTACCAGCGGCAAACAAGTAGAAGGCGTCGAAGTCCACAAAATCTGGTATATTGGGAAACAATACTATGCCATAAATGCACAAGGCCAACACAACATTGAAAACAACCCAGCACCCGCTCTTGGCACACTCCTGGGCTTTACCAACTAAGAACTGGAGTGAGAAGCCTGGAACTCCATGGGAAACAGTAGTCAATAGTTTAGAAGCATCAAGATGCAAAGCTTTTGCCAAGTCCTCCGGCTTGGGCTTAATGCCCGAATGAATGAATGGAACCTGGTTCTGCACGGGTAACTCAGTAAACTCCACATACTCCTCAATGGTAGGCCCCATAAGGAAATCAGCGAACGTAAAACATCTCAATGCGGGATCATAGAATTGCATCAAAGCGTACAGCCCGTCTAGCTCTGTCTCCGTGGGTTTGCGCACCAATCTCAATAGTCTTCCATAGCTCATTCTGAAGCTCCTACGAACATCCTCATCAGCCAGAGAGATCAACCCGAGCAGGAACTCAACATCAGGAGTAGGCAATTTGTAAGCAACTGTCCTTCTTCAGGAGTAGGCAATTTGTAAGCAATTTGTAAGCAACGTTAGTGGGGATGCAATGATGATGAGTATGCAAACAGAGTAACATGCAACGGGGGCCAACTGCTGTAGCTGAATAGCCTGGACCATATCAAGAAGTCTCAGATAAATTCTCTAGAAGTCCTCAAACCCTGGTCTCAGATAGACCTAAAACAAAGCTCCGACAATGGTCTCTGACAGACCCACAGCACAACTCTGACTGGTCTCTGATAGACCTGAAATCATAACTCAAATAAGTCTCTGACAGACCTTAGAACCCTCCCACTGGTCTCTGACAGACCTCATAACACATCTCCAAATGGTCTCTGACAGACCTCATAACTCTCCAACTGGTCTCTGACAGACCTCATAATTCTCCATAAATACCCAGGATCTCTGATCAAGAAATAACCGGTATTTGAAGGTCTAGTTACCTGCATAACCCCGAATCCCCTCACAGGTGGGTGGCCCTATAACTGACAAAGGTGTGGCATCCTATGCGGTCGTCGGCGTCACAGACTTTCAGGGTTGATGATACGATTCCCAGAAGGAGTGGCATCATCAAATCCTGAAGAGGCCTCACTTAGCCAACTTCCAAATGATCGGTCCCCAGAGTCGACAATTCAACTAACCAGCAACCCACGCCAACCAAAGGAAGGGGCAGGAGGCCAACCAGAGGAACCTCGTCTGAGTGTAGATTTCGTGGGACACCAAAGCAAGCAAAGCAAGCGGGCGCCAACTAATCTCTACTCTAATTCTAGGTGCACTCAAGCCCAGGTCCGGCTTCTCACTCAATATCAGAACACCCGTCACACCCCAAGATACAGCAATAATAATCCATATATACAAAGCTGAAAATAAAGGTCAGAAATATAAATCCATACAAAATCCTCGACGGGAAAACAAGCGTTAGGATTGACTCTCTTAAGGGACGTTGGATCCCAAATGCATAAGAACTATCGCAGTCCTTAGCAGCCAGGGGACGTTGGATCCCCAGTAGAGTCGCCAGCTGTCGCTACTGCGAAAATCGGCGCTGGCTGAACAGAAGAGTCGCCACCGTGCGTTATTTATCCCAACGGAGGGAAAGGAAACGCTCGAAGTAAACCTCGCACAAAACAGGAGAAGGTATGGTCGTCGCAACCAAAACCTGGATTCGGGAGTCGGTTACGCAAGGGGAAGGTATTAGCACCCCTCACGTCCGTCGTACTCGACGGGATCCACGCTTGTTTTCGTCGAAGAGGATTGTATTCTATCTACACTAATGGGTTAAGGGCTAAAAAGAAAGAAAAAGGTTACTCGGCAAAGTATCGCACTTTATGCCTACGTATTCCCGACTGGAACGAGAAATCAGAGTCAACGTAGTTCGCCTACCTACGGGAAAGGAGGGGAAGGTTGCTCGCTAGGATATCGCATCCTATGCCTACGTACTTTCATACAGCATGAAAGATCAGAGCAAACGTAGTTCGGGCCATGTACGACACAAGTCTGTCTTGGTTGATTTTATTCCTTCTGAAAAAGGTTTTTCTGATTAACAGTCCCGGCGGACAAAAATGACGTCTTGATGAGTTCACATTCTTTTACGGAAGAAGTGCCTTTTATTGTGTTTGAAATCTTTATGATGTTTTTCTGTTTGTTTTGAGAAAGAAGAGACAGAACTCTAACCTACGGTTGCGAAGAGAAACAAACTAACCTAATGTTATCATGCATGGGTTAAGACCTAGTGTCTATCATGCTCCTCTCTTGCACGGAGAGAAACAGAGATCCTAAGGGAATAGACGGAAACAGAAACAATAGCGGATATATACAATAAAGCAGTAAAATGCATGAATGCAGCAATACAAGCGAGGCAAGGGAGTCCCACTCGACCTCGAACCTAGAAAACAATAGGCAAAAGTGAACAAGTTTCACTTTCAACCCAACAGGGTAAACAGCAAACAATACAGTCATGAAAACCAATCAATACATCAGAAATGAAATACAGCAATAAAACAAACAGCTTCAGCAACTTTGAATCAACATCTGGCTTCAAATAATCTCCAATCAGCTACAGGCTTCAACAAGCATTAATCTCCATCTTCAGGACCTTCAAGCAAGGGCTTTTACCATCAGTCTTCTATCTACAATGGCTTTTCTTCAAGTTCAAACCTCCAGGATGAGGGATCAATCACAAGAGTGAATTAGGTGTTGAGCAATCAGTTGACTACCAAGGGTGGTGAACAGACTGCTCCTAACACATATGATATTTTCTCTCAAGAGTTCTATCTCTTAGACACTATCACCTAGCCTTCCAAAGGAAAGGGGTGAGTGTCTCAGAGAGACTCTATATCACAGAGAAGAGGGGATGCAGACAAGGCAATCCATGTTTGAGAAACAAGCTTTCTAATCTAGAGCTCTGCCTAGCTCCTAAACCCTAATCTCCACAACAGCTGCTAGCAGGAAACTCCTCTTCAACTCTGGAAGTTGAACTTCAATCTCTGGATCTCCAATGGCTTCATCTTCACAAGTCTTCAGCTCTCCCAGGTCCCCAAACAAATCCCAATACCCAAACAAGCAAGCAATAATTCCCAGAGGGCACACCACACTAGTCAATCAGATATATACAGTAGATTAATAGCAGTAGGGGAATCCTGACTTTTTCTAAGGGGATCTAATAACTACCCATATCCCCTATAGTCCCATAGCTAACCTATTCAATCTCTAAGTCCTAAGGGAAGTGAATTAATTCTCCTAAGTCATCACCTAAAACCCTAGTTTGTTCATGTTATTCTCACCTAAACTAAACACCTAAAATTAATTCCTAAAAATATGAATTAAATTGCATCTACAAGTTTAATGCCTAAAACTAAACAACCTAAAAAGAATGGACAAAAAATATTAAAGCATCTAATAGAACAAAAATTAACAAAATCATGCATGAAATGAAACTATTTAAAATGCCATTTATTTAGAAAATATGGGGAAAATATCAAATAAAAGATAAAATGCAATTTTTATTTTTTACAATTTTCTAGACTCTTTAAAGAAAATAATGCAAAAAGAATGAATTAAAAATAATGTTTTTTCCATTTTATATGATTTTTAGAAAACGCATGAAAAATGTAAAGAAAATAAAAAGAAATATAAAGGAATAGATGGAGGGGGTGAGAATAGTAATGCGCTGCAGTTGTTTATCCCAAGTGGGCTGAAAAGGGGGGTGCGCGTAGTAATCACATTAGGCCCATGCGCTCAGAAAATCAAATTGGAAAATGCCAGGAAAATGAGAAGAATTCGGTGTATTTAGCAAGTGATTCACGTTGAAATGTTTGGGCTCATTGAAAAGGGGGTGCCATTAGCAAGTTAAATCCAGGCCCAGAATCTCAATTAAATGAAACGCCGCGTTTCATTTCAGTCAACTCCCTCCATTTTTAGTTCGAATATGATCCGTTAGATTAGAGTCCCAGTCAATGGTTAAAGAGTGATCGAGTGGCCCAGGCATCATCTTCAACCTTGAGCACCCCTAGGGTTTCAGAAAACCCTAACCATGCACGATCTTCCATCACTCTGTTCTCTCTCCACACGCCATGGATTCACACGATTCCAAGAGCAAACTTGGTCTACTCCAATCCCTCTACACAGCCATAACCGTAAATCTTCCTAAAACTCAAGCAATCAAGCAATTCGATGAAGATAACAGTTGTAATCCGCCATTGCCACCTGCAATCACTTACCTCAATTCTCCACAAAACTCATCCTAAACTAATCTACACCTCATCCTGATCCTAGCATGCTAATTCAATACCATTTTCATGCCTTATCCTAGCAATTACAAGTCTCAACAGTTTTGGTACCTCATGCTTAAACTTCATGAAACTCCTCCAAAATCATCCAAAACAGTCCTCTACCCTACCTTAACCATTCTACACTATCAAAACCCTAAGATTCTAACTAAATCAAGCCATTCGAGCAGAAAACAAACCTGGTGCAATTGGTGAAAACAGGTGTGCAACTCTTTGGATCAGATGCTTGTGATGAATGGAAAGTGATCAATAAGCTTGGTGATGAATTCTGTATGCAATAATTCGTGTGCAAACTCCTTGAATCTTGTGCTTCCAATTTCTTGAACCTTGAATGATGAAACTTGTATAGCACTCTCCTTGATTGATTCAACCAAATGAATATGTGAATTGCAACCTATGAATGATGATGATGAAGTTCAGATCAAGAATGAGGAGGATTGGTGAGAATTTGAGATAGTTTGTGAAGCTTATGCAAGAATGGAAAAATGTGGAAAACTTGGGATTTTTGAGCAAATGAAGTCACCAACCATGGCATGAACCATCTCCATTCAATATATAGGTGACATTAGAATCTCCTAGAAACTTGGAGAAACTTCCCTTGCACTTTTCCCTTTCAATTTGGTTTATGTTTCTTTCATTGTAAGCAACCATGGATAACTCTTAAAACATGAACTAAGCTAAAAATTCTACTTTAGCCAATGTATTTAAAATGATCTTTCCATTCAAAATGACCTATAATTTTGCTTCATTTGGCCAAGATATGAAAAATCTCATTTTTAAGTCCATTTTTCTTCATTAAATCCAACAATTTTGAAACCTTATGCTATGAACATTTCCAATCTCTCATGGTCACTTTTCTAGACTCAAAATTTCATTTGGAGAAAGTTTGATGTTGTGAAGTTTTCCATTTGAAGCTTCCTTGTATGAGTTTTGGGCATAGGTTAAAATGACCTGTAATTCACAAATGACCAAAATACCCTTTGCTTGCCAAGACCATAAGTAGAGTTCCACAAATCATATGAAGGCATACTATACCATTATAGAAAGCTAGGAAAATGAGGAACAACTCTTATGTTGACCAGAAATTCATTTGAAATCTCCTTGAGGGGTAAAAATTGCTTGGAAGTCAAGTCACTTTCACAGACAAAATTTCAGATACCTCAGATGACCTGTAACTTGCAAGGACCATAACTTGAGTTCTATAAATCTCCTTGATGTCTTCCACCACTAAAATTAAAGGTCTTGAGATCCTATACAAGTTTCATGTTGGCCAAGGATCCATTTGAAGCTTGCATTTTGACTTATCTTGCTTGGAAATTTGACCTAAACTAGGGGATTTTACATAGAAACCCTAATTTAGACCCTCCTCTTCTCCTTGATTTCTCTTGATTTCTTCTTAGCATAACAACATATCCTTATTCTACATGTCAAATGATGAACCCCACATCCCTTCAATAGCCCTTAATGCCTCTCCAACAATCCTTTGACCTAGGGTTGACCCAGATGAAACCCTAGTTGACCGTCTTCAACTGCAATTCTTGTGATCACATCAACAACTTGTCTTCTTCTCCAAATGACTTTCTAAGTCCTCCAATATGTTTAGATACTCCCCATGCTCTCAATTCACAACTCATAATTCCCTTGTTGACCCTCAGACACCCTCAGTTAGGAGATATACTCAATGCTTGATCCATTGAACTCCCTGCTTTCAAATTCTTTTCTGATGACTTGAATGAGGTTGAATCAGGATAATAACCTCTTGATAGGCCTCTAGAGATGAGAATAATGATTGGTCCCCTGCTGGATGACTTGCTATGCTTATGCTATGCAGATGGTTAGGCTATGTACATGACTCTATATGCAAATGCTAGTGCAATTGAAACATAAACCAAGTGAATAAGGTTGGGCAAATTTTTAGGGTGCAACACATATATATGATATTGTTTCTGTTTCCGTCTATTCCCTTAGGATCTCTGTTTCTATCTGTGCAAGAGAGAAGCATGATAGACACTAGGTCTTAACCCATGCATGATAACATTAGGTTAGTTTGATTCCCTTCGCAACCGTAGGTTAGAGTTCTGTCTCTTCTTCCTCAAAACAAACAGAAAAACACAATAAGATTTCAAACACAATAAAAGACACTTCTTCCGTAAAAGAATGTGAACTCATCAAGACGTCATTTTTGTTCGCTTGGACTGTTAATCAGAAAAACCTTTTTCAGAAGGAATAAAATCAACCAAGACAAGCTGGTGTCTTCCGTAGCCCGAACTACGTTTGCTCTGATCTTTCATGCTGTATGAAAGTACGTAGGCATAGGATGCGATATCCTAGCGAGCAACCTTCCCCTCCTTTCCCGTAGGTAGGCGAACTACGTTGACTCTGATTTCTCGTTCTAGACGGGAATACGTAGGCATAAAGTGCGATACTTTGCCGAGTCATTTTATTTTTCATTTTACTTTCTTTTTAACCCTTGACCTTAGTTTAGATAGAATAACAATCCATACCCGAAAACAAGCGTGGATCTCGTCGAGTACGACGGACGTGAGGGGTGCTAATGCCTTCCCCTTGCGTAACCGACTCCCGAATCCAGGTTTTGGTTGCGACGACCATACCTTTCCCGTGTTGTGCGAGGTTTACTCTGAGCGTTTCCTTTCCCTCCCGTGGGATAAATAACGCACGGTGGCGACTCTTCTGTTCAGCCGGCGCCGATTTTCGCATTAGCGACAGCTGGCGACTCTGCTGGGGATCCAACGTCCCCTGGCTGCTAAGGACTGCGATGGTTCTTATGCATTTGGGATCCAACGTCCCTTAAGAGAGTCAATCCTAACGCTTGTTTTCCCGTCGAGGATTTTGTATGGATTTATATTTCTGACCTTTATTTTCAGCATTACATATATTGATTATTATTGTTGTATTGGGATGTGATGGGTGGTTCTATGATTGAGAGATAAGCCGGACCTGGGCTTGAGTGCACCTAGAATTAGAGTAGAAAGTAGTGGGCACGTGCCGGCTTTGCTTGCATTAGTGTCTCATGAAATCTACACTCGGACGAGGTTCTTCTGGTTGGCTTCTTTTTCTACCCTTTGGGTCGAAGGGGTTGTTGGTCAGCTGAATTGTCGACTCCGGGAACCGATCATTTGGAAGTTGGCTAAGTGAGGCCTCTTCAGGATTTGATGATGCCAATCCTTCTGGGAATCGTATCATCAACCCTGAAAGTCTGTGACGCCGACGACCGCATAGGATGCCATACCTTGTGTCAGTTACTAGGACATCCACCTGTGAGAGGGTTTGGGGTTATGCAGGTAACTAGACCTTCAGACTACCGGTTTGTTCCTTGATCAGAGATCCCAGGGTATTTATGGAGAGTTCTGAGGTCTGTCAGAGACCAGTTGGAGAGTTCTGAGGTCTGTCAGAGACCAGTTGGAGAGTTCTGAGGTCTGTCAGAGACCAGTTGGAGGGTTCTGAGGTCTGTCAAAGACCAGTTGGAGATATGATATGAGGTCTGCCAGAGACCAGTTAGAGTTATAGTTTGAGGTCTGTCAGAGACCGTTGTTGGAGCTTTGTTTTAGGTCTATCTGAGACCAGGGTTTGAGGATTTCTGTAGAGTCTATCTGAGACTTCTTGATATGGTTCAGGCTATTCAGCTACGGCAGTTGGTCCCTGTTGCATGTTACTTGCATTGCATTGTTGCATACCCATCATCATTGCATCCCATTAACGTGTGTCTGTGCTGCAGGTGCATTTGCATATCCTCTGATTCTAGTGCCCAGACTTCTGAGTATTGATTATGGCTGGTTTGAGGAAAACAGTTGCGTATAAGCTGTCTTCACCTGATATTACTTCTTTGCTTGGTCTGATATCTCTTGCTGATGAGGAGGTTAGGAGAAGCTTCAGAATGAATCATGGGAGATTACTGAGATTAGTCTGCAAGCCCACTGCTGATGAGATGAACGGGCTGTACACCTTGATGCAGTTCTATGACCCCGCATTGAGATGCTTTACGTTTGCTGACTTCATTCTAGGGCCCACCATTGAGGAGTATGTGGAGTTCACTGAGCTACCCGTGCAGAACAAGGTTCCCTTTATCCACTCTGCTGCTGAGCCCAAGTTGGAGGACTTAGCCAAAGCCTTGCATATGGACGCCGCAGAACCGTTAGTGACTTCTTGGCTTGGGGTTCAGGTTTCTCTCTTGATTTCCTGGTTGGCAAAGCTCAGGAGTATGCCAAGAACGGATGTTGGGTGGTTTTTAATGCTATCTTGGCTTTATGCATTTATGGAATTGTGTTGTTCCCTAACTTGCCCAATTTCGTAGACTTGGACGCTTTCCATCTATTTGCTGCCTGCAATCCAGTGCCAACGTTGATCGGGGACTTCTACCATTCATTGTACTACAAGAATGAAAACAGAAGGGGAAAGGTTGTTTACTGCTGTGCTCCTTTGTTGAATATGTGGTTCAAGAGTCATCTTCCCATGAAGGGATCTTTTGTGGAGAGTGCAACCACCGCTAGCTGGTCAGAGCGCCTGATGAGGCTATCTTCCGAAGACGTTGAGTGGTTTGATTGAGACCTGCTGGGATCCGAGCTTATCTTCAGTTGTTCTGGTTACCCTAATGTTCCGCTGATAGGAAGGAAAGGGTGTATCAACTACAACCCATCACTGTTGATCCGTCAGTTCGGATATGCGCTGAAGAACCCACCCGCAGAGGAAGAAGTACAGGAATCTCTGTACTTCACCGGAGATGTGAAGGGGGAGCTACTAGCCAAGCTGCAGCATGCCTGGACGCGTATTAACCGAAGAGGGAAGCTGTTGTTGGGGAAGAATGACTGTCAGGCCTATGCACCTTACAAAGTTTGGATCCAGGAAAGAGCAAGTCAGTCGCGGATGCCATTTCCAGATGCACCAATCCTTGTTCCCATTCCGGTAGCAGAGCCAACTACTGTTTCTAGGGAGGCCTATGAGCAAGTCGTGAAAGAAAAAGAAGCCTTGATGAAGATCAACGAAGGGTTAGAGCAGGAGCTAGCCCAGATTCGCAGTGAGAAAAACAAGGCCGTCTATGCTTTCCAACAGCAGATTGAGCTAATGAACAGATTAGGGGCTGAGTTGACTGAGGAGAGGAAGAAGCGCGAACGTCTGGGGCAAGAGTTCAGAAGCTCCCATGACATGCTTGAATCCAAGAAGAAAGCGCTTGACATCGCCCATCGAGAGATCTCTTCTTGCAATAAGACCTGGAATGCCACGCTCACCAACAATAAGAAGAGGGAAGATAAGTTGAAGCAGCAAATTTCCAACCTCGAAGAGCAGTTGAAGTCCAGCATCAAGAAGTGTGAAGAAGAAGTGATGACCCGGTACAGTCTCCAGAATGCACTAAACAAGGCCATCAAAGGCAGAGATGAAGCTGTGTCTCAGAAGCGTAAACTAGAGGATCGCTTCGGAGAAGGGGCATGGGAAGAAACTGCTGAAGACGTGCGACGTGTTCTTAAGAAAAGAAACTAACTTGTTGAGGGGCTGCTTGATCGACCAAGCCATCCGGAGACCAAGAAGCTGCTAGAAGAGTACCAGACTTATGGGAGGATTTGATCATTTCATGTAGTAACTTGTATGCTTTATTTGCATAGTGCTGACCATCACCAGGATTGTTGGTTGAGGTCATGCCTTCTTGTTGTACTTTCAGTGATATTGTATTCCGGGCTTAATGATTTCTCTGCAATATATGAGGCTTTCTGTGATTCAGCTCCGATCTTTATATTGTTAGTATTGTCACTGCACTGGCACCTTCACACTAGAATCGGGGAATGAATTTCCCTAATGCACAGACACACATTGCATTGCATCCATATTCATATTGCATTACAGGTAATCTTTGGATGGTGTCTTATTTCCTGCTCTGTACCAGGTACTTTCCAGGATTGCAGATCAGCACCCGCACCGCTATTCCACTCGCACCAACTGTTGAAGAATCATGGATCAAATGCAGAACGAGATGCAAGATGTGCGCGAGAAGCTAGCTCTCTTCATGCAGACCATGGAAGCTATTGCAAAAGGGCAGGAAAATTTGCAAGCCATGGTCCAACCTCTGTTGGCCAGAAACGCCGGTCACGGTAATGAGGATCATCAGTCTGTGCGAGTCGACACTGCTCATGGAGATGGCACTCCCACGCCAGTGGATCCACCTGTAGTCAATATACCTGCTGCTAATGTCAACAACGCTACCGCTGCTGTGAACGGTAACGTCGGAGTTAGGAACGAGACGGCTGTCCATAACGTTGGGCTTGGTGATGTCAACTTGGGTGATAATATGGGAGGCAACGGCTTTGTCAATGCTGGATTTGGGTTCAATGATCAGGGATTCGATAATGCTGGGAAATACGGTTTCAATGCTCAAGGCTTTGGGCAAGATGGCTATGGTGTGGCCAATCAGGGTTACGGAGGTTTCGGAAATGGAAACGGCGCTGGGTTAATGGCTTTTGGGCCTGTTGGAGGTGTTCAGGGATACAGCAACAGAGGCCGAGGTCCGGTGATGAATCAGATAAGAGCTGGCCGCAATAATGAATATGATGGGTATGGAGCTGGGAATGGTATGTGGCAAGAAGATCAGCAGGAGGACGCTTTCTCCGGCGGAGGCTTCGAAGGGCCGATGGATAACTCCCAGAAGATCAGAATGCTGGAAGAGCAGATGAGGGGGGTCCTGAACCAAAGTGTTGTGGGCTTGGACATGGCAACAATGGGTCTGGTACCTGGCTTGAGGGTGCCAATCAAATTCAAAGCTCCTGCGTTTGATAAGTATAAAGGGGACACATGTCCGAAAGTGCACGTGCGGGCTTATTACAGAAAGATGTCTGCGTACTCAACTGATGAGAGAATGCTAATGCATTTCTTTCAAGATAGTCTGTCAGGTCCTTCCTTAGAGTGGTACATGGGGTTGGAGCCAACCAATATCAAGACATGGAAGCAATTGGCAGAGGCATTTGTAGCTCACTACAAGTATAACAGCGACTTGGCACCCAACCGGGTCCAATTGGCAGGGCTGTCGCAGAAGAAGGGGGAGAGCTTTAAAGAGTACGCGCAAAGGTGGCGCGATATGGCTGCCAGGGTCCGCCCTCCTTTAGAAGACAAGGAAATGAATGACATGTTCGTCGGCACATTCACGGGCTTGTTTCATGACATGTTGTTTCATACATCTCTGGCCAGTTTCTCAGATTTGATTCTGATGGGAGAAAAGATTGAACGTAACATTAAGCAAGGAAAGTTCCAGGCTGAGGAATCAACTGCATCTGGCAGTAATAGGAAGGCTTTTGGGGGGCGCCGTTAGGGCGAGGCAAGCGCAGTGTTTGGAGGTCGAGATCGAGGCCGAGGCAGGGGACGAAACCAATATCATCAGCCGCAGCAGGTGGCGAGTGTTACTATCCCATATCAATAACAACCACTTCAACAACAACAACCGTCTCAGCAGCAGCCAATGCATCAGCAGCAACAGCCACAGCAGGGTGCGCAGCAGGCTCAGTGAAGATTCCAGGGTGGTAAACCAAGAAGAGTGTTTGAGAAGCCTCCCTCAACCTATGCAGATCTATTGCAGACATTGTTGGGTTTGAACCTGGTAGAGAAGAGAACTCTGGCACCTATAACGGGAACTCCTCCGTATGGTTATGATGCAAGCAGGCACTGTGAGTTTCATTCCGGGGCGCCGGGCCACGATATAGAGGGTTGCCATGCTTTTAAGCACGTTGTGCAGGATCTTTTGGACAATAAGACTATCAATTTCGGAACAGCAGGTCCGAATATAGTGCAGAAACCCATGCCTAATCATGGGGCGAACGCCATTCTGACTGAGGAAGGGTTGAATCTGGTTATGAATGTCGACGATTTAAAGACGCCGCTGAGCGAGATAAAAAGCAGATTGTTGCAAGGGGGTGTTTATCCAGGATGTGACGAGTATTGCTTAGAATGTTGGACCCTAGCTGGGGGGTGTGATGATTTGAAGAAAGGCATCCAGGCTTTAATTGATAGAGGCACATTGCAGTTTGACCGAGCAGCAACTGAAGAGCCTGCAGGGGCAGTAGCAGATGATCAAAGTGATGTGGCCACTGTAACGATTCCTCGAAAGACAATCACTATTGCAGCACCGGTTCAGCGACCACCAATCACCATAACTAAGGCCGGACCGATCCCGTACGAGAACACAAAAGCAGTCCCATGGTCATATGGGTTGGAGGTGTATTGTGACGGGATAAAGATTGATGTTGATAAGCAGCCAGCTGAGACTGTCGATAACGTTGTTGGTTCAGGAGGTATGACAAGAAGTGGTAGGATCTTTATATCACCTGAAGTCGAGGCCGAAAGACTAGCGAAAGGAAAGGGGAAGATGGTCGAAAATGTCCCAGTGCAGGCAAGCGAAAAAGAAGCGGCATCGAAAGATGTAGAAGAGTTCATGCGCTTGATTCGAAAAAGCGATTATAAGATTGTAGAGCATCTGCAACAGACGCCGTCCAAGATATCTATCCTGTCATTGCTCTTGTGTTCTGAAGCTCACAGAAATGCTTTGTTGAAAGTCCTAGATACTTCCTTTGTACCCCAAGACGTCTCTGTAAATCAGCTGGAAGGAGTGTTGGCACATGTGAATGCAGGCCACAGCTTGGGCTTTACCGACTTCGATTTGACCCCGAAAGGGAGAGATCATAATATGGCGCTGCACATATCCGTCGAGTGTAGAGGATCAGTAATGTCGCATGTATTGGTCGACACCGGATCGTCTCTGAATGTGATGCCCAAGAAAGCGATGATGAAGCTGGATGTCAGAGGAATCCTGTGCACGCCCAGTGACTTGGTAGTCAGAGCGTTTGACGACACGCGAAGAACAGTCTTTGGATCAATAACATTGCCTCTACAGGTGGGGCCGGAGGTGTTTGCAACGGAATTTTACATCATGGATATACAGCCTGCATATAGCTGCTTGCTCGAAAGACCCTGGATTCATGGGGCTGGGGCAGTTACGTCTACCCTGCATCAGAAGTTGAAATATATGGTCGGAGACAGCGTAGTCACCGTATGCAGAGAAGAAGACATCCTGGTCAGCCATCTGTCGTCATTTAAATATGTGGAGGTCGACGGAGAGATCCACGAAACACCTTGCCAGGCATTTGAAGGTTTGCGTATTAAGGACAAAGGTCCTGGGCCGAGCAAAGTATCGGAGATAGCCGTCTCGTCGTATAAAGAAGCTCAAGCTCTGGTGGAGGCAGGAGAAGCAAAGGGCTGGGGCAAAGTACTGGATATTCCTGTGAAGATGGACCGGTTCGGGCTGGGATACCAACCGTCGTCACCAACACCTGCCGTGGGGCCACCCCATTTCAGAGGGCCGATAACCATCTCTGCCAGTGGAGTATGTCATGAAACCATCAATGCTGCGTCGGAATCTGACGAAGGAGACAGCGACTGTGATATGGATGCCTGGATTCAGCCAAGCACGCCAGGACAGGGACTGTGCAACTGGTCTATTCAGGAGCTTGTTCCTGTGACTCTTAAACAGTAATGCTTTGCTTTATTAATTGTTGAATAATCTGATGTCTTGCCCGGGGCATCATGATTTGCTTAGGGTTGTGTTGTTATGAACATTGCATGTTAATCATTAAATAAATGGCGTTTTTTTCATGTGCAAATACTGTAATCTCTGTCTTTCTTGTTTTATATTTTTCAATAAAATGGCAACGTGGCTATTCGCTTTATACGCATTTTGAAGCACTTAACCATTCCTTTTGCAGGATAACATTTTCAGATGACATCCTTGAACCACCTATGACTCGTCCCGACTTCGAGCACCCGGTATTTCAGGCCGAAGAAGAGGTTATAGAAGATAGCGACGTTCCTGAAGAACTGTCTTGGTTGGTGAAGCAAGAGGAAAGAGCCATTCTGCCTCACGATGAGGTCATCGAAATTATCAATTTAGGGTCGGAAGGGGTTGAGAAGAACATTCGTATCGGTGCCGCACTGCAGAGCGATATCAAGCGAAGGCTGGTTGAGATGCTCAGGGAGTATAATGATGTATTCGCTTGGTCGTATGAGGATATGCCAGGGCTCGATACAGATATGGTTGTGCACCGTCTGCCACTGAAAGAAGACTGCCTGCCGGTTAAACAAAAGCTTCGCAGAACTCGACCAGATATGGCGGTGAAGATCAAAGAGGAAGTTCAAAAACAGTGGGACGCTGGTTTCCTGACTGTAACAAAATATCCCTCATGGGTTGCTAACATCGTACCAGTGCCAAAGAAAGACGGCAAGGTCCGGATGTGCGTGGATTATAGAGATTTGAATAAAGCAAGCCCAAAAGACGATTTTCCACTTCCTCATATTGACGTGCTAGTTGATAATACTGCTCAGTACTCCGTATTCTCCTTCATGGATGGCTTTTCAGGCTATAACCAGATTAAAATGGCGCCAGAGGATATGGAGAAGACCACTTTCATAACGCCTTGGGGAACATTTTGCTACAAAGTGATGCCCTTTGGTTTGAAAAATGCTGGGGCAACATATCAGCGTGCGATGACGACTCTTTTCCATGATATGATGCATAAAGAGATCGAAGTTTATGTTGACGATATGATTGCCAAATCCCAGACGGAGGAAGAGCATCTGGTGAATCTGCTGAAGTTATTTAAAAGGCTTAGGAAGTTCAGGCTGAGACTGAACCCTAATAAATGCACCTTCGGGGTGAGATCGGGTAAACTGCTGGGGTTTATTGTAAGCGAAAGAGGAATAGAGGTCGATCCTGCTAAAATAAAAGCGATTCAAGAAATGCCAACGCCTAAAACAGAGAAAGAGGTGCGCGGGTTTTTAGGGAGGTTGAACTACATCGCTCGGTTCATATCTCATCTAACGGCCACGTGCGAACCATTATTCAAGCTGTTGAAGAAAGATCAAGCTGTAGCATGGAACGAAAATTGTCAAAAGGCGTTCGATAAAATAAAACAGTATTTGCAGGAGCCTCCTATTTTGATACCCCCAGTGGCGGGCAGACCCTTGATCATGTATCTGACAGTTCTTGAGGGAAGCATGGGTTGTGTTCTCGGTCAACACGACGAGACAGGAAGAAAAGAGCATGCGATCTATTACTTGAGCAAGAAATTTACAGATTGTGAATCTCGATACTCGATGCTTGAGAAAACTTGTTGCGCGCTAGCCTGGGCCGCCAAGCGTTTGAGGCAATACATGCTGAATCATACAACCATGCTCATCTCGAAGATGGACCCTATCAAATATGTATTCGAAAAGCAGGCATTATCAGGGAGAATTGCCCGTTGGCAGATGGTCTTGACTGAATATGACATCCAATACGTCTCGCAAAAGGCTATAAAGGGGAGTGTGATGTCTGAGTATCTGGCGGAGCAGCCTATTGAAGATTATCAATTGATGAGGTTTGATTTTCCTGACGAGGATATCATGTACCTAAAGATGAAAGATTGTGAAGATCCGTTGCCAGACGAAGGGCCAGAATTGGGTTCCAAATGGAAGATGATATTTGACGGAGCTGTGAACGCTTACGGTAGCGGAATAGGGGCAATCATCACTACGCCACACGGGTCGCACATCCCGTTCACTGCCCGATTGACCTTTCCGGTTACCAATAATAAAGCCGAATACGAAGCTTGTATAATGGGGCTTGAAGAAGCCATTGATTTGCGAATCAAGAATCTGGACGTGTACGGAGACTCAGCTCTGGTAGTGAATCAGATAAAAGGAGAGTGGGAGACACGTCAGCCCAATTTGATACATTATATGAATTATGCAAGGAGATTGTTGCCTTTCTTCGACAAGGTTGAATTGCATCACGTACCGCGGGCAGAGAATCAAATGGTTGACGCTCTCGCCACGTTGTCTTCCATGTACAAAGTCAACTTCTGGAACGAGGCTCCCCGAATCATTATCTCTCGGCTTGACAGGCCTGCCTTTGTATTTGCTATTGATGAAGCATCCGATGACAAACCGTGGTATTTTGATATCCTTAATTTCCTAAAGAACAAAGAGTATCCGGCTGGGGCATCCAGTCAAGATCAGAAGACTCTCAGGAGATTAGCGGGCAATTTCTATTTGAATCCAGATGGTGTCTTGTATAGAAGAAACCACGATTTGGTGCTGCTACGTTGCGTAGATGAAAAAGAGGCGAAGTTGCTCATGGAGGAAATACACGAAGGTACCTTTGGTACGCATGCTGGTGGGCATGCTATGACAAGGAAGCTGCTGCGGGCAGGTTATTTTTGGCTGACTATGGAAACCGACTGTTTCAAGTTTGCGAGAAAGTGCCATAAGTGCCAAATCTATGCTGATAAGATTCATGTGCCTCCGAGTCCTCTGAATGTGATGTCATCGCCATGGCCATTCTCGATGTGGGGAATCGATATGATTGGAAAGATTGAGTCGACAGCTTCTAACGGGCACAGGTTTATCCTAGTAGCAATCGATTATTTCACCAAGTGGGTAGAAGCGGCTTCTTACGCAAATGTAACTAAGCAAGTGGTGGCCAGATTCATCAAGAGAGATATCATTTGCCGATATGGGATCCCCGAGCGGATAATTACGGACAACGGCTCAAACCTGAACAACAAAATGATGAAGGAGCTCTGTCAGAATTTCAAGATCAAACATCACAACTCCTCCCCTTACCGACCCAAGATGAATGGCGCTGTTGAGGCGGCCAATAAGAATATCAAGAAGATCGTTCAGAAAATGGTGGTGACCTATAAGGATTGGCACGAGATGCTACCTTTTGCTTTGCACGGTTATCGTACGACGGTACGCACATCAACCGGGGCAACCCCGTTCTCGTTAGTATACGGAATGGAAGCAGTATTACCATTGGAAGTGGAGATCCCTTCTCTGAGGGTATTGCGAGACGTTCAGCTAGACGAGGCAGAATGGGTGAAAGACAGGTTGAACCAATTGAGTTTGATGGATGAGAAGAGGCTAGCTTCTCTAGCATACGGTCGGTTGTACCAAAGCCGAATGAAGAAAGCATATGACAAAAAGATACATCCACGAAGCTTTCAGACGGGCGACCTTGTGCTGAAAAGGATTCTCCCGCCGCAAGCAGATCACAGGGGCAAGTGGACCCCCAACTACGAAGGGCCATACGTTGTCAGGAAAGTCTTCTCAGGAGGAGCGTTGTTGTTGTCCACCATGGACGGTGAAGACTTCACGTCACCTGTGAATTCGGACGCAGTTAAAAAATACTTTGCTTAAAATTGACCCGCTGGACAGAAAAAAGAGAGTCCAGGCAAAAATGGGGCATCCTGGCGAACCAAAAACAGAATGAAAGGTTCGGGCAAAAGTTAGGGATAAAATTGAAAAAATGTACACCCGCGAAGTTGAAAACCTACACTGGGCGGCTTCGGCAAAAAAGGGTATCCCGGTGAACTGAAAACCCGTAAAGGGCGGTTCACGCAAAAGTTAGGGATGTGAAAAGCAAATGACTGCGGTCCGAATTTGATACTGCAATGAGCATCAATGCGGGAGAATACCTGAGGGGTCGATTATCAGATACAACCTCTTCGGAAGAGTGAATACTGGGAAAGCATTAGGGTCGGGCGAGTCATGGGAGGATCAGTTCGTGGTGTTCGTCTGCATCCCGTTGCCGACATGTGTACAAAATTTAATTTGTCAAAATATTTATGCTTCTTGTGCATACTTGTATATCTGCTTCGCGTAGCTTCCTCATTTCAGGAGTTACATCCCGTGTACAAAAACTCCACCCATTCAGGGGCCCAATCAATAAAATATGTTATTCAGTACTTGATGCTGGTTCTTTACTGTTTTGTGCATGATAAAACGCCTAAGTTTATTGGAACTAGCATGTGTATAACATCACTGGCCCTTGCCAACAATCGCTAAAGCTTTGAATTAACTGAAAATAACGTCACTAACCTGAATCGATTTGGTTGCATAGGCTTGTCTTGTCTTGTTTGTGTTGTTGCAGGTTTCATAACCGTACGAGGAAGATGATCAAAAGATTGCAATAACGAAAGAATCGACCCCCACGCAGGTCATGCATGTTCTTCCTAAAGAAGGGTCAAATTCCCTAGCTAGTCGTAGCTTATCCAAAGGACATGCTCCAGCAAAGTCGTTTACTCTCAGCAAAATTGGCGATTCCAAGATTATAAGGCTGTATTCAGACAGTGTATCTCAAACAGAGCGGTTTAGCCATAGAAGATTAATGTTTGTGAGCTGTATTCAGGCAGTTTACCTTTCCCCACAGGGTCATTTACTCTCTCCCCCAGTGGAGTCAGTTAATTTTCCCCAAGAGAATCATCCCATCCCCATCGGAATTCTCTTTGCAAGTGTTTTCATTCCTTCCAGTGGAATTCAAAGATTAAGACTCTCCCCGGAAGAGTTGGTGTGGGTCTTGGCATTTATTTTGTCGGAATACCGTGTGATATCCGTTCACTCTCCAGCAGAAGTTCAATCATACCAGGCGTATCTGCTATTCTCTAGCAGAGTTATATTCCCCAACAGGGCGTTACTTCAATGAGGTGATTGGTATTGAGTTCCAATTTCCCAGCTGAGTCGACTTCACTCTCCCAGCAATTATTTTGCTGGGATAGTTCTGTAGCATCTGGCTATCCCCAGCGGAGTTGGCATTATCTTCCGCATTTATTTTGCTGAAGCAATTCCTGTATCTCGGCAGTTCAAGTCCGCATTTGCATCGGCATATAGTGTCATGCTTGCATCCACCAAATAGAAAAAACGCAGCATTTCCATGTCGAATGGAGCATTGCATCATTGTCGAACGCATGCATTTTGAAACATATACTAGGTTGGCTGACCTTTTGTTTCAAGTATTGTTTCTCTTGCAGGTAGAGAGAGCCCTTGCTCAGGTGAATCAATAAAACATTCAGGATCTCGACGTGAGACATTCGACGAAGTGTCAGCTTTGGCACTACTCCCCACAGAGTTAGCAGGATAAATTTCTCTTTGTCCCTAAGCAGAGTTACTTATTTCCCCGCCAGGGTTTCTTGTTGAAGTTTCTCTAGTCCGACCAGCGGATTGTTTCCTTCAAGGTTGTTGTTACGTCAGCATTAAAAGGTTTCATGAACCAGGATTTCAGAGGCTACCGCCCGTTATCAGAACAGGCCTCCGGTAGTTTGGTTTCCAAATATCCCCAGTAGAGTCAGCCTCAAAGTTGCTGTAACGTCAGTGATAAGAAGTTTGCGGACCAATGGAAGAATGAGTCCTGACGTGGACATTCTGATTGACAGGTTTTCTTCGTACTAGAAAAGCGGAGTCCTAACGTGGACAATTTTAATTCCCCGGGCTGATGGGAGGGGCTAGTCCTAACGTGGGCAGGTTCGATTTCTCAGGATTGATGGAATGTGGAGTCCTAACGTGGACATTTCTTCCAGTTTGACGGTATGTGTTAGTCCTAACGTGGACAGCTTCGAGTTCTCGGTATTGATTGAGTGTAGGGTCCTGACATGGACATGTTTATCCTTCTTCGTGTTGTGGGCAAAGTACGAGTCCTGACGTGGACACAGTCTTATTTCCCCAGCAAGTCGAAGACGCGCAAGTCCTGACGTGGACAGGTCCTATTACTTCAGCAGGTTGAGATGTGAGTCCTGACGCGGACAAAGCCTCACTTCCCCAGTGGGTCAAAGGTGCATGAGTCCTGACGTGGACAAGTTTTATCCTCAGCAAGTCGAGTGGTGAGTCCTAACGTGGACAAATCAAGACGAAAAGCGTTTCCTTACATGGGAAGGTTGGAGTCCTTACGTGGACAGATAAAGGAGTGTTCCTTACGTGGAGCGATGGAGTCCTTACGTGGACAAATCAAGAAGATTGTTATTCCTAACGTGGAAAAGTGGGTCCTAACATGGACGATGTAGTCCTAACGCGGACAAGTTATTCCTTATGTGGAAAGATATTCCTAACGTGGAAAAGAAGTGGTTTCCTTACGTGGAAAGATGATGATTCCTTACGTGGAAAGACTGAGTCCTTACGTGGACATATCAAGTCTGAGTCCTTACGTGGGCAGATTGAGCTTGTATTCCTTACGTGGAAGCACGGGTTATTCCTTACGTGGAAAGTTTAGTCCTGACGTGGACAGATTCATATCAAGATGAGATTCCTTACGTGAAAAAAAGATGTAGTCCTTACGTGGACATATCAAATTGTTTTCCTTAGGGGGAAAGGTTTGATTCCTTACGTGGAGTAGAAGAGTTGATTCCTAACGTGGAAAGAAGGTGTATTCCTAACGCGGAAAGTGTAGTCCTGACGCGGACAGATCCAGACGAAGTCTTAGCCCTAATGTGGACGGTGTTATTCCTAACGTGGAACGGTTAGTCCTTACATAGAAGGACAAATTATCCCTAGCACGGTCGCTACGAGATCAGTGGGTTGCTGTAAGCAGTTAGATTCAGCTGATGAATGTCGTTCCCCAAGCAGTGGCGCAGTTTATTTCTGCGGTTGGCAAATTTCCGGGTTCCTAGTATTCAACCGTCTCGTACCGCGAATGTCTGAAGGCTCCGGGCTCTTCACCCAATCGGGTCCAAGTCGCTTGAATAGGGGCAACTGTTGCACCCTAAAATTTGCCCAACCTTATTCACTTGGTTTATGTTTCAATATCATTAGCATTTGCATGTAGAGTCATGAACATAGCCTAACCATCTGCATAGCATAAGCATAGCAAGTCATTCAACAGGGGACCAATCATTATTCTCATCTCTAGAGACCTATCAAGAGGTTATTATCCAAATTCAATATCATTCAAGTCATCAGAAAGAATTTGAAAGCTGGGAAGTCAATAGATCAAGCATTGCATCCATCTCCTATCTGAGGGTCTCTGAGGATCAACCAGAAATTGGGAGTTGTGGGCTGAGCATGGAGAGTATGTGGACATCATGGGAGACTTAGAAAGTCATTTGGAGAAGGAGACAAATCATGGATATGATCACAATAATTGCAGTTGAGGACAGTCAACTAGGGTTTCATCTGGGTCAACCCTGGGTCAACTCTAGGTCAATTGATTGATTGAAGGGCATTAAAGGCTATTGGGGAGATGTGGGGTTCATAATTTGACATGTATAAGAGGATATGGTGGTATGCTAAGAAGAAATCAAGAGAAATCAAGGAGAAGAGGAGGTTCTAAATTAGGGTTTCTATGTAAAATCCCCTAGTTTAGGTAAAATTTCCAAGCAAGATAAGTCAAAATGCAAGCTTCAAATGGATCCTTGGCCAACATGAAACTTGTAGAGGATTTCAATACCTTTAATTTGAGTGGTGGAAGACATCAAGGAGATTTATAGAACTCAAGTTATGGTCCTTGCAAGTTACAGGTCATCTGAGGTATCTGAAATTTTGTCTGTGAAAGTGACTTGACTTCCAAGCTATTTTTACCCCTCAAGGAGATTTCAAATGAATTTCTGGTCAACATAAGAGTTGTTCCTCATTGTCTTAGATTTCTAGAATGGTATAGTATGCCTTCATATGATTTGTGGAACTCTACTTATGGTCTTGGCAAGCAAAGGGTATTTTGGTCATCTGAGAATTACAGGTCATTCTTAGCCTATGCCCAAAACTCATACAAGGAAGCTTCAAATGGAAACTTTTACAACATCAAACTTGTTCCAAATGACATTTTGAGTCTAGAAAAGTGACCATGAGAGATTGGAAAGATTCATAGCACAAGGTTTCAAAAGTGTTGGATTTAATGAATAAAAATGGACTTAAAAATGAGATTTTTCATATTTTGGCCAAATGAAGCAAAATTATAGGTCATTTTGAATGGAAAGATCATTTTAAAGACATTGGCTAAAGTAGAATTTTGAGCTTAGTTCACCTTTTGGGAGTTATTCATGGTTACTTGTAATGGAAGATACATAAACCAAATCCAAGGGAAATTGAGCAAGGGAAGCTTCTCCAAGCTTCTAGGAGTTTCTAACCTCACCTATATATTGATATGAGCAACCCCATGCCATGGTTGGTGATCTCATTTGTCCAAAACACAAGTTTCATACCAATTTTCCATCTTTGCAAAATCAATCCAAACTCTTCCAAATTCCCATCAATCTTCACATTTTCTGATTAAATCTTCATCATCATCATCCAAGCATCATAATTCACATCAAGATTGGTGAAATTGGAGGAAGACTCGAGCTGTGCAAGTTCATCATTCAAGAAGCATAAACTTTGGAATTGAGAGATTCAAAGCTTTGGAGTCATATTTGTTGCATACAAAAGTAATCATCAAGTTCATTGATCAGTTTGCACTCACTTCAAGCCTTGGATCAAGAGGATTTGGTACCTGTTTTCATCAATTGCACCAGGTATGTTTCCTGCTCGAATTGCATGTTTTAGTTAGAGTTATTAGGTTTTGATAGTGTAGAATTGCTAAGATAGGATAGATGACTTAATTTGGTGAGTTTGGAGAGCTTTCATGAAGTTTGGTTATGGAGTGCAAAATCTGGTTGGATTGATATCTCATGATTCAGTGCATGAAAATCTTGGTTTATTGGCTTGTGATAATCATCATAAGTTGTAGATGAGTTTAGGACAAGATTTAGAGAGAATGGAGAGGTTTGATATCAGGTGTTCATGGTGGATCAGGACTGCTATCTCTATCGAATTGGTTGATTGAGTGAGTGTTAGGGAGAGTTATGATTATGGCTGTGTAGAGGAGAGTTTCTAGAGCATTTTTGCTCTTTGGATCGAGGGCATCCATGGAGAATTGAGAGAGAACAGAACAATGGAAGATGCTTGCATGGTTAGGGTTTTTCAGGGTTAGGGTTTGGCTCAAGGTTGAAGACAACATGATGGCCACACGATCTAGACTTTGACCTTGACTTGGAGACTCATCGGACGGTCACGTTTTAAAACGAAATATGGAGGGAACCCTGGGCACCAAAACGCCCCGTTTCATTTAATTTTCTGAATGGGCTCAAACTTTCATTGCTAATAACACCCCCCCAAGCGCAGGCCCAATAATATTCAACTGGAAATATTGTTATCTGCACCGTTTTGAGTTTTTTTGATTTTTGTTTAAATTCTGAAGCGCGCTGAGCCCAGTATCTTTGATATTCACACCCCCTGCTCTGTGGCCCAACTGGAAAAACAACTGAGCGCGTTGGCTATTCAGACCCCCCTCTCCTTTTATTTCCTATTTTGTCATTTTTAATTTCTTTAATATTTTCTCATCCTTTAAAAAATCATAAAAAATAGAAAAATGCATATTTTCAATTGATTCTTTTTGCATTAATTTCTTCAAGATGTCTAGAAAATTATAAAAAATAAAAATTGCATTTTATTTTTTATTTGATATTTTTCCCATATTTTTCCAAATAAATGCATATTTTAGGTGTTTCATTTCATACATGATTTTGATGAATTTTGTTTTAATAGTTGCTTTAATATTTTTTGTCCATTCTTTTTAGGTTGATTAATAGACATTGTTAGCTTGTATATTCAATTTAGTTCATATTTTTAGGAATTAATTTTTAGGTGATTAGTTTAAGTGTGAACAACATGAATAAAATTAGGGTTTAAATGACAACTTAGGAGAATTAATTCATTTCCCTTAGGACTTAGAGATTGAATATTTTGGATATGGGACTATAGGGACTATGGGTAGTTATCAGATCCCTTAGAAATCACTAGGATTCCCCTACTGCTATTAGTGTATATTGTCTGTATTTGATTGATGGTATGGTGTGCCCTCTGGGATTATTGTTTGTCTATGTGTGTATTGGGATTGTCTGGGGATTGGGGGAGCTGAAGACTGATGATGATGAAGCCATTGGAGATCCAGAGACTGAAGACCAACTTCCAGAGTTGATGAGGAGATTCCTGCTAGCAGCTGTTGAGGAGATTAGGGTTTATGAGCTAGGCAGAGCTCTAGATTAGAAAGCTTGTTTCTCAAACATGGAATGCCTTGTCTTCATCCATCCTTTCTCTATGATTCAAAGTCTCTTTCAAATATCCACCTCCTTCCTTTGGAAGGATCAGTGAATGTATTTGAAAGATAGAACTTTTGAGAGAAACTGTCTGTTTAATGTTAACAGTTGATAAACCACCCTTGGTAGGTAATTGACTGTCTAACATTCATTCACTTCATCTTGTTGACTGATATTCCTCCTGGAGCCTGAGACTTGAAGAAAAGCCATTGCAGATGGAAGACTGATAATGAAGACCTTGCTTGAAGGCTGTGGAGATGGAGATTGACGCTTGCTGAAGCTTGTTGCTGTCTGGAGAGGACTTGAAGATAGGTGTTGATGCAGAGCTGCTGATGCTGTTTGTTTTTCTGCTGTATTTCATTTCTGATGTATTGATTGGTTTTCCTGACTGTATTGTTTGCTGTTTACCCTGTTGGGGTTGAAAGTGAAGCCTGTTCACTTTTGCCTATTGTTTTCTAGGTTCGAGGTTGAGTGGGACTCCCTTGCCTCGCTTGTATTGTTGCATCCATGCATTTTACTGCTTTACTGCATATATATGATATTGTTTCTGTTTCCATCTATTCCCTTAGGATCTCTGTTTCTCTCTGTGCAAGAGAGGAGCATGATAGACACTAGGTCTTAACCCATGCATGATAACATTAGGTTAGTTTGATTCCCTTCGCAACTGTAGGATAGAGTTCTGTCTCTTCTTCCTCAAAACAAACAGAAAAACACAATAAGATTTCAAACACAATAAAAGACACTTCTTCCGTAAAAGAATGTGAACTCATCAAGACGTCATTTTTGTCCGCTTGGACTGTTAATCAGAAAAACCTTTTTCAGAAGGAATAAAATCAACCAAGACAAGCTGGTGTCTTCCGTAGCCCGAACTACGTTTGCTCTGATCTTTCATGCTGTATGAAAGTACGTAGGCATAGGATGCGATATCCTAGCGAGCAACCTTCCCCTCCTTTCCCGTAGGTAGGCGAACTACGTTGACTCTGATTTCTCGTTCCAGACGGGAATACGTAGGCATAAAGTGCGATACTTTGCCGAGTCATTTTATTTTTCATTTTACTTTCTTTTTAACCCTTGACCTTAGTTTAGATAGAATAACAATCCATACCCGAAAACAAGCATGGATCCCGTCGAGTACGACGGACGTGAGGGGTGCTAATACCTTCCCCTTGCGTAACCGACTCCCGAATCCAGGTTTTGGTTGCGACGACCATAACTTTCCCGTGTTGTGCGAGGTTTACTCTGAGCGTTTCCTTTCCCTCCCGTGGGATAAATAACGCACGGTGGCGACTCTTCTGTTCAGCCGGCGCCGATTTTCGCAGTAGCGACAGAGAGGAGGAATCATCCTGCCGAGGAGAAGAAGTAACACCAATCTCAATTGGACTCCGCCTGGGCAAACGAACTTCAGTCGACTGCTGCAGGGGGAAAAAGTTCTACGAGAACTGGGACCCGTTCGGCTAGGTGTACGAACCATAACTGCTGAGGGAAAAATATCGATTGCAGAAATAAACTGCACGACCTTTGCGGCAAAACTTTCCTGGAGATAACGACTCCGATGGGGAAAACCAGCATCAGCTATTCAACACTCTATCGGGGAAAACCAATCATGGCCTGAACGCTTCCAAGGACTTGGCTCCCTTGGGGATCTGCCAACTCGGCTGGGGAAGTAGGAGTCATCCTGCTTGCAGGTGTTGCACCCCAAAATTTGCCCAACATTTCTTTACCTAGCTTATGTTTCATTTCATTCACATTAGCATTATCATTTGCATTTCATTGACATGTATGCAGGAGATCAAGAGGTACAATTACAAATCAACGGCTATACAAGACTTTGAAGCTAGCTAAGAAGGTTATTCAGAGGATTAAGGGCTGATATTCTTGTCAGAGAAGTTAAAAGATCCTCAGAGAGAATGGTTGAAACCAAGAGTGTGGGTCTCCTAACTTGAGAGTTGTGGAAAGCCATCAGATGATTCTGAAGCCATGAAGTTGGACTTGAGGTCTTGAGAGAGCTCATGAGAAGGTTTGAATATCACTTTGAGGCCTAGACAGGTCATTGTGCAAGATTAAGAAGACTCAACCATGAGTGGTGCAATTAGGGTTTGACTGGGTCAACCCTAAGTCAACTGATGATTTGGACAAGGTTGAGACCTAATCCAAAGTCCATGTGATCATGGATTGATGCATTGAGATGCTATAAGGATGATTCCAAGGTCAAATCATCATGATTGAAGATTTTGAGAAGTTGCAAGCTAGGGTTTCTAAGGATTGACAGTGTAAAATCCCCTAGTTTGACCCCTATCTTCAAGGCATTTTAGCTCAAGATGTGATTGTCATATCTTCTTTCCCCCAACATGAATGTTGTATAGCATGCTCTTAGCTTTAATTTAAGTACTAGAAGTCCTTGATAGGATTTGTAGAACTCAAGTTATGACTTTGATAAGTTATAGGTCATCTGAGGTATGTGAATTTGGGGGCTTGAAAGTTACCCAACTTGCATCAAACGTTTGCCATAGAAGGATGATTCCTATGAACTTTTGGTCAACATGAATGTTGTTCCTTATCCTCTTAGATTTCTAGAGAGTACTAGAAGCCCTTGATAGGATTTGTAGAACTTAAGTTATGGCTTTGACAAGTCAAGGGCATTTTGGTCATTTGGAGATTACAGGTCATTTCAACCATAAGGCCATAACTCCCATTTCCATGCTTCAAATGGGAAAATGTTCAACATCAAACTTGTTCAAAATGATGTTTTAAGGCTAGTAAAGAGGTCATGAGATGTTGGAAATGCTTGTAGCTCAAAGTTGCAAAAATGACCTAAAATAAGGGTATAAGTTAAATGAACCAAAGTTGGAAATTGATACTTTTGATCTACACATCCAAACCAAGGCATGTAATAGGTCATTTTGACTCTAAAAATCATTTTAAGAACATTGGTTTAGCCACATTTTTGAGTTGAGATGTAATTTGTGGACTTGCTTTGAAAAGTAGTTACTTACATCTTAAGTAACATTTGCAAAACTCAAATTCAAGGCATGATCAAGATCCCTTGCAAGCCAAACACTTCCAAAATGTCATGAGGGGAGAAATTGGAAGGGAATGGGATTGATTTCAAGCTATTTGCAGAGTTGTGCACACCATGGCATATAAGTGAACTTCTCATGTCATGAGAGATTGGATTTCTCATTAGAAGGATCTAGAGGGTTCTAGATCATCCACACATGTTCTATATATTGAGTAGAAGAGGTTCAGATGAAAGGTTGGTGATGATTGAAGGAGAGAGCAGAGATTGAGATTGAGATTTCATTGCTTGCAACTGAATTCGGTTACATCATTTCACTCACTTTCCTTCCATTTTCTTGATTGCAATCTCTTCCATGGATGCTAGGGAATGATTCCAGATCATAATCGAAGGGAATTCGTGGCTGATTGGTGTTCTTGAGCTCAGATTTCTCCACCTGCAACTCAGATTCGAATCTAAGAGTTGAAGCCATTTCAATCAATTCTATTGCATACAGAAGCTTGGAAGTGATTCACTGAAGGAGTCTGGAGCATTTGAGGGCTTGATTTGAGATCTTGCTACTTCTGTGCACGCGAAATTTTCAGGTTGGTAACCTTTGATCTCTGGCTTGTTTTAGGTAGAATCAATAGGAATTAGGATGTTAGATGCATTGTAGAACGGTGTAGGAAGGTTTTCAGATAGTTAATTTGAGAATTAGTGACCAATTAAGGATGTTACCATTTTCGGTTGAGAATTGGTTCTTGCGAATCTTGAGGATTTAGGTTGAATTAATGGTATGAGTGAGTTCTTTGTGAGATTTGGGACAAGTTTCATGTATAAACTACTTGCAATGGAGGATCCTAGAGAGAGTTAGGGTTGGGGACGATGACCGGAGCACCACCGGTGGTGGCCGGAGCTGCGCGCGAGGTTCAGAGATTCAAAAGGTTGAAGATGATCCCAGAGCCCTTGGATCAGGGTAGGACCTTTGACCAGATGAAGATCCAACGGCCACGCGTGTGTTTCATTCTGTGAAGGATCTGAGTTTTAATGAAACGCATCGTTTCATTTAGTTGCTGATTTTGGGCTTAGTGAATTGGTTGATACCTGTACCCCCCTGATGGCCCAATCCATGATATGAACTGGATTTTATTTCTATCTGCACCGTGCATTTATTATTTTACTTGGATTTTCTTTAATTTCTTCATTTTATACATGGTTCATGATTAAATCATAAAAAATGGAAAAATAAGTCAATTAACCCCATTCTTTTTGCATTAGATTCATGATAGGGTCTAGTATTTTTTAGATAAAAAATATTTTTATTTCATGCATTTTCTGATTTTATGGGAATTTTCACATTTTAATTGATATTAAAATAGTCATGTTTAATACTTGATTTTGTGGCATTCTTAATTGAATTAGGGTCCCTTAGGAATTTTTGTAGAAATTTATAAGATAGTTTACTATTTTTGATTGATTTTAGTTTAGGTGCTAGTTTTAGATGATTCTAAGGTACTAACTCAACTAGATTAACATCTTTAGTTCCCTTAGATTAGGGTTTTGTTTTTCTTGCTCTTGGATGATGATGAAGACAAGTTGAAGATGCATTGGATTGCTTGAAGAGGCTTGGATTTGAAGATCTTCCCTTCTTGTGGTGTAGTTTTGATTAGGTTAAGATTAGGGTTTTGTAGGCAGAGCTTCTAGATAGTTCTCTTTCTTCATAAACATGGATGATGTTGATCACTTCCATTCTTCCCTATGATGAAAGGTCCCTTTGTAAAGGCCTCATCCCTCCTTTGGTAGGATGTGTGGCTCTTTGCAAATTGGTAGAATCTTTGAGGGTCCCTTTCTCTGATGACAGGATGCTCAGTGGTGACCTTTGGTCTTCACTCTGCTACCAATCATCCAAACTTTTCTCTGGATAGATGAATCTTTCTCCCTTGTTAGAGGATGGAGTTCCTTGCTTGAAGAAGATTGAAGGATGAAGCTTGTAGATGAAGAGAAGTTAGTTGATACTGGTAAAGCAAAGAGAGCTGAAGCAAGAAGAGCAAGTTGATACTTGTGAAGAAGATCCAATTGAGATTGAGTGAAGAGCTGAGGCTTGAGGAATGAAGGATAAAGTTGACACTTACATTGATGCATTGAGAGCCTGAAGGAGTCAAGTTGATACCTGTAGTTAGGAGTGAAGCCTGAGGGTGGAATTGACTGGAGAGCTGAAGCTTGGAAAAGAGGGAACAAGTTGATACTTATGTTTGATGTGTTAGAACCTTGGAGGAGCAAGTTGATACTTGTTATTGAGGAGGATAGCCTTGAAGGGTGATTGAAGTCTGAGGACTGAGCTGCTGTCAGGAGATTGCTGTGCTGTAAAGTTGTAGGGGTGGTTGACCTGCTTTATTTTCCTGTCTGTTTTCTTTTCTGTATTGATGTGCCTTGTTTGACTTGCTTGATGCATTAGAATAAGTCCATATCTAGACTGATGTAAGCTAGAAGCATGATTGCACTAGAGGTTGAGTTGCTCCCTCTGCTTGTATTTTACTGTATGGCTTTGCTTGAGGGTATTCGGTAGAGCCCAGCTCCCTTGCCTATGTGGTTTGTGTTTGCTTGATAGCATGTTATTTCTTCTGTATGATTGCAGTTACTTCTATTTTGCTTGATAGCATGTTATTCTTTCCTCTGTATGATTACAGTTATTCATATCTGGCTTGAGGTTGAGATGAGCTTGTGGAGGCTGATACCCCATACACATTTCCTCCCTCACTTGCATTGCATGCATTTTACTGTATATCTGTTTACTGTTTAAGCTAATGCTTTATCTGTTTCTGTTTATCATTGACATGATCCCCTAGGAATCTCACTTCCTTTGATAAGGAAGTGATGATTAGAACTTTAGGTTGAAACCTATGCATGATAACTTCTAGGAGTTCCCTGTTTCAAACCTCAACCATAGGATGAATCCTTGGCATGACAACATTAGGACTTGATAGTCTCCCCGTAGTTGAGCATGTTCTCTTCTCATCTCAAAACAGCTTAAGTTACAGTAATCATGAATGATTTCTTTCGTAAGCTACGAGCCTTAAGCTACTTAGGAAACAGCTGTTGGAGAGTTCTTTTAAACAGTCGGGATGTTTAGTATGGTTCCCTTTGGGTGACATGCGACGCATTCACTCCTAGGTCATAAGTCTTTAGTGCGATTGAAATCGCAAACACAATAAAAAACACTTCTTTCGAAAAAGACAGAAAACAAACTTCAAACCTTTTCGCCCCGTGGGCCTATAATTCAAAGGAAGCTTTTCTGAAGAAAAGAGTGTCATTAAACTTCAGCGCCACCGCAAACAGGCTTTGTCCCTAAATGTTGGAACTGTTGTTTAACCCTACTCGATAAAACAGATGAATCTGAATCCCCGTAATCCGTATTATCCCGAACTACGTAAGCTCTGATCTCTCATACCTGTTGAGAGTACGTAGGCACAATACTGACGTATTGGCGAGCCACCTTCCCCGTAACCCGTAGTTGGTCGAACTACGTTGACTCTGATTTCTCATTCTCTGATGAGAATACGTAGGCATAAAGCGCGACGCTTTGCCGAGTCAGTTTATTTTCTGTTTAAGCCAGCCTTGATAGGTAGATAGATAAAACCAACCCGTCCAGTAAACACAACAAGCGTGGATCCCATCGAGTACGATGGACGTGAGGGGTGCTAATACCTTCCCCTTGCGTAACCGACTCCCGAACCCAGACATTGGTTGCGATGACCTTGTCTTATACCTCTTCGTCAGGTTTTTCCGATTGTTCCCTTTCCCGTTCCGAGGGATAAATAACGAAAGGTGGCGAATCTTCTGTTTTGCCGGCACGTTATTTTCGCGGAAGCGACAGCTGGCGACTCTGCTGGGGACTTGATAGTTTCCTGGGGATCCAACGTCCCTCATGCGAGTCAGTTTGGGGATCCAACGTCCCCTTTGCGAGAGTCAATCCTAGCTCTTGTATGATTACTTGTTGGGTTGTGTTTATTTATCGCATTTTATTTCCCGCATTTTATTTTCAGTATCATATGATTATCTGTGCTGTTGTGGGAGGGGCATTCTGATGAGTGAAAAGCCAGACCCAGGCTTGAGTGTACTTAGCATTAGTTGTGGAAATTAGTGGGCGCGTGCTTGCTTTGCAGGCACTAGTGTCTCATGAAATCCACACTCAGACGAGGTTCTCCCGGTTGACTTCTTTTTCAACCCTTTGGGTTGAAGGGGTTGTTGGTTTGGAGGATTGTCGACTCTGGGGACCGATTATTTGGGATTCAGCTGAGTGAGGCCGCTTCAGGAGCTGGTGATGCCACACCTTCTAGGTATCGTATCATCCCTCTTGAATGTCTGTGACGCTGATGACCGCATAAGATGCCGAACTTGTGTCAGTTTAGGTCCATACCTGTGAGCAGGGTTGGGTTTGTTGCAGGAAACCTTGACCTTCAGACTACCTGGTTTTCTTGATAGTGAATCAGTTTTGTTGGTGTCAGAGGTTCTCATCATTAGATGTGTATGTGTTCTTGACAGAACAGATTTATGGTCCTGTATATGAGGTCCTTATCAGCAGATATATGTGTGTTCTTGACAGAGCAGGTTTTTGTTGGGATCAGAGGATCTCATCAGCAAATGTGTATTTGTTCTTGACTGAGTAAGTTTTTGATTGGGATCAGAGGATCTCATCAGCAGATGTATGTTCTTGACAGAGCAGAGTTTTGGTCCTGTATCAGGGGTCCTTATTATCAGATATGTGTTCTTGACAGAGCAGATTTGTGGTCCTATACCAGAGGTCCTTATTATCAGATGTGTGTTCTTGACAGAGCAGATTTGTGGTCCTATACCAGAGGTCCTTATTATCCGATATTTGTTCTTGACAGAGCAGAGTTTTGGTTCTGTATCAGAGGTCCTTATTATCAGATGTGTGTTCTTGACAGAGCAGATTTGTGGTCCGATACCAGGGTTTTCTTATTATCAGATATAGTGGTTGTTCTTGATAGAGCAGGATTATGGTTTTGTTGATACAGAATCTCCACAGCGCAGTTGTCTTGATCTTCTGCTGCATGATTGCATTTTACATTGCTTTGCATACTCATTTGCATTTCATTAACGTGTGTCTGTGTTGCAGGTACCGTTTCCCCCCGATTCAGGATTTCTTGCCTCCTATTGTGCTATTATGGGTTCTTTGAGGAAGACTGTGGCTTACAAGCTCCCCACTCCTAATGTTCATCAGCTGACTGGTTTGATTGCTTTGGCAGATGATTCTGTGAGAGATGAATTCAGAAAGTCTTACGGTAAACTGCTCAATTTGGTTCGTAAACCCTATGCGTTTGAGTTGAATGGGTTGTACGCCCTGTTGCAGTTCTACGATCCTCCGTTGAGATGCTTTACTTTCCAGGACTTTGTTCTCGCACCCACGCTAGAGGAGTATGTTGATTTGTTAGGTGTGCCTATCAAAAGTCAGATGCCCTTTGTTCATATGGATGCTGAGCCTAATCTGGCTAGTCTACCTCCGTCACTTCATCTGGATGCCTACGAGTTGGTATTATCTAGTTGGAACAAGGTTCCCGGTTTCTCCTTGCAGTTCTTAGTGGGAAAGGCTCAGCAGTGCGCCAAAGACGGATGTTGGGTCCTGTTCAACGCCATTCTCGCTCTGTGCATATATGGCATCATTCTGTTCCTCAATATGCCCGACTTTGTGGACTTTGACGCCTTCCACGTCTTTGCTTCAGGGAATCCAGTCCCTACCTTGATAGGAGATGTCTACCATTCCATCCACTGCAAAAACGAGAATAGAAGGGGTAAGAACGTCTCGTGCTGTGTACCCCTGCTCTATAGATAGCTTGATAGTCACCTACCCAAGAGGGGTCCCTTTGCTTCGTCTGCAGCCACAACTGAGTGGTCCGAGCGTTTGGTGAGTCTATCAGCGGAGGATATTGACTGGTTTGATAGAGATAGGTTGGGTACCGAGATTTTCTTCAGCTGCAGCGGGTTTCCGAACGTGCCTTTGATAGGCAGGAAGGGCTGTATAAACTATAATCCGTCTTTGCTGGTCCGACAGTTTGCCTACGCTTTGAGAGCTCCGCCGAAGGATGAAGAGGTGCAGGAATCTCTGTACCTCACTGGTCTTCTAGAGGGGGATACGTTATCTAAGCTTCAACGCGCTTGGAATGGTATCAGTAAGAGGGGAAAACCATTGCTGGGGAAAAGTAATAGTCAAGCCTACGCTCCGTATGTGACCTGGATCAGAGCCAGAGCAGATGCTATAGGGATGCCGTTTCCTCCTGCCAAGCCAGAAAGCCATCCAGTGATTGAAGAGCCTACCACCGTGCCTATTCAGCAGCATAATCGGGTGCTAGCTGAGCGAGATGAATTGAAGGGGGCAAATGAAGAACTGGAGAAAGAATTGGCTCAGCTCCGAAGCGAGAGAAGCGAGGCCGTTCATTCCTTCAAGAGGCAGACCAAGCTAGTGAACCAGTTGGGGACAGATCTGACTAAGCAGATAGCTAAGCGCGAGCGCATGGGTTGAGACTTCAAAGCTGTCAACGATGTGCTGGCCACGAAGAAGCAGCACTTGGACGAAGCATATCAGAGGATATCCAAGTTCAACCAGCACTGGAAGGCCACCCTAGCCAACAGGAAAGAGCGGGAGGATAAGCTGATGCAACAGATCTCCAAGCTGAAAGCCCAGGTGAAGGCTAGTGAGAAGAGGTTTGATGAAGAAACCGCTCGCAAATATGTCGTTGAAGGCTAGCTCAACAAAGCTCTCGCTAAACTGAAGGAGCGCAAGCTGACGTTTAAATCCAAGAAGCGGAAGTTAGAAGATTGTTTCGGCGAAGGAGCATGGGAAGATTCGGTCGAAGGTCTCCAATACACCATTATGCAGAGGGAGTTACTCGTCAAAGGGTTACTCACTCGGCCTGGTCATTCAGAAACGAAGGGGTTGTTAGAAGAGTTTCGCGCCCGTGGCCGTGCTTGACTATTTGTATTCCTTTTGTTTGATCATTGTTATATGCTGACCATCACCAGGCTTGTTGGTTGAGGTCATGCCATTGATTCATCTTGTACTCGCTGACGTTGTGTAATGCCTTGATGGGCTTTCTATATATGAGATGTTATTTCCACGACTGGACTCGGACTTCTTATTATCAGCACTGGCACTCAGGCACTAGGATCGGGGGAAACCTCCCTAACGCATAGACACATGTTCGCATTTGCATGAAGCATTTGCATGACGAGCACTTTGTCGTTTTTTCCTAACCCTTTTGAATTTTCAGGTTGTTTCAGGTCGTTCCAGGATTGATCAGAGACCTATCCGCCGCTATCCGACCAGAGCAAATCAAACCAGAATCATGGAGCAAGTGCAAACTGATGTTCAAGAACTCCGCGAAAGAATGGACCGCTTCATGGAGCTCATGCAAGTGGTCGCCAATGGCCAGGATCAGCTCAGAACCTTGGTTCAGCCTCTGATTTCAAGGGTTGATAGCAATGGCATACTTCATGGCGGGACCGTGCCTACCCCTCCACCAGTTGAAACTCCTCAGAATGGCGTCCCCGTGACCGGGGGGAATGGCAGTGCCAACGGCAATGTGGTAGCTAACATGGGACTCAATGGTAATACGACGGGCGTCGGTAATGGGAGTCTTGAAGCTAATGTCAATGTTGGGTTGGGTAATGGCAATGCGGGTGTTGGAAATCTGTTCGGGCCTCAGCCGTGGCTAGAAGACCGTCAAGATGATATGTTCTCGCAGAGAGGTGCTGAAGGGGAGCTGACTGATGAAGCACGGCTAAGGTTCAAGGCACTCGAGGACAAGATGAGGAATATCGAGAACTAGAACACCCTGGGTGTTGATATGTCCATGTTGGGACTGATTGCTGATTTCAAGGTGCCTCCCAAGTTCAAGGTACCTGACTTTGAAAAGTACAAGGGCACAACTTGCCCTCGCGTCCAACTGAGATCATATTACCGGAAAATGTCAGCTCATTCTGAGGACGAGAAGTTGCTGATGCACTTCTTTCAGGACAGTCTGTCCGAACCCTCCCTCGAATGGTACATGAGTCTGGAGCCTACCAGTGTGCGCACGTGGAAGGACCTTGCTGAAGCATTTGTGCACCACTACCAATATAATAGCGACTTGGCTCCGAACCGAGTCCAACTGCAGAATCTGTCGCAAAGGAACAATGAAGGGTTCAAGGAATACGCCCAGCAGTGGCGTGAATTGGCAGCCAGGGTTCAGCCGCTGATGGTTGAACGCGAGCTTGTGCAAATGTTCGTAGCCACCCTCCCAGGGGTTTATTATGAGAAATTGGTCAGCAGTATGTCTGGAACCGTCTCAGATCTCATTATCACGAGTGAGCACATTGAAAATGGGATCAAACTGGGGAAAATTCAAGGTGATTCATCCTCAGCTGGAGGAGGCAAGAAACCTTATGGTGGCAAAAGACGGGAAGGAGAAACGAGCGCCGTGACCAACGCCCGAAGGAAAGGAAAGGGCCCACACCAACAGGTGGCCAGCATAACTATCCCGGCAGTTCAACAGCCACAGCAGCAGTAGCAGCAGCAGCCGAATCAACAAGGGTACAGAAAGTATCAGAACCGGGCACCTCTATCGAGCCGTCACCTTGAGACTCCACCCATGTCGTACGCGCAACTATTACAGACTTTGCTTCAGCTACAGTTAATCCAGAAGAGAACCCTGGCTCCCTTGACAGGGGCACCTCCGCCGGATTATGATGCGAATGCAACTTGTGAATTTCACTCAGGGGCACCAGGCCACACAATAGAGAATTGCAAAGCCTTCAAGCATAAGGTGTAGGACATGGTGGACGACAAAATCATCAACTTCTCAGATAATGTGTCAAACGTCACGAAGAACCCTATGCCAAACCATAGGGGAGGTGGAGTAAACGCCATTATTGAAGACGAGAGTTTGGATTTGTTGACTGACGTCAGAAATCTGAAGACACCACTTAGCTTCGTTAAAGCTAAGCTGATGAAAAGAGGTTTCTTTCCAGGTTGTGGAGAGTTGTGTATGGGCTGTGCGACAAGTCCTGATGGATGTGAACAGCTGAGAGAGGGGATTCAAAGTCTGATGATCGAGGGAATCCTGCAATTTAGCCAAAGGGCCGAAAGCGGATCAGGTGAGGTAATGCAAAAGCAAGATGATGAGGTTGCTACCATCACCATCCCTCGCCAGACGATAACTATTTCCGCACCCAGGCCGCCTACGATCACCATCACCAAAGCTGGGCCGATACCTTTCGAAAGCACCAACGCTGTCCCATGGCATTATGGGGCCGAGGTCTACTGCAACGGACAGAAGTTGGAACTAGAACCGTTTGGGTCGTCTATGGAGAACCTAGCGTGCGTTAGCGGAATTACTCGCAGTGGAAGAGTGTTCGCACCACCTGAGATCGTAACGGATAAAGCGGACAGAGCTGATGCAACTGATAAAGGTAAAAGTAAAGTCGTTGAAGAGATCCCTTGCGAGTAGAAAAAGACTTACTTGTTAAAGACGCCGAGGAATTTATGAGGTTGATTAAAAAGAGTGACTACAAGATCGTGGATCATCTCCATCAAACACCCTCGAAGATTTCCATCCTGAACCTTTTGCTGTGTTTTAAGGCACACCGCAACGCACTGCTGAAGGTGTTAAATGCCGCGTACGTACTGCAGGAAATATCGGTAAACCAACTAGAAGAGGTGGTAACCCACGTGAATGCTGGAAATGGGTTAGGGTTCACTGACCTGGAGCTGACACCGAAGGGAAGAAACCACAATAGTGCCCTGCACATCTCGATAGAGTGTAGGGGAACGATTATGTCGCATGTGTTGGTGGACACGGGGTCGTCGCTCAATGTTCTTCCGAAGAAGGCATTGATGAAGTTAGATACTCGCGGAGTGATTTGCACACCCAGTGATCTGGTTGTGAAAGCGTTCGATGGAACCAAACGCCATGTTTTCGGGGAGGTGACGTTGCCAATCCAAGTCGGGCCGGAAACATTCGATGCAGTCTTTTACATCATGGACATCATGCCTGCCTACAGCTGTCTACTAGGTCGGCCATGGATCCACTCTGCTGGCGCCGTGACCTCCACGTTGCACCAGAAGCTCAAGTACGCTGTCGGAGGTAGCATCGTGACTGTGTGTGGCGAGGAAGACATAATGGTGAGCCATTTGTCGTCCTTCAAGTATCTTAAGATGGATGGGGAAATCCACGAAACCCTATGCCAAGCGTTCGAAGCTGTTAAAGTCAAGAGCGTGACTCCTGTAGTCACTGAAAAGCCAGAGATGACTCTCTCTTCCTTCAAGGAAGCCCGGGCCGTTGTCCAGGCCGGATCTACCCCAGGTTGGGGGCGAATTTTGGAGATACCTAACAAGCAAGACAAGTTCGGGTTGGGATATTCTCTTGGAGCTGAAGCCTCCTCTTCTAGCAGTGCGTCGCGAGGTAAAGGGCCGATCCAGTTTACCAGTGGCGGGGTGATATTTGAAAGCGTCAACACAGTGTCTGAAGACAGCAGAGATAGCGACTGTGACCTAGACTCTTGGATCCAGCCAAGCAAGCCAGGCAAGAGCCTCAACAACTGGTCCGTCAAGGATGTCATCCAGATGACGAGCAAAGAGTAATGATTTACTTTTTCCAATCATTGTACAACCCTATGTCCTACCCGGGGCATAGTGGTTTTATTGTCAGGGCCTCGTTTGATTATGTACATGCATTTTATCAATAAATCAAAAGGCGTTTTTCTTCGTATTCAAATGTTGTGATCTCTGTTATTCCTGTTTTATATTTGTTTTGAAAAATAATAAAATGGCGATGGGGTTTGTGCTACCCTGCATATCCCTGTCTTAAGCTTAACCCTTGTTATTGTAGGATTCACATAGCAGATGACATCGACTCTGGACCTTCTACGACTCACTTCGACTTCGATTGCCCGATCTATCAAGCCGAAAAAGAGATTGATTAAGACGAAGACCTTCCCGAAGAGTTGGCCCGCTTGTTGAAACAAGAAGAGAAAGTTATTCTGCCTCACGAAGAAGAAATTGAGATTGTGAATCTGGGTTCTGAAGAACTGGTCAGGAATGTCAGGATAGGGGCTGCATTGCAGAGTGACGTCAAGCAGAGATTGATCGAGATGCTGAGAGAGTATAGTGACGTCTTTGCTTGGTCATACGAAGATATGTCCGGACTTGATACTGACATTGTGGTCCATCACTTGCCGCTGCGAGAAGGTTGTCCTCCCGTTAAGCAGAAGCTTAGAAGGACGCGACCAGATATGGCCGTTAAGATCAAAGAAGAAGTGCAAAAGCAGCTTGATGCTGGCTTCTTAGCGATCACTACTTACCCTCCGTGGGTCGCCAACATAGTGCCTGTACCGAAGAAGGACGGTAAGGTGCGAATGTGCGTCGATTATCGGGATTTGAATAGGGCGAGCCCTAAAGATGATTTCCCGCTGCCTCATATCGATGTGTTGGTCGACAATACAACCCAGTTCTCCGTGTTTTCGTTCATGGATGGCTTCTCTAGCTATAATCAGATCAAGATGGCGCCGGAGGACATGGAGAAAACTACGTTTATCACACCTTGGGGAACATTTTGCTACAAGGTAATGCCTTTCGGTCTAAAGAACGCAGGGGCCACTTACCAACGAGCAATGGTTACTTTGTTTCATGACATGATTCATCATGAGATTGAAGTCTATGTTGATGACATGATTGCGAAGTCCCAAACGGAGGAGGGACATCTGGTCAATTTGCTGAAGCTTTTTGAGAGGCTTAGGAAGTTCAGGTTGAGGCTGAATCCTAACAAGTGTACTTTCGGAGTACGGTCCGGAAAACTACTGGGGTTTATCGTGAGTGAAAGAGGCATTGAGGTTGATCCTGCGAAGATTAAAGCCATACAAGATATGCCAGCGCCAAAAACTGAAAAAGAAGTTCGTGGTTTCCTGGGCAGAATAAACTACATTGCAAGGTTTATTTCTCAGCTCACGGCCACGTGTGAACCAATGTTCAAACTGTTAAAGAAAGATCAGGCGATTATCTGGAACGAGGATTGCAAGAGGGCATTTGATAAGATAAAACAGTATCTGCAAGAACCTCCGATCTTGATACCCCCAGTGGCTGGACGGCCCTTAATCATGTACTTGACAGTTCTTGAGAATAGTATGGGGTGTGTTCTCGGTCAGCACGACGAGACGGGCAGAAAGGAGCATGTCATTTACTACTTGAGTAAAAAGTTCACAGACTGTGAATCTCGCTACTCGATGCTGGAGAAGACGTGTTGTGCACTAGCCTGGGCTGCCAAACGTTTACGACAGTACATGCTCAATCACACCACCATGCTAATTTCGAAGATGGATCCGATCAAGTACGTCTTCGAGAAGCAAGCGCTTTCGGGCAGGATTGCCAGATGGCGAATGGTGTTGACGGAATATGACATTCAGTACGTTTCCCAGAAGGCCATCAAGGGTAGCGTATTGTTTGAATACCTGGCCGAACAGCCGATCGAGGATTATCAGCCGATGAAATTGAATTCCCTGATGAGGATATCATGTTTCTTAAAGCGAAATATTGCGATGAACTGTTGCCCGACGAAGGGCCAGACCGGAAATCCCAGGGGAAATTGATATTTGACGGGGCGGTTAATTCTTACGGAAGTGGCATTGGGGCAATCATCACGACTCCCGATGGATCCCACATCCCGTTCACTGCGAGACTTACGTTTCCAGTCACCAATAACGAAGCGGAGTACGAAGCATGAATCATGGGTCTAGAAGAGGCGATTGATTTGAGAATCAAGAACCTAGATGTATATGGTGACACGGCACTTGTGATCAACCAGATTAAAGGGGAGTGGGAGACTCGTCAATCGGATTTGGTGCCGTACATGAACTATGCTAGAAGACTACTTCCGTTCTTTGATCGAGTGGAACTCCATCATGTGCCCAGAGTGGAGAATCAGATGGCTGATGCCCTAGCCACGTTGGCTTCGATGTATAAAGTCAATTTCTGGAATGAAGCTCCAAGAATTGTCCTTTCTCGTCTTGATAGACCTGCATTTGTCTTTGCGATCGAGGAAGCCTCCGATGGTAAGCCATGGTTCCATGACATTCAGACCTTCCTTATGACTAAGGAGTATCCTGCGGGAGCGTCAACCCAGGATAAGAAGACTCTGAGGAGGCTGTCTGGAAATTTTTATCTCAATCCAGATGGAGTTTTGTATAAAAGAAACCACGATCTCGTGCTACTCAGATGTGTAGATGAGAAAGAAGCGGGTATGCTCATGGAAGAAGTCCATGAAGGCACATTTGGTACGCACGCCGGCGGGCATGCCATGACGAGAAAGATCCTGAGAGCAGGATACTACTGGCTGACAATGGAGTCAGATTGCTTTAAATTCGCGAAGAGATGTCATAAATGCCAGATTTATGCTGATAAAGTTCATGTGCCGCCGTGCCCGTTAAATGTCATGTCCTCCCCGTGGCCGTTCTCCATGTGGGGCGTCGACATGATAGGCAAGATTGAGCCCACTGCATCTAACGGTCATCGCTTCATTCTAGTAGCTATCGACTACTTCACCAAGTGGGTGGAGGCAGCCTCATATGCTAATGTGACCAAGCAGGTGGTGGCTAGATTCATAAAGAGGGACATCATCTGTCATTACGGAATTCCCGAGCGGATCATTACTGATAATGGTTCGAATCTGAATAACAAGATGATGAAGGAGCTGTGCCAGAGTTTCAAGATTGAACACCACAACTCATCTCCTTACCGACCGAAGACGAATGGCGCCGTTGAAGCGGCCAATAAGAACATCAAGAAGATTGTACAGAAGATGGTTGTGACCTACAAGGATTGGCACGAGATGTTGCCATTTGCACTGCACGGTTATCGTACGACGGTGCGTACATCAACTGGGGCAACTCCTTTCTCCTTGGTGTACGGTATGGAAGTTGTCCTACCGTTAGAAGTGGAGATCCCTTCTTTGCGAGTTTTGGTTGACGTAAAACTCGATGAGGCAGAATGGATTAAGAACCGACTAAACCAACTTAGCCTGATGGACGAAAAGAGATTAGCATCGATTGCATATGGTCGTCTGTACCAAAGCCAAATGAAGAAAGCTTATGATAAGAAGGTGCGTCCTAGAAGCTTTCAGACGGGTGATCTCGTCCTGAAGAAGATTCTTCCTCCACACTCCGATCACCGGGGCAAGTGGACTCCCAATTATGAAGGTCCGTACTTCGTCAGCAAGGTCTTCTCGGGAGGAGCTTTATTGTTATCCACGATGGATGGCGAAGATTTTGCATCCCCGGTGAACGCGGACGCAGTTAAAAAATACTTTGCTTAAAAAACGACCCGCTGGAAAGAAAAAGAAGATCCAGGCAAAAAGGGGCATCCCGGCGAACCATAAAAAAGGAAAAAGGTTCGGGCAAAAATTAGGGATATAAAGAAAAGAATGTACACCCGCAAAGTCAAAAACCCGGATGGACGACTTTGGCAAAAAAGGGTATCCCGGTGAATCGAAAACCCGAAAGGACGATTCAGGCAAAAGTTAGGGATTTGAAAAAGCAAATGACTGCATTCCGCGTGTGGACTGCATTTGTTTAGTGGTTTGGAAGACTTGATGGCCGTTTGTCTGAATCAATCCCTTCTGAAGCTGAAGCGTCGAAGAGGTATCGAAGTCGAGTGAGTCATAGAGGGATCAACTCATGGTGTTCATCTACGCCTCGTTGCCGACATTTGTATATACTGATGTATATTTATGTTTTTACCTTTTTGCGCGGCTTCCTCATTCCAGGAGCTTGCATCTGTTGTAAAACATTTTTGCCCATTTAGGGGTTCGTTATCAATAAAATGTATACTATTCAGCAATTCTGTTTGTCTGTTTAGCATTTATCCGTTTTGTTTGCGAAAAATAACGCCGATGTTTTTGATAAAATGCGCATACATAAACTTACTGGCCTAGGCCACTGATTGTTGAAACAATGAATTACTTGAACATTGTCACAAGATGATAACCTTGATAGGTCCCTTGGAGAAGGGTATCTTGTCTGTTTGTTTGTGTTGTTGCAGGTGTAGCATATACCAGGTAGTACGCCGTATGCGTCCCCAGGCTGAATGATTCCTTCTTCTCCAGCAAAGCTCAGTAGCCTCTCCCCACAGAGTCTGAACGTGAGATCGTAAAGCATTGATATGTCTCCCCAGGCAGAGAAGATTCTCTCCCCAATCAGATGTATCCTGAAGGAACGTCATCTCCCCAGCTGAGTCATACACTGAAGTGTGTAGCAATTGATAGTTCAGGACTGAAGTCTCCGGCAGAATTGTATTTCCCCACAGAGTCGTACTCTCCCCAGTAAGCAGGATGATTCCTTCTTCCCCAGTCGAGTAGGCAGATCCCCAAGAGAGTCGAGTCCTTGGAAAGCAGTTAGAACCATGATTGGTTTTCCCCAGTAGAGCGTTGAATAGCTGATGCTGTATTTCCCCGCCAGAGTCGTTACCTCCAGGAAGGTTTGGCTGCGAATGCCGTGCAGTTTATTTCTGCGATTGACATCGCTTTCCTCAGCAGGTCCAGGTTCTCGTAGAGCTTCGTTCCCCTGCAGCAGTCGACTGAAGTTCCTTTCCCCAGGCGGAGCCCAATTGAGATTGGCGTGACTGTTTATCCTCGGCAGGATGAGTCCTTCCTCCACCAGAGTGGTTCTTTCAGCTTGACAGGAGGATGCTCCCTTCAATGTTTATTTTGTTGATGGGGTCATAACATTTTGCATGATTGCATAGCATTTATCCTAAACGCGTAGCATTTCCACCGTGTGGAGCATTGCGCCATTGTCAAAGCATATGCATACGAAACATGGGCTAGGTCGTTACTGTGCTTGTTTTGCAGGTGTTCCTCCGCAGAGTCGCTTTCTCAAGATGATTCTTGAATCCCCCCAGCGAAAGTCGTTTGCCCAAGATGATTCTTGAATTCTCCAGCAGAGGTGTTTGTTTAAGATGATTCTTCAAATCCCCATTGAAGTCGCCAGAGAGGGTTGCTCAAGTTGATGCTTAGAGTCCCCGGCAGAGTGTTTGCTCAAGATGATTCCTGGAATCTCCAGCAGAGTTATTGGTTCAGGATAATTCTTGAAGTCCCCACGGAGTTATTTATTCAAGATGATTCTTGATTTCCTCAGCAGAGATGATTCACCCAGAATGATTTCTGAACCCCGAAGCAGAGTAACTTGATAGTTCTCCAGAATCCCCGGTGGAGATGTGTTATCCCCAGCAGGTTTCTGAACAGCGAAGTTGAAACTTTCCTCGAAGACTTGATGATTGAAGTCCAACCGTATTGACGAAGCAGTTCTCTCAGCTGATGCGGACTGCCTGATGGCAGAAGCTTGGATATCCCCAATTGGTTCATGATCGACCGAGAATTCTATTCCCAACTTACTGATGAAGTCCGGCTGATGCCCGAAAATTTCTTTGAATGCCCGATGGCATGATTAACTTGACTGTTGACCTGATGAGTCCCAAGGAATCCTGATGCCTGACGGCATGGTCGACCATGTATCACCGGTTACCGCGTTACCAATTTCGCAGCTAGTTGCCGTGCAGCTACTGTTTCAGTTTCCGAAGATTCGTTCCCATCAGAGTACCGTGTACTTGTGCAATTAGAAAACTTCCGGGTTTGTTGGTATTCAACCATCTCGTACCTTGATTGTTTGAGAGCCATTCGCTTCTCACCCAGTCAGGTCCAAGCCGTTTGAATAAGGGCAGCTGTTGCACCCCAAAATTTGCCCAACATTTCTTTACCTAGCTTATGTTTCATTTCATTCACATTAGCATTATCATTTGCATTTCATTGACATGTATGCAGGAGATCAAGAGGTACGATTACCAATCAAGGGCTATACAAGACTTTGAAGCTAGCTAAGAAGGTTATTCAGAGGATTAAGGGCTGATATTCTTGTCAGAGAAGTTAAAAGATCCTCAGAGAGAATGGTTGAAACCAAGAGTGTGGGTCTCCTAACTTGAGAGTTGTGGAAAGCCATCAGATGATTCTGAAGCCATGAAGTTGGGATTGAGGTCTTGAGAGAGCTCATGAGAAGGTTTGAAGATCACTTTGAGGCCTAGACAGGTCATTGTGAAAGATTAAGAAGACTCAGCCATGAGTGGTGCAATTAGGGTTTGACTGGGTCAACCCTAAGTCAACTGATGATTTGGACAAGGTTGAGACCTAATCCAAAGGCCATGTGATCATGGATTGATGCATTGAGATGCTATAAGGATGATTCCAAGGTCAACTCATCATGATTGAAGAGTTTGAGAAGTTGCAAGCTAGGGTTTCTAAGGCTTGACAGTGTAAAATCCCCTAGTTTGACCCCTATCTTCAAGGCAATTTAGCTCAATATGTGATTGTCATCTCATCTTGCCCCCAACATGAATGTTGTAGAGCATTCTCTTAGCTTTAATTTGAGTACTATAAGTCCTTGATAGAATTTTTAGAACTCAAGTTATGACTTTGACAAGTTATAGGTCATCTGAGGTATGTGAATTTGGGGGCTTGAAAGTTACCCAACTTGCATCAAACTTTTGCCATAGAAGGATGATTCCTATGAACTTTTGGTCAACATGAATGTTGTTCCTTATCCTCTTAGCTTTCTAGAGAGTACTAGAAGCCCTTGATAGGTGTTGCACCCTGAAATTTGACCAACTTGTTTTACCTGATTTGTGTTTTCATAGCTTTATCATTTGCATAGTAGATCATATACATAGTTCATTCATTTGCATAGCATAGCATGGGCAAGTCATACAACAAGGGATCAAGTGCTATTTTTCATCTCAAGGAGTGTATTCAAAAGGTTCTTATCAAGATTCAAGCCTATTCAAGTCACCAAGAAAGAAGGTAAAGCTTTGAGAAGTTAATAGATCAAGCAGTGGATTTATAGCCTATCTGGGAGTATTTGAAGATTATCATAGAGGTTGTGAGCTATGGAATGAGGCATGGAATGTGTGTAGACATCATGGAAGACCTAGAGGGTCACTTTGGAAGATGAGACAAGTTATTGGTGTGGTTGCAAGAGCTATAGTTGAAGACAGTCAACTAGGGTCTCACCTGGGTCAACCCTAGGTCAACCCTAGGTCTAATGATTGATTGAAAGGCATCAAGGCCTATTTAAAGGATGTGGGATTCATCATTTGATATGTGGATATGGATGTGGTGTTGTGCCAAGGAGAAATCAAAAGATATCAAGAAGAAGAGAAGTTTCTAAATTAGGGTTTCTGTGTAAAATTCCCTGATTTAGGTCAAACTTCCAAGCAAAGTAATTCAAAATGCAAGTCTCAAATGGATCCTTGGCCAACATGAAACTTGTAGTACATCTCAAGACCTTTAATTTGAGTGGTGGAAGACATCAAGGAGATTTATAGAACTCAAGTTATGGTTCTTGTAAGTTACAGGTTATTTGAGGACACTGAAATTTATCTGTGAAAGTTACTTGACTTCCAAGCAACTTTTACCCAATAAGTAGTTTTCAAATGGATTTTTGTCGAACATGAAAGTTGTTCCTCGTGATCTTAGATTTCTAGAAAGGTATTGTATGCCTCAATCTGATTTGTGGAGCTCTTCTTATGATCATGACAAGCCAGGGGTATTTTGGGAAAGTAAGATTATAGGTCATTTCAAGCATATGCCTAAAACTCCTACTTGCATGCTTCAAATGGAAAAATTTTCAACATCAAACTTGCTCAAAATGATGTTTTGAGTCTAGCAAAGAGGTCAATATGGTTTGTAAATGCATGGAACTCAAAATGATAAAATTGACCAAATATGGAAGGTAAAAGTCCATTTTCAAGTGACCAAATTTGGGATTTTTTGATCCAAAGCCTAAATACATCATGTGACCTATCAAACTGAATGGAAATTACATTTTGAGATCAATGGTATTATTACTTTTTTGAGTTAAGGCCAGAATTATGAAGTCATGTTCAATTGCTTGTCATTTAAGTAACACATGCCAAATCACATAAGGGATAAATTGCAAGGCAAGGAACCACATGTACACTTTCATTATCTCATTTGATGACAAATTCAAACCAGAACTAAGTGCTGTAGCAAGTGAAAGGCAAGCTGATATGTTGATCTCATTAAAGGAAAAACTCATGACATGAGATTATCATTTTCTCATAGGATCATTCCAGCACTCTCTAGAAGTTTCTAACATCACCTATATAACCATTAGAGTTGATCAAGATCAAGGTTGGGGCTTCATTTTGTGCAAAACCCAGAGATTGAACTTCACACTTTCTTCTTGCAATTCAATTTCGAATTCTCACAATTCTTCATCATTTCTTCAATTTCTTGATCCAAATCAATTCTATAATCATCACTGAGAGTGTTTCAATCAAAATCTGAGAGAATCCAAGCCTGATTCGTGTTCTTGAGTTCTTACTTCTTCATCTGCAATTGGAATTCTGTTACACTGATTCAAGCCATTTGAGGAAGATCCATTTCAAACAGTAGCAAGATATCAAAGCATTGAGTGATTCTGGAGCTTTGCAAGCAGTAGATTGAAGCATTACATCATCTGTTTTCATCAATTTCGCAGGTTAGTAACTTTCTTCTTCTGGCTCGAATTAGGTAGAATCATCAAGAATTGTTAGGATAGAAGCAATGTAGGTGGTTAGATGATGCTTCCTGGAAAGTTTGACACGATTTAGTGATGAATTTCATGTGGACACAAATTCTGTTTGGACCTAGAACTCCATGGATATGCAAGTAGAACCTTAGGTTTTTAGTTGTATTTGATCAGTGATGAGTGAGGAAGACATTGAGCACAATAGTTTGATGATTAGTGTTGGTTGGATTTATGAGCATTTCTGAATCCATGATCGTGTTTACTGCTAGAGACTGTATCAATTGATGATGATGATATGGATGAAATCAGGGTGAAAAATAGATCAGGTTAGGGTTTGATTTTGCTGAATTTGATGCTGTATTGAGGGAATTCGTGTGTGGATCAGATGTTGTTCATGAGCCTTCATCAATGGAGTTTTGGCTCCAATTATGTTTGAATGGGGAAGACAGGTTTTCATCCGTTAGATCATTGCTGACTTTTGACTCCAATAGGGATCGTGTGGAGGAGATTGCATTTCATTTTGGTGAAGGTTTTACTGAAGAGCCATACGCGGTCGTTTCATTTAAGTTGGAACTGTGGGCTTGAGTTGATTATTGATAAGTACACCTCCAATTTAGGGCCCATCTCATATTACACTAGTTTTAGATACTATCCACACCGCACGTTTTTTTATTTCTTAATGATTTCTTAATTGAATTTTATGCTTGTATTGGGCTTAGCACAATTGCTATACGCGCCCCTGATTTTTTGGCCCATGGAACTTTGAACTAGGCGTAGTTACTTTCTGCACCCCTGATCATGTTTCTTTTAATTCATTTTATTCATTTTATTTGACATCTTAGGAAAATCATAAAAAAACAGAAAATGGTTAGTTTAATCTGGGAATTTTTGCTATAGGTTAGTTCTGACCTTAAGAAAATTATGAATAAATAAAAATGTTGGTTTAGGCATTTTCTTTATTTTTGTGAATATTTTACTTTTAATTGTTTCTTATTGAATATAGTTTGTACTTGATTTTGTAGATTTTATTTTAGGTAGTCCCCTTAATATTTTTAGGTCAATCTTTTTAGGGCAATTAGATATACATATTAGGTACCCCTGTATTTTATTCCATATTTTTTTAGGATTATTTATCAGGTAGTTTTAATTAGAGAACTTTAGGTGATTAGATTAGGGTTTATACACAACTTAGGTGCATTAAAACAATTTCTTTTGGGTTTTTAGATTGAATTAGGACCTGGGGCATATAGGGTATTAAGGGTAGGTATAGTAGATCCCCTAGAAATAATATTAGAATTTTCCCTACTATATTAATATTTTTAGTATATTTTGTAATTTGTTTGATTGTATGGTGTGCCCTTTTGGGGTTTATATTGTTTGTGTGGGCTTATTGGGCTTTGCTTGGGGTGTGGGCTTGGTTTGAAGAGCATGATGATGGAGCATATTGAAGACAAAGTTGAAGCTGAAGATCAAAGCTTGATGAAGATGCTTGGCTTGCTTGAAGCTGTTTGAAGACCTAGGACATAGGAGCTAGATAGAGCCTTAGAATAGAAAATTTCTTCACAAATATGGATGGCTTATTTTGCCTCCATTCTTCTCAATGATTAAAAGTCTCTCCTTGATACTCACCTCCCTCCTTTGGAAGGATCAGTGACTGTATCTAAGAGATAGAACTTTGAGAGAAACAGTATGTATTATGTTAACTGTTTGTAGGCCACCTTTGGTAGTCAACAGACTGTTTAACATCCAAACTCATCTTGTGAACTGTTTATCATCTAGGAGAGTTTGCTTTGAAGAAGCCCTTGAAGATTGAGGATGAAGTTCGTTGCCTTGAAGACTGATAGAAGCAGGAGCTTGTGCTGTCAGGTTTTTGCTGTTTAGAGCTGTTGGTGCTGTTTAGAGCTGGTGATGTATTGTTTGAGTTTCTTGACTGTATTGTTTGTTAATTTTCCCCTTGAGGTTGAAGTGAAGTTGTTTCACTTTGCCCATTGTTTTCTAGGTTCGAGGTTGAGTGGGACTCCCTTGCCTCGCTTGTACTGTTGCATTCATGCATTTTACTGCTTTACTGTATATATGCTGTTTCTTTTCCGTTTATCCCTTAGGATCTCTGTTTCTCTCTGCGCAAGAGAGAAATATGACAGACACTAGGCTTTCATCCATGCATGACAACATTAGGGTAGATTTTGATTCCCTTTTCAACCATAGGTTTTAGAGTTGCTGTTTCTCTTCTATCTCAAAACAATCAGAAAAATACAATAAAAGGATAAACATCAATAAAAGACAGTTCTTGCGTAAAAGACTGTAAACCAATCAAACACGTCATTTTTGTTCGCTTGGACCCATAATCAGGAGAAAACCTTTTTTCAGAAGGATAAAAACAATCAAGACAGACTTGTGTCGTACGTGGCCCGAACTACGTTTGCTCTGATCTTTCATGCTGTATGAAAGTACGTAGGCATAGGATGCGATATCCTAGCGAGCAACCTTCCCCTCCTTTCCCGTAGGTAGGCGAACTACGTTGACTCTGATTTCTCGTTCCAGACGGGAATACGTAGGCATAAAGTGCGATACTTTGCCGAGTCATTTTATTTTCTTTTAACCCCAGACCTGTAGAATAGATAGAATAACAATCCGTACCAGAAACAAGCGTGGATCTCGTCGAGTACGACGGACGTGAGCGGTGCTAATACCTTCCCCTTGCGTAACCGACTCCTGAATCCAGGATTTGGTTGCGATGACCATTCCTTTCTCGTCTTTGCGATAGGTTTACTTCGAGCGTTTCCTTTCCCTCCGTTGGGATAAATAATGCATGGTGACGACTCTTCTGTTCAGCCGGCGCCGATTTTCGCAGTAGCGACAGCTGGCGACTCTGCTGGGGACTCCAACGGTTCGCTACGCGAGTCAATCCTAGCGCTTGTTTTCCCGTCGAGGATTTTGTATGGATTTACTTTTCAGTCATTTACTTTCAGCATTATTTTATTGTGATTATTGTTGTGGGTATGAGGGGGTTCTATGATTGAGTGAGAAGCCGGACCTGAGCTTGAGTGCACCTAGAATTAGAGTGGAAATTAGTGGGCGCGTGCTTGCTTTGCAGGCACTAGTGTCTCATGAAATCCACGCTTGGACGAGGTTCTTCTGGTTGACTTCTTTTTCAACCCTTTGGGTTGAGGGGGTTGTTGGTTAGTTGGATTGTCGACTCCGGGGACCGATCATTTGGAAGTCGGCTAAGTGAGGTCTCTCCAGGACATGATGATGCCACACCTTCTGGGTATCGTATCATCAGTCTTGAAAGTCTGTGACGCCGACGACCGCATAGGATGCCATACCTTGTGTCAGTTATTAGGACACCTACCTGTGAGAGGGGTTGGGACATGCAGGTAACTTGACCTCCAGATTACCGGTTATCTTGATAGAGATTCAGTGGTGTTGATATTTGAGGACGGTATTATTGGGTCTGTCAGAGACCAGGTTGGAGCATTGTGGATGATCTTGAGCAGTTTAAGGGTCTATTCGAGGCCAATGTTGTGGATTGAATTTCTCAACCAGGGGCACGTGATCCCTTGTTGCATTGCTTGCATATTGCATTGTTTGCATCATCATGTGCATATCATTAACGTGTGTCTGTGCTGCAGGTGCATTTTCATACTTCCCGATTCTAGTGCTCCGGACTTCCATCTATTATTATGAGTACTTTGAGGAAGACTGTCGCGTACAAGTTGTCTACTCCCGATGTTTCTTCACTACTTGGTTTGATATCTCTAGCTGATGATGAGGTGAAGAGATGCTTCAGGAAGAGTTATGGGAAACTACTCAGGCTGGTTTATAAACCATCCATGCATGAGCGTAACGGATTGTACGCACTGATACAGTTCTATGATCCCCCGCTGAGGTGTTTTACTTTCCCTGACTTCATTCTGGCTCCGACCATGGAAGAATATGCTAAGATCTTGGAGTTGACTATTCAGAACCAGGTGCCCTTCATTCATATGGGTGCTGAGCCCAAACGGGAGGATTTGGCTGTTGCTTTGCACTTAGACCCCTCAGAACTGCTGTTAACCTCGTGGAATGGAGTTTCTGGTTTTTCTCTCAAGTTCTTAGTTGGGAAAGCACAAGAATACGCCAAGAGTGGTTGTTGGGTTGTGTTTAATGTTATCCTTGCTTTGTGTATCTATGGCATTGTACTATTCCCTAATATGCCTGACTTCGTTGATTTGGATGCATTCTATATCTTTGCTTCAAGCAATCCTGTGCCCACCCTGATTAGAGACTTCTATCACTCACTGCATTATAAGAATGAGAATAGGAGGGGCAAGAACGTCTCTTGTTGTGTGCCTTTGCTGTATATGTGGTTTGAGAGTCATCTGCCCAAGAAGGGTATCTTTGCTAAGTCTGCAGATACGGTGGATTGGTCTGAGCATCTGATGGGACTTTCTTCAGGAGATGTTGTCTGGTTCGACAGAGCTTTATTGGGATCTAAGATTATCTACAGCTGCGCCGGATATCCTAATGTTCCTCTGATTGGGAGGAAAGGGTGCATTAATTACAATCCATCATTATTGATCAGGCAATTCGGTTATGCCTTGAAAAGCCCGCCGAAGGAGGAAGAAATAAAGGAATCTCTGTATTTCACTGGTGAACTGAGTGGGGAACTATTGGCCAAGCTTCAGCACGCTTGGAATCATATCTGCAGAAGAGGGAAACCATTGCTAGGCAAGAATGATTGTCAGGCCTATACGCCATACAAGGTGTGGATTCAGGAGAGGGTAAGACAGGTACAGATGCCTTTTCCAGCAGTATCACGTCCTGTTCGCATTCCAGTGGAGGAACCCACTACTGTAGCTGTTGAGGTTTATGAGCGGGTTGTGAAAGAAAAAGAGGACTTGATAAAGATCAATGAAGAGTTAGAGAAGGAACTGGCTCAGATGCGGAGTGAGAAGAACAAAGTTGTGCATTCCTTCCAACAACAGACTGAGTTGGTGAACAGGCTAGGGGCTGAACTGACCGAAGAGAAAAAGAAGCGTGAACGCCTGGGAAAAGAATTCAGAAGCTCTCATGTTATGTTAGAGTCCAAGAAGAAGTCACTCAATGCCGCCCACCGGGAAATCTCTTCTTGCAACAAAACATGGAATGCTTCGCTAACCAACAACAAAAAGAGGGAAGACAAATTGAAGCAGCAAATTTCTGAACTCGAAGATCAGTTGAAGGCTAGCAAGAAAAAGTATGAAGAGGAGGTGATGGCAAGATATAGTCTACAAAACCCATTGAACAAAGCCATCGAGTGCAAGAAGGAGGCTGTGTCTCAGAAACGGAAGTTAGAGGATCACTTCGGAGAAGGGGCACGGGAGGAATCTGCTGGTGATGTACGACGTGTTCTCAAGCGAAGAGATCTACTTGTTGAGGGTTTGCTTACCCAACCAAATCATCCCGAGACTAAGAGGTTATTAGAGGAGTACCAGGCGTATGGTCGCACTTGACTATTTCATGTATTGATGTGTATGCTTTATTTGCATTGTGCTGGCCATCACCAGGATTGTTGGTTGAGGTCATGCCTTCTCATTATACACTCATCGATATTGTATTCCTGACTTGATGGGTTTCTCTGCAATGTATGAGGTGTTTTCTATGATTCGGCTCCTAACTTCGTATTGCTGTCACTGTCACCACACTGACACATTAGCACTAGAATTGGGGAGTGATATTCCTTAATGCACAGACACATGTCGCATTTGCATACACATTCATATTGCATTACAGGTGATTATTGAACTGTATCTCATTTCCTGCATCGTTCAGGTCTTTTCAGGATTGAAAGTCAACGCCCGCACCGATACTCTACTCGTACCAACTGCAAAAGAGTTATGGACCAGATGCAGAGCGAAATGCAGGACATGCGTGAGAAGCTGGCGTTGTTCATGCAGACGATGGAGACAATCGTGAAAGGCCAGAAAAACTTGCAAGCTCTGGTGCAGCCATTGCTAGTGAGAAATGTCGGGAACGGGAATGAAGACCACAATTCTGTACGTGTTGACACCGTTCACGGGGATGGTACTCCTACACCGGTAGCTCCACCTATGACGAACATACCTGATGTGAATGTGAACAATGGCACTGGCGCTGGAAATGGTAATACAGGAATCGGTAATGAGACTGTCATCAACAATGTTGGATTCAGAGATGCCAATCTGGGCGGTGATAATATTGGAGGTAATGGCTTCGGTAACAACGGATTTGGCTATAACGACCAGGGGTTTGATCATGTTAATCAAGATGGGAAGTACGACTTCAACGCTCAGGGCTTCGGACAGGATGGATTTGGTAATGCCAATCAGGGTTATGGCGGATTCGGTAACGGAAATGGCGCCGGAGTGATGTCTTTTGGACCTGCCGGGGTTGCTCAAGGGTATGGTAACAGGGGGCGGGGCCCTGTGATGAATCAGACTAGATTTGGTCATAACAATGGGTATGATGGATACGGAAATGGGAACGGTAATTGGATAGAAGATCAGCAAGAAGATGCTTTCTCTGGTGGGGGTTTTGAAGGGCCTGTAGATAACGCTCAGCGAATCAAGATGCTCGAGGAGCAAATGAAAGGTGTTATGAATCAAAGTGCTGTTGGTTTAGATATGACCACAATGGGTCTGGTGCCTGGCCTGAGGGTACCGCTAAAATTTAAAGCTCCCACATTTGACAAATATAAGGGAGATACCTGTCCAAAGGTGCATGTACGGTCATACTACAGAAGAATGTCGGCTTATTCGAACGATGAAAGAATGCTGATGCATTTCTTTCAAGACAGCTTGTCTGGTCCTTCCCTTGAATGGTACATGGGATTGGAGCCTACTCAGGTAAAGACTTGGAAGCAGCTGGCTGAAGCGTTTGTGCCTCATTATAAGTACAATAGTGACCTGGCACCGAACAGGGTCCAGTTACAGGGGTTGTCGCAAAAGAAAGATGAGAGCTTCAAAGAATATGCGCAAAGGTGGCGCGACATGGCTGCAAGAGTCCATCCTCCGTTGGTTGAGAAGGAGATGAATGATATGTTCATAGGAACATTCACCGGTATGTTTTATGATAAGCTGTTTCCCGCTTCATTGGGCAGTTTCTCAGATCTAATCTTGATGGGAGAGAAGGTTGAGAGTAATATCAAAATGGGGAGATTCCAAGCTGAGGAATCTACTTCAGCTGGCAATAACAGAAGAGCTTTCGGTGTTCGTCGTCAGGGTGATAAGAGTGCAGTATTCGGGGGCCGAGGCCGAGGCAGAGGACGGAATCAGTACAATCATCCGCAACAGGTGGCAAGTGTCACAATTCCATTTCATCAACAACCAATACCACTACAGCAGATACCACCACAGCAACAGCAACAGCAGCAGCAGCCACAACAGCAGCAGCAGAGGCCAAATCAGGGACAGAGGAGATTTCCTAACGCGAGGCCGAAAAGAGTATTTGATGTACCTCTTTATACGTATGCAGAGTTACTCCAAACATTACTGGGCTTGAATTTGGTGGAAAAGAGGACTATGGGGCCAATGACGGGCACTCCTCCGTTTGGTTTCGATACGAACAAGCACTGCGAGTTCCACTCCAGGGATCCTGGCCATGATATAGAGAATTGCCACGCGTTCAAGCATGTGGTGCAAGATCTGTTGGATAGCAAAGCCATAAATTTTGGACAAGCAGGTCCGAACATAGTACAACAGCCCATGCCCAACCATGGGGCAAATGCTATTTTGACTGAGGAGGGTTTGAACTTGATCATGAATGTTGATGAACTAAAAACACCATTATGTGAGATAAAGAGCGGGTTATTGAAAGGAGGTGTGTATCCGGGCTGCGATGAGTTTTGTTTAGAGTGTTGGACCCAAGCTGGGGGTTGTGTTAAATTGAAGAAGGGTATTCAGACCTTGATAGATGAAAGCACGTTGCAATTCGACAGAACGGCAGTTGAGAAACCTGCAGAAATAGTAGATGATGAGCCAAGTGATGTAGCTACGGTGACAATCCCCCGAAAAACAATAACTATAACGGCGCCAGCCAGGCGACCGCCGATCACTATCACCAAGGCAGGGCAACGCCTTATGAGAGCACTAAGGCGATACCTTGGACTTATAGGTTGGAAGCATACTGTGATGGGGTGAAAATCGATATCAGTAGACAGCCAGCTGAGGTTGTAGACAATGTCGTCGGAACCGGAGGGATGACAAGAAGTGGGAGAATTTTTATATCGCCTGAAGTAGAGGCTGAAAGATTGGCAAAAGGAAAAAGAAAAATGAATGAGGATGTCCCTGTGCATAGGAACGAAAAAGAAACGTCACTGAAAGATGTAGAAGAGTTTATGCGCCTTATTCGTAAGAGTGACTATAAGATTGTTGAGCACCTTCAACAGACGCCATCGAAGATATCCATATTGTCACTGTTATTGTGTTCCGAAGCCCATAGGAATGCATTATTGAAAATTCTGGACACGTCATTTGTACCCCAAGATGTTTCTGTGAATCAGTTGGAGGGGGTGATGGCGCACGTGAACGCAGGCCATAGCTTGGGATTTACGGATTTTGATTTGACCCCGAGGGGGAGAGAGCATAACATGGCGTTGCATGTCTCAGTTGAATGTAGGGGCTCAGTCATGTCCCATGTACTGGTAGATACCGGGTCTTCCTTGAACGTGCTGCCAAAGAAAGCAATGATGAAATTGGACATCAGGGGGATCATTTGTACGCCTAGTGACTTGGTGGTCAGGGCATTTGATGGTACACGAAGGTCAGTCTTTGGATTTATAACGTTACCTCTACAGGTGGGGCCGGAGGTTTTCGAAACTGAATTTTACATTATGGACATCCAGCCAACATATAGCTGTCTTCTCGGACGACCATGGATCCATGGTGCTGGGGCAGTCACATCTACCTTGCACCAAAAGCTGAAATACATGGTAGGGGACAGTGTGGTCACAGTTTGCGGAGAGGAGGATATATTGGTCAGCCATCTGTCGTCATTCAAGTACGTAGAAGTCGACGGCGAGATTCATGAAACACCCTGTCAAGCCTTTGAAGGGTTGCGCATTAAAGACAAGGTTCTAGGGCCGAGTAAAGCATCAGAGGTGGCAGTCTCATCATACAAGGAGGCTCAGGCTCTAGTGAAGACTGGTGAGACAAAAGGGTGGGGCAAGGTTCTGGATATTCCCGTGAAGATGGACAGATTTGGGCTGGGATATCAACTGTCATCATCAACGCCTGCTGCTGGGGCACCCCGTTTCAAAGGACCAATAACAATCACGGCTAGTGGAGTGTATCATGAGACTGTCAACGCTGTTTCAGATTCCGAAGAAGGAGACAGCGACTGCGACATGGACGCCTGGATTCAGCCGAGCGTGCCAGGACAAGGATTATGCAATTGGTCTATTCAGGAGACTGTTCATGTGACTACCAAACAATAATACTTTGTTTTCTTAATTGTTGAACAATCTGGTGTCTTACCCGGGGCATCGTGATTTTGCTTAGGGCCGTGCTGTTATGTACATTGCATTGTTTAATCATTAAATAAAAGGCGTTTTTCATGTACAAATATTGTGATCTCTGTTTTTCCCGTTTTTATTTTTACAATAAAATGGCAACGTGGTTATTCGCTTTATACACATTTTGAAGCATTTAACCATTCCTTTTGCAGGATAACATTTTCAGATGACATCATTGAACCGCCTATGACTCACTTCGACTTTGAACGCCCGGTATTCCAGACCGAAGAAGAGATTGTTGAAGATGGCGAGGTTCTAGAAGAGTTGTCTTGGTTGGTAAAGCAAGAAGAACGAATCATTCTGCCTCATAAGGAGGTCATTGAAATTGTTAATCTGGGGTCGGAAGGGGTCGAAAGGAACATCCGTATAGGAGCCGCGCTGCAGAGCAACGTCAAGCGAAGACTGGTTGAAATGCTCAGAGAGTACAGTGATATTTTTGCTTGGTCGTACGAAGACATGCCTGGATTGGATACGGATATGGTTGTGCACCGTCTGCCGCTAAAAGAAGAATGCTCGCCGGTTAAGCAGAAGCTTCGCAGAACTAGACCTGATATGGCAGTGAAAATTAAGGAGGAGGTTCAAAAGCAGTGGGATGCTGGTTTCCTAGCTGTTACAAAATATCCCTCATGGGTCGCTAATATTGTGTCAGTGCTAAAAAAGGACGGTAAAGTGAGAATGTGCGTAGATTATCGTGATCTGAATAAGGCGAGCCCGAAGGATGACTTTCCACTTCCTCACATCGATGTGTTGGTTGACAATACCGCTCAATTCTCCGTATTCTCCTTCATGGATGGCTTCTCGGGCTACAATCAGATTAAAATGGCGCCAGAAGACATGGAGAAGACTACCTTCATTACACCTTGGGGAACATTTTGTTACAAAGTGATGCCCTTCGGATTAAAGAATGCTGGGGCAACGTATCAGCGTGCAATGACGACTCTCTTTCATGACATGATGCATAAAGAGATCGAGGTTTATGTCGATGATATGATTGCCAAATCCCAGACGGAGGAGGAACATTTGGTGAATCTGCTGAAATTATTCAAAAGGCTTAGGAAGTTCAGGCTGAGACTGAACCCTAACAAGTGCACCTTCGGGGTGAGGTCGGGTAAACTACTGGGGTTTATCGTGAGCGAAAAAGGAATAGAGGTTGATCCTGCAAAAATAAAAGCCATACAAGAGATGCTGACGCCTAAAACAGAAAAGGAGGTGCGCGGGTTTTTAGGGAGGTTGAACTACATCGCTCGGTTCATATCTCACCTAACAGCTACGTGTGAGCCATTATTCAAGCTGTTGAAAAAAGACCAGGCTGTAACATGGAATGAAAATTGTCAAAAGGCGTTCGATAAAATAAAGCAGTATTTGCAGGAGCCTCCTATTTAGATACCTCCAGTGGCGGGGAGACCCTTGATTATGTATTTGACGGTTCTTGAGGGAAGTATGGGTTGTGTTCTCGGTCAACATGACGGGACAGGGCGAAAAGAGCATGTGATATACTACCTGAGTAAAAAGTTTACTGAATGTGAATCTCGATACTCAATGCTTGAAAAAACTTGTTGCGCGCTAGCCTGGGCCGCCAAGCGTTTGAGGCAGTACATGTTGAATCATACAACCATGCTCATCTCGAAGATGGATCCTATCAAATACGTATTTGAAATGCAGGCACTATCGGGGAGAATTGCTCGTTAGCAGATGGTTTTAACTGAATACGACATCCAGTATGTTTCACAGAAGGCTATAAAGGGGAGCGTGTTATCAGAGTATCTTGCTGAGCAGCCTATTGAGGACTACCAATCGATGAGGTTTGATTTTCCTGACGAGGATATCATGTACCTAAAGATGAAAGATTGTGAAGAACCGTTGCCGGACGAAGGACCAGAATTGGGCTCCAAATGGAAGTTGATCTTTGACGGAGCTGTAAACTCCTACGGTAGCGGAATAGGGGCAATCATCACTACTCCACACAGGTCGCACATCCCATTTACTGCTCGATTGACCTTTCCGGTTACCAATAATGAAGCCGAATACGAAGCTTGCATCATGGGGCTTGAAGAAGCCATTGATTTGCGAATCAAAAATCTGGATGTATATGGAGACTCAGCTCTGGTGGTGAATCAAATAAAAGGAGAATGGGAGACACGTCAACCCAACTTGATACCGAACATGAATTATGCGAGGAGGTTGTTGCCTTTCTTTGACAAGGTTGAATTGCATCATGTGCCGCGAGCAGAAAATCAGATGGCTGACGCCCTGGCCACATTGTCTTCCATGTATAAAGTCAATTTCTGGAACGAGGCTCCCAGAATTGTTATCTCTCGGCTTGATAGACCCGCCTTCATATTTGCCATTGACGAAGCATCTGATGATAAACCCTGGTATTTTGACATCCAGAATTTCCTGAAGAACAAGGAGTATCCGGCTGGGGCATCCAGTCACGACCAGAAGACTCTCAGGAGATTGGCGGGTAATTTCTATCTGAATCCGGACGGTGTCCTATACAAGAGAAACCACGACTTGGTGCTGCTACGTTGTGTAGACGAGAAAGAGGCGAAGTTGCTCATGGAGGAAATACACAAGGGTACATTTGGTACACATGTTGGTGGGCATGCTATGACGAGGAAGCTGCTGCGGGCAGGTTATTACTGGCTAACTATGGAAACTGATTGTTTCAAGTTTGCGAAGAGGTGTCATAAGTGCCAGATCTATGCGGATAAAATCCATGTGCCTCCGAGTCCTCTGAACGTAATGTCGTCGCCGTGGCCATTCTCGATGTGGGGAATTGACATGATTGGGAAGATCGAGCTGACGGCATCTAACGGACACCGGTTCATTTTGGTAGCAATTGATTATTTTACCAAATGGGTGGAAGCGGCGTCCTATGCTAATGTGACCAAGCAGGTGGTAGCCAGGTTTATCAAACGAGATATCATTTGCAGATATGGAATCCCCGAGCGGATTATTACCGACAACGGTTCGAATTTAAATAGCAAGATGATGAAGGAGCTGTGTCAGAGTTTTAAGATCGAACATCACAACTCTTCTCCTTATCGACCCAAGATGAATGGCGCTGTTGAAGCGGCCAATAAGAACATAAAGAAGATTGTTCAGAAGATGGTGGTGACCTATAAAGACTAGCATGAGATGCTACCTTTTTCTTTGCACGGTTATCGTACGACGGTACGCACATCAACCGGGGCAACCCCGTTCTCGTTGGTATATGGAATGGAAGCAGTGTTACCACTGGAAGTTGAGATTCCTTCCCTGAGGGTATTACAAGATGTCCAACTCGACGAGGCAGAATGGGTGAAAGATAGGTTGAACCAGCTGAGTTTAATGGATGAGAAGAGGTTAGCTTCTCTAGCATATGGTCGGTTGTACCAGAGCCGAATGAAGAAAGCGTATGATAAGAAGATACACCCTTGGAGCTTTCAGACGGGCGACCTTGTGTTGAAAAGGATTCTCCCGCCACAGGCAGATTACCGGGGCAAGTGGACTCCCAACTACGAAGGGCCATACGTTGTCAGAAAAGTCTTTTCAGGAGGAGCATTGTTGTTGTCCACCATGGACGGTGAAGACTTTACGTCGCCTGTGAATTCGGACGCAGTTAAAAAATACTTTGCTTGAAATTGACCCGCTGGACAGAAAAAAGAGAGTCCAGGCAAAAATGGGGCATCCTGGCGAACCAAAAACAAAATGAAAGGTTCGGGCAAAAATTAGGGATAAAAATTGAAAAAATGTACACCCGCGAAGTTGAAAACCTACACTGGGCGGCTTCGGCAAACAAGGGTATCCCGGTGAACTGAAAACCCGCAAAGGGCGATTCACGCAAAAGTTAGGGATTGGAAAAGCAAATGACTGTGATCCGAATTTGATACTACGATGCACATTGGTGCGGGAGAATATACCTGAGAGGTCGATTATCAGATACAATCTCTTCAGAAGTTTGAATACCGGGAAAGCGCTAGAGTCAGGCGAGTCATAGGAGGATCAACTCATGATGTTCGTCTGCATCACGTTGCCGACATGTGTGCAAATTTGATTTGTCATTGTATATATGCTTCCTGTGCATACTTGTATATTTGTTGTGCGTAGCTTCCTCTTTTCAGGAGTTACATCCAGTGTACAAAACTCTGCTCATTCAGGGGCCCAATCAATAAAACATGTTATTCAGTGTTTGATGCTTGTGCTTTACCGTTTTGTATGTGAAAAGCGCCAATGTTTAATAAAACTAGCAAGTGCATAACATTGCTGGCCTTTGCCAATAATTGCTAAAACTTCGAATTGACTGAAAATGATGTCACTAACGCTAACCTGAATAGATTTGGTTGTATAGACTTGTCTTGTCTCGTTTGTGGTGTTGCAGGGTTCTTGACCATATAAAGTGGACGATCGGAAGATTGCAGTCCTAACCAGAAGCTCTTAACGAAAAGACTTGATCGTTATGTGAAGTGAATCTCCATGCAGGTCGCGCTTCATTCCCGAAAGCTGAAATGACAATGTTCCTTACTGAAGAAGGATCAGATTCCCCAGCTAGTCGCTGCTTATCCGAAGGACATTCTCCAGCAGGGTCGTTTACCCTCAACAGAATTGATGATTCCAAGATCGTAGGCTGTATTCAGACAGTGTGGTGTCCCCCAAAAGGATTCCCTGACCCGAGCAAAATTGTTTAGCCTCAGAAGATTAATATTTCCAAACTTGTGAGCTGTACCCAGACAGTCTACTCTCCCCAGCAGAGATTCCCTTCCCAGTAAGGTCATTTATTCTCCCCAACGGAGTCAGTTGATTTTCCCCAAGAGAGTCGTCTCGTCCCCAGCGGAGTTCTCTCTTTTCAGCAAGTGTCTTCTTTCCTCCCGGTGGAAATCGTAGGTTAAAACTTTCCCCAACAGAGTTGGTTGTGTGTCCTGGCATTTATTTTGCCGGAATACTTGGTGATACCCGTTCACTCCCCAGCAGGGTGATATTTGTCCTCGACGACAGATTTGATGAAGCAAGCTTGTTAGAGCTATCCCAGCAGTTCGAGCCTGCGTTTGCATCGGCATATAGTGTCATATTTGCATCTACCAAATAAAAAACGCGTAGCATTTCCATGTTGGATGGAGCATTACGCCATTATCAAACATACGCATTATGAAACATAGATCAGGTTGGTTAACCTTTCGCTTTCAAGTGTGCTTTCTCAATAGGAGTATGGAGTTCTAAAAGCTCAGATATTACCAGACAATCGAGGTCTCGCCGGGAGACATGGGATGGCATAATTCAGTTTATTATTTATCCCACAGAGTTGCCAATTGAGGCGGTATTGTATCCGGCCAGCGGAATGTTTCTTCAAGTTTGTTGCTGCGGCAGCGTTTCAGGTTTTTATAAAATCAAAGTTCAGAAGTAGCCACTTGTTATCGAGACGAGTGTTTGACAGTTATTTTCGGAATATCCCCAGTGGAGTTAGTTAATGCAAAGAATAGGCAACGAAACTATGGCAGAAGAATAATTTTTCCTGTGTGATGGGCAGAAGAATAATTTTTCATGTGTGATGGGCAGAAGAATAATTTTTCCTGTGTGATGGACAGAAGAATAATTTTTCCTGTGTGATGGGCAGAAGAATAATTTTCCTGTGTGATGGGCAGAAGAATAATTTTCCTGTATGATGGGCAGAAGAATAATTTTCCTGTGTGATGGGCAGAAGAATAATTTTTCCTGTGTGATGGGCAGAAGAATAATTTTCCTGTGTGATGGGCAGAAGAATAATTTTCCTATGTGATGGGCAGAAGAATAATTTTCCTGTGTGATGGGCAGAAGAATAAATTTTCCTGTGTGATGGGCAGAAGAATAATTTTCCTGTGTGATGGGCAGAAGAATAATTTTCCTGTGTGATGGGGAGAAGAATAAATTTTCCTGTGTGATGGGAAGAAGAATAATATTCCTGTGTGATGGGCAGAAGAATAAATTTTCCTGTGTGATGGGCAGAAGAATAATTTTCCTGTGTGATGGGCAGAAGAATAATTTTCCTGTGTGATGGGCAGAAGAATAATTTTCCTGTGTGATGGGCAGAAGAATAACTTTCCTGTGTGATGGGCAGAAGAATAATTTTTCCTGTGTGATGGGCAGAAGTGTATTTTCCTGTATGATGGGCAGAAGAAAATTTTCCCGTGATGTAAACAGAATAGTGTTACCGTATTGGATAGGTGGATGAAGTGTTGCTAAATCGATGCGTGTTTCCCGTGAGAGATAGGCGGATGAACTCCTCAGTATCTAGACGAATGATTTCCCTGTAAGGAACATAGTATGTGTCCCATGACAAGACACAATTGCGTGCTTATATTCGACAAAAGTACTTCTCCCAGTGAAGTCAATTCCGGTATTGACAAGATAGTGTTGAAATCAGATTTGTAGATAGTGTTCCCCAGATAGTGGTGCAGTTTATTTCGAAATTTATGTTTTGCAGTTGGCAAATTTCCGGGTTTATTGGTATTCAACCGTCTCGTACCTCGATTGTCTGAAGGCTCCGGGCGTTTCACCCAGTCGGGTCCAAGCCGTTTGAATAGGGGCAGCTGTTGCACCCTGAAATTTGACCAACTTGTTTTACCTGATTTGTGTTTTCATAGCTTTATCATTTGCATAGTAGATCATATACATAGTTCATTCATTTGCATAGCATAGCATGGTCAAGTCATCCAACAAGGGATCAAGTGCTATTTTTCATCTCAAGGAGTGTATTCAAAAGGTTCTTATCAAGATTCAAGCCTATTCAAGTCACCAATAAAGAAGGTAAAGCTTTGAGAAGTTAATAGATCAAGTAGTGGATTTATAGCCTATCTGGGAGTATTTGAAGATTATCACAGAGGTTGTGAGCTATGGACTGAGGCATGGAATGTGTGTAGACATCATGGAAGACCTAGAGGGTCATTTTGGAAGATGAGACAAGTTATTGGTGTGGTTGCAAGAGCTACAGTTGAAGACAGTCAACTAGGGTCTCACATGGGTCAACCCTAGGTCAACCCTAGGTCTAATGATTGATTGAAAGGCATCAAGGCCTATTTAAAGGATGTGGGATTCATAATTTGATATGTGGATATGGATGTGGTGTTGTGCCAAGGAGAAATAAAAATAAATCAAGAAGAAGAGAAGTTTCTAAATTAGGGTTTCTGTGTAAAATTCCCTGATTTAGGTCAAACTTCCAAGCAAAGTAATTCAAAATGCAAGTCTCAAATGGATCCTTGGCCAACATGAAACTTGTAGGACATATCAGGACCTTTAATTTGAGTTGTGGAAGAAATCAAGGAGATTTATAGAACTCAAGTTATGGTTCTTGCAAGTTACAGGTCATCTGAGGACACTGAAATTTATCTGTGAAAGTTACTTGACTTCCAAGCAACTTTTACCCAATAAGGAGATTTCAAATGGATTTTTGGCGAACATGAAAGTTGTGCCTAGTGATCTTAGATTTCTAGAAAGGTATGGTATGCCTCAATCTGATTTGTGGAGCTCTACTTATGATCTTGACAAGCCAGGGGTATTTTGGGAAAGTAAGATTATAGGTCATTTCAAGCATATGCCTAAAACTCCTACTTGCAAGCTTCAAATGGAAAAATGTTCAACATCAAACTTGCTCAAAATGATGTTTTGAGTCTAGGAAAGAGGTCATGATGGTTTGGAAATGCATGGAACTCAAAATGATAAAATTGACCAAATATGGAAGGTAAAAGTCCATTTTCAAGTGACCAAATTTGGGATTTTTTGATCCAAAGCCTAAATACATCATGTGACCTATCAAACTGAATGGAAATTACATTTTGAGATCAATGGTATTATTAATTTTTTGAGTTAAGGCCAGAATTATGAAGTCATGTTCAATTGCTTGACATTTAAGTAACACATGCCAAATCACATAAGGGATAAATTGCAAGGCAAGGAACCACATGTACACTTTCATTATCTCATTTGATGACAAATTCAAACCAGAACTAAGTGCTGTAGCAAGTGAAAGGCAAGCTGATATGTTGATTTCATTAAAGGAAAAACTCATGACATGAGATTATCATTTTCTCATAGGATCATTCCAGCACTCTCTAGAAGTTTCTAACATCACCTGTATAACCATTAGAGTTGATCAAGATCAAGGTTGGGGCTTCATTTTGTGCAAAACCCAGAGATTGAACTTCACACTTTCTTCTTGCAATTCAATTTCGAATTCTCACAATTCTTCATCATTTCTTCAATTTCTTGATCCAAATCAATTCTATAATCATCACTGAGAGTGTTTCAATCAAAATCTGAGAGAATCCAAGCCTGATTCGTGTTCTTGAGTTCTTACTTCTTCATCTGCAATTGGAATTTTGTTACACTGATTCAGGCCATTTGAGGAAGATCCAATGCCAACAGTAGCAAGATATCAAAGCATTGAGTGATTCTGGAGCTTTGCAAGCAGTAGATTGAAGCATTACATCATCTGTTTTCATCAATTTCGCAGGTTAGTAACTTTCTTCTTCTGGCTCGAATTAGGTAGAATCATCAAGAATTGTTAGGATAGAAGCAATGTAGGTGGTTAGATGATGCTTCCTGGAAAGTTTGACACGATTTAGTGATGAATTTCATGTGGACACAAATTCTGTTTGGACCTAGAACTCCATGGATATGCAAGTAGAACCTTAGGTTTTTAGTTGTATTTGATCAGTGATGAGTGAGGAAGACATTGAGCACAATAGTTTGATGATTAGTGTTGGTTGAATTTATGAGCATTTCTGAATCCATGATCGTGTTTACTGCTAGAGACTGTATCAATTGATGATGATGATATGGATGAAATCAGGGTGAAAAATAGATCAGGTTAGGGTTTGATTTTGCTGAATTTGATGTTGTATTGAGGGAATTCGTGTGTGGATCAGATGTTGTTCATGAGCCTTCATCAATGGAGTTTTGGCTCCAATTATGTTTGAATGGGGAAGACAGGTTTTCATCCGTTAGATCATTGCTGACTTTTGACTCCAATAGGGATCGTGTGGAGGAGATTGCATTTCATTTTGGTGAAGGTTTTACTGAAGAGCCATACGCGGTCGTTTCATTTAAGTTGGAACTGTGGGCTTGAGTTGATTATTGATAAGTACACCTCCAGTTTAGGGCCCATCTCATATTACACTAGTTTTAGATACTATCCACACCGCGCGTTTTTTTATTTCTTAATGATTTCTGAATTGAATTTTATGCTGGTCTTGGGCTTAGCACAATTTCTATACGCGCCCCTGATTTTTTGGCCCATGGAACTTTGAACTAGGCGTAGTTACTTTCTGCACCCCTGATCATGTTTCTTTTAATTCATTTTATTCATTTTATTTGACATCTTAGGAAAAGCATAAAAAATCAGAAAATGGTTAGTTTAATCTGGGAATTTTTGCTATAGGTTAGTTCTAACCTTAAGAAAATTATGAATAAATAAAAATGTTGGTTTAGGAATTTTCTTTATTTTTGTGAATATTTTACTTTTAATTGTTTCTTATTGAATATAGTTTGTACTTGATTTTGTAGATTTTAGTTTAGGCAGTCCCCTTAATATTTTTAGGTCAATCTTTTTAGGGCAATTAGATATATATATTAGGTACCCCTGGATTTTATTCCATATTTTTTTAGGAATATTTTTTAGGTAGTTTTAATTAGAGAACTTTAGGTGATCAGATTAGGGTTTATACACAACTTAGGTGCATTAAAACAATTTCTTTTGGATTTTTAGATTGAATTAGGACCTGGGGCATATAGGGTATTAAGGGTAGGTATAGTAGATCCCCTAGAAATAATATTAGAATTTTCCCTACTATATTAATATTTTTAGTATATTTTGTAATTTGTTTGATTGTATGGTGTGCCCTTTTGGGGTTTATATTGTTTGTGTGGGCTTATTGGGCTTTGCTTGGGGTGTGGGCTTGGTTTGAAGAGCATGATGATGGAGCATATTGAAGACAAAGTTGAAGCTGAAGATCAAAGCTTGATGAAGATGCTTGGCTTGCTTGAAGCTGTTTGAAGACCTAGGACATAGGAGCTAGATAGAGCCTTAGAATAGAAAATTTCTTCACAAATATGAATGGCTTCTTTTGCCTCTATTCTTCTCAATGATTAAAAGTCTCTCCTTGATACTCACCTCCCTCCTTTGGAAGGATCAGTGACTGTATCTAAGAGATAGAACTTTGAGAGAAATAGTCTGTATTATGTTAACTGTTTGTAGGCCACCTTTGGTAGTTGTTGCACCCTAAAATTTGACCAACCGGTGCCACTTCCGGTTTATGCTTCGACGCATTTCGCATTCGCATTTACATACTGCATATAGTGCATCTTCTCAATCATAGTGATTTTATCGGGATTACAGCCCTGCTGTCGCTTTTCGGGTATCTCGCGCGCTTCCTAGGTGTTTTCAGTTCGCAGTGATTTTGGAGGTTCTTGGTGTCGGGGTTTACGGTTTTGCTTCGATCTGGTCTCGCGCTCTCTTTTATGTTGGTTATTTGCCTTTGTTTTCATTTTTTAGGATTTAATAGCCTCTTGTAGATTTTAAATAGGTTTTATAGATTTTCTAGAATAAATAGATTTCTTTTAATATTTTTAATAGTTTTAAACCCTTTTTAGAATTTATAAATTGTTTTTAAATAGATTTTAGAATAAACTTCTTTTTTTAGATATTAAGTCATTTTTTAGATAATAGTTTAATAGAACTTTTTTTAATAGGTTTTAAATAGAAATTAATAGAGTTTTTCTTTTATTTTTAATAGATATTAATAGATAATAGATTTAGGAATAAATCATTTTTTTGATATTGAATATAGTTTTAATAAATAGTTAAATAGATTTTTAGAATAAATCATATTATATTTTAGATATTAAGTAGAGTTTTTTAATATGATAGAAGTTAGTAGAGTTTTTCTATTAGTTTAGACATTAATTAGAATTAGTAGAAGTTAATAGTTTTAGAGTTTATCAGGATTAATTAGATTAGTTTAATTTTCATTTAGATTTAATTGTAGTTTTAAATTTTTGTTTAGTTAATTCAGTATTAAGTAGGTTTGGTTAATTAGTTAACTAAGTTAAGTCTTTAATCAGTTTTAACTGAGTTTTAGCCTTTAATCCAGTCCAAAGCCATTATTTTCGTGGGCCCAGTTCAGAGTTTGGAGGCCCAAAACTCTCAGTCCAATCCCTCTTGCCACATGTCCAGCTATAAAGCATGCCACGCGGTTCAACCTAAGGAAGCCACCTCATAATCCACACTCCCAGAATCGTCCACGTTTTCACCCACTATCTCTCCCCCCAGGCCACGCGTGGCATCCATGCACGCTCCCTCACTGCCACTTGTCATCGCCTGAGCTCCACCTGTTGCATGGCCGGCGGCCATGCAACCACCACGCCCAACCGTCTCCGGCAACCCTAACCAACCATTAACCGTCTCCGGCCGCCGTAAACTTCGCCCGAAACTCAAAATACCCAGAATCTTCATCTCTCACCTCTAACATTCATCTTTCTCCGATCATCATTAACATCATCAACGTTCATCAATGTTTCCAGAATTCATCAGCAATCACCAGTTTCCGTTAATCTTTCCAAATCGTCAAGAGTGGCTTCAAACCTTCATCAATTTTCTCACCGATCATCAAAATCATCATCAAGATTTATCTTCTCCAGAAAGCTTCCAGAAAATTTACAACAACGTCTGCATCAAGATCTCCAGAATTTAACCAAACGTTCAACATGTTCGTCATCATTCTCAGATCGTCACCGGACTCAGCAACCTTCAACCGTCCACCTCCAAAGATCCTCCAGATTCAATAGCATTCGTCATCTTTAACGACTTCCCTCAAGATCTCCGTGCGTTCATCAACGGATTGCAAGATCTCCATCAGAGCCTCGCGCATGTTCGTCAAACAGAAAACTACGAGAATCTTCAACAAATCTTCAAGACGCTCCAAGAATGATCATCTTCAAGGAACGATTTGCAGGGATCATCATCATTCAACATCAGACTCCATATGATTTCCATATCTTCATCAGGATTTCAGATCCTCTTCAGATGTGGTCAAGAATCTTCATCTTCATCCGTTCCAGAAATTACCTCGACATCCTCATTCGTTGATCTTCACGAAGGAATCGCGTGTGGTTTCTCTTGTGTTGTTGACAGGTTTGGAACGAAGGTAAAGGAAGACGAAGCTGGGAGTTGAAGGAGAGTGAGACTGAGAAAGGTTGAGAAGAGAGGAGATTGGGAGAATCAATGAGAGAGGGAGAGAGGCTAGACGGCGCATGAACAGTGAAGGAGTTGAGAGGAAAGAGTTAGGGTTCTGAAGTGGATGCGTTGGGCTGGATTTGGGCTTCTAAGGCCCAAGTACTTTTGCAAATCACACACCTCTGTTTTCCTTGTTTCCACCCCCCCGTATGTTCCTTTAGTGGTTGGGCTGGGCCCAACGTATCTTGGGCACTACACCCTCCGTTTTAATTACTTCACCCCCCCTCCCTGTTTTCTATTTGTTTCATTTTTTGGGCTGGGCCTTCAGCTTTTGCTTGTGTACCCCTGTACTCATATGTACCCCCCTTCCCCTTTTGTATCTTTTTATTTTAGTTCTTTATTATAGAATGTTAAAAAAAGAAATGAAAAAAGAATATTGGAAAAAAGAAATGAATAAAAGAATATTTGAAAAAGAATAAAAAAAAAAGAAATATGAAAAGAATAAAAGAAAAATAGTAAAAAAAGAATATAAAAATATTAGATTCAACATTTTCTTTAGAATAGATATTTTCTTCATAGGAGTTTATTTCACCTTTTTAGAGGTAGCTTTAGAAGTCCATTTGTTAGGGGACAATTTCTCACTTGATTTTCCATGATAGATGGATAGGATTTTTTAGAAGTTTATTTCCCGTATTCAATCATTGTAACCCATTTTCAGAATATTAATAAAACGAGATTTGAGCTATGGTCCCGAAAGTAGCCGAACTACAGCTGCTCTGATTTCTCGTACTGAACGAGAATATGTAGGCATAGGATGCGATATCCTAGCGAGCACACTAACAACTAACCTTTTGTTCTCTCGCTGCTATGCGATCGAGACTTTCCCGCTGACGAGTGATTGTTATCCCTTTCTCTTGCCCGAGTGCATTTGAGACCAGACCGTAGCTTAGTTCCCATAGGTTCTCGTACCTCTCAAACCAACTTAATATCTCACTCCTGTGTGAGAACACCCAGTTTAGCCGTAGTTAGCCTGAACTACGAAAGCTCTGATCTTCCATGCTGTGTGGAAGTACGTAGGCACAAGACGCGAAGTCTTGGCGAGCCAATTCCCTGTAGTTTCCCGAACTACGTTGACTCTGACTTTCTCTCTTGAGAATACGTAGACGTAGAGTGCGACGCTCTATCGAGTCAATTCCCTTCCGTTTAGATTTAGCAGCCGTAGATAGATTGTTTTGCATCCTTTAGACAAACCAAGCAAGCGTGGATCCCGTCGAGTACGACGGACGTGAGGGGTGCTAATACCTTCCCCTTGCGTAACCGACTCCCGAATCCAGGTTTTGGTTGCGACGACCATTCCTTTCCCCGTCTTTGCGGTAGGTTTACTTCGAGCGTTTCCTTTCCCTCCTTTGGGATAAATAACGCACGGTGGCGACTTTTCTGTATTGCTGGCGCCGATTTTTGCAGTAGCGACAGCTGGCGACTCTGCTGGGGATTCGATAGTTCCCTATGCATGTGGGATCCAACGTCCCCTAAGAGAGTCAATCCTAGCGCTTGTTTGCTTGTCTATTAGGAGTTTATTTCTGTATAAGTATTATCTGTTGCTGTTGTGCTGTGGGGAGGGTGATACTTTGAGTGATAAGCCGGACCTGGGCTGCTTGAGTATGCATTTAGACGTAGTTGTGGAGATTAGTGGACGAACCTGTTTGTTGAGCAACACAAGTTCCCCACGAAATTCACGCTCATACGAGATTCTCTCCGAGGTGCTTCTTTCCGGTCCTGAGGATCTGAGGGGAGTCCAGACGTGAGGATTGTCGACTCTGGGGACCGATCAATTGGAAGTCAGCTAAGTGAGGCCTCTTCATGAGATGATGGTGCCACTCCTTCTAGGAATTGTATCGTCGCTTATGAAAGTCTGTGACGCTGATGACCGCATAGGATGTCGTGCCTTAGGTCCATACCCTTGAGTGGGGGGTTTTTTGCGAGAAACATGACTTCCAGCCTACCCGCTATCTTGGCGTTCTCTTTTAGAGAGAACGTACTCCGTCAGCAGTATAGCAGTATTCAGAGCGTGTTGTGGGGGGCTGTGATCCCGTGTTTGCTGCATTGCATTGCATTTGCATAAGCATCTTTGCATCATATTGCATAGCATTTCTCCAGTTAGCCAGAGTTCTGATCCAACCTTTGTTTCCTGAAGGTGAGTACTCGGAGTTTGAACTGTTGAAAAATCAGCTGAGTCAGCTCATGGAAACCATAACAGTTATGAATAGAGAAGAAGCTAACATCCAGAGAACTCCGGGGAACAATGTAGCTCAGCCTGTGCAAACCCCTACCAGAGGTATACCTTCTCTCCATGGCACAGAATATCACAGTTTCACTTTCTCTACGCCAGGTTCTCCGAGGATTGTTCCTTCTCCATGGATTGTTCCACCTCCAAGAGTTGTTCCACAGGTTAATGTTCAGAACCCAAGGACTGTTGAGTATACGAGAAGACTTCAGCTGTTGGAAGATCAGATTGATGCCTTGATGAATAAGAATGCTCTTGATCTGAATGCTGCGAGCATGTGTTTAGTGCCAGGCCTTGTGTTGCCTCCGAAGTTCAAGACGCCTAATTTTGAGAAGTACAAAGGGGATAGTTGTCCGAAGTTACATTTGGTTATGTTCTGCAGAAGAATGACTTTGCATGTCACCAATGACAAGCTCATGATTCACTATTTCCAAGATAGTTTGATTGGAGCATCTTTGGATTGGTATATGCAGTTGAAAAGTGATAGCATCAAATCATGGTCAGATTTAGCCAATGCCTTCATGAGGCAATATGATTACAACCTAGATATGGCTCCTAGTCTCGTACATCTGCAAGAATTATCTCGGGCGGAGAATGAATCATTCAGAGGGTATGTGCAAAGATGGAAAGAATTGGCTGCTAGTGTTCAACCACCGCTTCAGGAAAGAGAAATGGTTGACCTCTTCTTCGGTACTCTGAAAGGCCATTATTATGACAAATTGTTCGGTTGTACAAGCTTTGTGGGCCTGATGAGAATGGGGGAGCTTGTTGAGAGAGGACTCAAGAGTGGAAAGCTTCGAGATGCTCCTTATATCCCAGTTGATAAGAATGAGTCAGTTGTCAGTTCTCAAGAAGAGTGGGAAGAAGGAAATGACGTCGTCTCAGAATCTCTAGCATCTCAGGATCGGTTTTCAGACATTTCAAGTCAAGGGTCATCCTGTCGTCGATCGCGTCAGCACGCCCAACGAAGACCAAGGAAACCTGAAAGGTAGTTTACTCAGCTACCGGTGTCGTACAGTCAGTTGTTGCCAGATCTGGTCAGAAGTGGATTGATAGTGCCGAAAGAGACTAATCCAATGATTCCACCGTGTCCTCCAGGTTTCGATGTCAGCGCCCGCTGTGAGTATCATGTTGGGGCACAGGGACATTCAACAAATGATTGTAAGGTGCTTAGAAGCCAGGTTCAGGATCTGTTAGACTCTAACCGGATTTTCATCGCGCCCCAGGGTTTTGTTCAGATTAACGATTCTCCGTCATCCAGTTGTGTGGGTTCGTCAGTTAATGTCATGGAAGACTCCACGGGAAGTGTGTGTTCTGAAGAATGTCAAACGGAGAGTTCAGTTGAATATGGGAGAAGTTTCTAGAGGTTTCTGTGTCGGGTGTCGCATCTGTTTTCTCTGCCTAACCCGTTTAGCTTTTGTGCATTAGTGTTTGCTGACCATCACCAGGATTGTTGGCTGGGGTCATTGTATTCGTACTCATTCATGCTTACGTGCTGCTTTTGTTGGTTGTACATGTGCGGGAGGTGTTCGTCTGGGTGCTTATAGCTTGAGTTTCTCTTTGTCTTGTCATGAATATGTGTTTGCTTTCTGCATTGCATTATCATTTAACAGGTACATCAGAACCGTGGGTCTTATTTCCTCATTGTCCAGTTTGTTGCAGGAGTTCCTTCAGAGATATGGAACAGAATCAGGTTGAATTGATTGAAGTCCAAAGCCAGCTGGGGCAGATGATGAGAGACATGCAAGAGATGCGTCTTGAGCAGAAGATCCTCAAAGAGGAAAATAGTCGGCTGAAGACCCAAATGAGCTTGATAATGGAAGTAGTCAAGAATGTGCTTAGGAAAGAGGATGATCAGCTATTTGAAGCCGCAGTGAAGGAGCTCGTGCCACTTGTGCCTGGGGAACCTGAGCTTAACGAACGTGTTGACAGACATCAACAACAACAACAAAGGATACGTCCGGCGCAACGAAGGATTCAGGAGGGGAGGCCAAAGAGGGTATTTGAGGCGCCACCTTCAACGTATGCTGAGCTTTTTCAGACTTTATTGAGGTTTAAAATGGTTGAAAAAAGAACAATGGAACTGCCCAAGGGAACGATACCGCCTTATGGATACGATACCAGTAAGCAATGTGAATTTCATTCTGGGGCACTCGGACACGACATCGAGAGTTGTCATGCTTTTAAGCACAATGTTCAAGACCTGATTGACTCAAAAGATATTGAATTCACGCCAAGCGGTGTAGCTGTACGTATTGGTCATATCCCAGTTTATGCTAAGATGATGGATGCTTCTAAAGTTGCAGTAGGTCAGAAACGTATCCTGGACTCCATGGTGTCAGAATCTCCATGCCCACAACTGTTGCCTATTCCTGGGGCAGATCTGAGAAAGAAAATGGCTAAGCATAAGGAGTGCCTTAATCAGTACGGTGGAAATCAAGAAACCGATGTTGTATTTGCTATGAAGGTTGTTCAACAGTCAACCCGATACCAGCGACACCAGCAACGACCTCAACAGCAGCAAGGGCAACAACATCGCAATCAGCGAAGAGCTCAAAATCAGAGGCCAGTGAGGGTATTTAATGTGCCTCCGATGCCGTATGCCGAACTTCTTCAGACGTTGCTACGATTACAGTTGGTTGAGAAGAGGATGTTAGCCCCGCTGACAGGTACGCCTCCAGCAGGGTATGATATCAATGAGCATTGTGATTTCCATTCAGGAGCACCGGGGCACAACATTGAAGATTGTCTGGCCTTCAAGCACAAGGTGCAGGACCTACTTGATAGTACAACTATCAACTTCGGGCAGGAAGGGCCCAAAATCATCTGAATGAGGAGGAGGGGCTCTATAATTTGGTTGGTTCGCTGAAAGCAGATCAGGACAACATCGAGTTGCCTCTAATAACTGATTGTGAAGATGGCTGGTTCAGCAGCAGGACAGATGTGAAAGCCCGGTTCTCGGAAGCTGGCATTTTTCTTTGTTATCTTGCCATTTCTTTACGTTTGTAGTTTCTTTCCTGTTTAAATTGCAATCTTGTTCGTAAAACTTGTTGTTTTCATTCAATTGATGATAATGAAATAAATATGCATGTTTTGATTAAATCCATTCGTGTTCACTAATTGTTTTTACAAATGTCCAATGCTTGGTTAAGAAGGATCTGAGGAGGACGACGAAAATGAACGACATGCAACTTCCGATATTGTATGCTTTTGAAATAAAACCTGCTGATGATGTACAGGCATTGTTTCAAATCCCTAAACACCGGCGATATAAGGAAGATAATCCCTTGCCAACCCCTTTGAGCCTAGTAGAATGAGTTCTTTCTGAAAACGAAAAACCCTCCATCTTTAACCTGGGGCAGGGTAGGTGTTAGCTAATTTGGTCGAGCGTTCAAGTTGCAAAAGGAGTGTCCGTTCGAGGATCAATCACACCTCTAGAGGTCGTGCCTAAAAAACCACAGTGGTTAAATCAAGAGCGAGACAATCACATTATTCTCCAATGAGTCAGGCAACCAGTGTCACACGACTTGTTCGAAGAGAAAAAAAAAAGAATCAAAAGCCCGCTAAGTCAAAACTTCAAAACAAATGACTTAGGCAAAAATGAGGGTATCCCGCTGGACTTAAAAAAATCAAAAGAAACTCAAAAGGAGTCAGTCCAGGCAAAAGTTAGGGATAAGAAAATGAGAAAAGGAAAAAGAAAAGGATTAAAAAAAATCCTCAAATGAAATACGAGTCGTGTGACCTCAAGTGTCAAAGACGAAGAGTGAGTAACTGTCACTCCAAAAACTCATGGTTTCTCGAACTATCACTCCTATCTTTCAGCCTCTGAGAGGTGAGCGCTAAGGTCGAATTAGCTGAACATAGGATGGGAGAACATCAAGGAGAATGGGTGGGTTAAAATAAACTTTGAGCCTTTATCCTTTCCTTCAAAGCCGTGAACCTGGCCATGTTATAACCTTCAAAAGTCCTAATTGAAGCAGGTTTGTTTCGAAAGCATACTTCGGTAAAGATTGCGTCGAAACTGGCTCCTAAAACGGTTCTTCATACCATGTTGGTATTTATGTTGATATTCTTGATAAATAATTTGTGCATTATATGCCATAAACTGTTTTTTCCTTTTCCCAGTGAACAGATTGGATGTCAAAGTTGTCATATGCGTTGCATTAGTATATCTTTCATGCATAACAACTTGTTTTACTTACGAGTAAGCGCTTGACAGCAGGAAAGTTTTCTACAATGGAAGGTATGGTCAGGATAGAATACAGAACGCCCGAATGCTCCGCAAGCCAGGACAAGCTACATCCAGTGATCCCCAGTCAGGTCAGCCTTTCGAAGTCAGTTATCCTGGGGCAATCAGGTTGAGATTCGGTAAATATCTCGTAGTCAGGGGCACTACTCTGAATCAGATAATCAGGGGAAAAGTCATTGCAGTCAGGGGCAGGCCATCTTAAGAGCGCAGAAGTTATTCTTTATTCGAGAAGCATTTGATGTGAAGTATCTCTCCGAAGTTCAGAATGCTGGGGCATTTCATATCAGACCATCAGGGTACAGATTTTCAGATTTCCTTTTGAGGAGCATCACCACAGAGATCTCACAGGCTGGGGCATATCAGAAATAAAAGAATTGTTCTTCTCCGTATTGCCAGAGCTACTCGAGCAGATTCAGTCAATCTTAAAGTGTGAGACGAATGTCGGGAAGTCGTGTCACCATCCCTTGACTCTTCAACCAGAAAACTGTGTATTCAGACATAATGTTTTCCAGCGTCAGTTGTACCTGACCCATCACAGATAGCCTAAAAGCCCAAATCCATGTTGGCGATCACTGTGAGGCCCATCCGTGTTGGCGCATCAGTTTCCAAATCCAATCTTCATCAGTACGCAGGAGGACTCCGTCTATTTTCCCCAGCAAAAGACCGCTTTTCATTGGCACGAGTAAGCTATCTCCAGGGGAGTCCAATCATACTTGGCACATATGTCATTCCCCAGCGGAGTTGATTTCACTCTTCCAGCATTTATTTTGCTGGAATGATTCTGTGATATCCGGTTTATCCCCAGCGGACTTGGCTTCGTGTTCAGCATTTATTTTGCCGAAGTGGTTTTCTGTACCCGACTTTCTCCAGCAGCCCGAGCCTGCATTAGCATATTGCATATATCATCATATTTGCATCATACTTGCATTTCATTTTCAAAATGCGTAGCATTTCCATCCTAAATGGAGCATTACGCCCTAGAAAGATTCAAACATATGCATATGCATACGAAGCATAAGCCAAGTTTTCTATCAGCCTCATATGGCACGTAAATTACTCTGTGATCAGTTCAGGGGCATTCATCCAGCAGCAGTGTTCAGACAATTCAGCAGTTTATTCGTATTTCAGATCATACAAAAGTTATGCTTTGATCAATCAGTCATCTGGTATCGACAGACTTTTCTTCCCGTCAATTCATATTGACGATGTGTTCCTCCAATAAAGTGGATTTCTCTGTCTATCATTAGACGTCTTGAGTTCAAATATGGCTTTCTTCCCGTCTATCATTAGACGATGTGAAGTTTCGGGTGATTTTTTTCAGTGGGGTTTCAAGATGGGGTTTCTCTAGCAAGTGGTGTTCTTTCCGTCTATCAGTAGACGATGTGAAGTTTCAGGTGATTTTTCAGCGGGTTTCTTATCGTCAGATCATACGGATGGTGTGTTTCCCCAGCGAGTCTTCTCCGGCTATCTTTAGATGTTGAGAGGTTTCAAAGCGATCTTTCGGATAGTGGTTTTCTTTCTGTTTATTGGATGAGATGACATTTCAAGAGGGATTTGCTGACCGTCAATCCTTATTAACGTCGAGGCTCTTTGAAGAATGTTCGGTTTTCCTGATTGTCGATTCTTATTGACGACATGGCTCTTTGAAGGTGGTTTTCTTCCCGTCGGTCCTTACTGATGATGTGGCCCCTTTAAGGATATTGTTCTTTCCATCAAATCCCGTAGTCGAAAGGATTCTGAAATTTGATGGGTCGTGTTGAAGTGCATATGGTATTCTTTCCGTCTATCTTTAGACGATGTGTTCCTTTGGATTAGGGTTTCTTTCCGTCTATCCTTAGACGATGTGAGTATTGAATTTTTCCTTCGGGATGGATGTCTTTCCGTCTATCCTTAGACGATGTGAGTATTGAAGTGTTCCTTGGATTATGGGTGTCTTTCCGTCTACCCTTAGACGATGTGAGTATGGATTATGGGTGTCTTTCTGTCTATCCTTAGACGATGTGAGTATGGATTATGGGTGTATTTCCGTCTATCCTTAGACGATGTGAGTATTGATTTTTTCCTTCGGGATGGGTGTCTTTCCGTCTATCCTTGGACGATGTGAGTATTGATTTTTTCCTTCGGGATGGGTGTCTTTCCGTCTATCCTTAGACGATGTGAGTATTTATTTTTTCCTTCGGGATGGGTGTCTTTCCGTCTATCCTTAGACGATGTGAGTATTGAATTTTTCCTTCGGGATGGGTGTCTTTCCGTCTACCCTTAGACGATGTGAGTATTGAATTTTTCCTTCGGGATGGGTGTCTTTCCGTCTGCCCTTAGACGATGTGAGTATTGAATTTTTCCTTCGATTTGGGTGTCTTTCCGTCTACCCTTAGACGATGTGAGTATGGATTATAGGTGTCCTTTCGTCTATCCTTGGACGATGTGAGTATATTTCTCTTCCTGTCTATCAGTAGACGATGTGAGAGGATCAGGTGTTTTGTTGCAACCCTCGGGTTTGTTATCTGTGGTATCACGCGGGTAACGGGCATTAAAATCAGGAGTTCTTTACCAGATGATTGATCAGTTTGTTGCCGTGACGACTGGACTCGGTTTTCTGGATTTTATTCCCCAAGCAGTTTTACAGTATATTCTCACGGTTGGCAAATTTTCGGGCTTATTTTGTATTCAACCGTCTTCTACCTCTGAATGTTTGAAGGTTGCGCGCTCTTCAACCCTTCAGGTCCAAGCCGCTTGAATAGGGGCAGCTGTTGCACCCTAAAATTTGACCAACCGGTGCCACTTTTGGTTTATGCTTCGACGCATTTCGCATTCGCATTTACATACTGCATATAGTGCATCTTCTCAATCATAGTGATTTTATCGGGATTACAGCCCTGCTGTCGCTTTTCGGGTATCTCAGACCGGTTCGGATAATCGGAATTTATTTTGAGAAGTCGCGCGCTTCCTGGGTGTTTTCAGTTCGCAGTGATTTTGGAGGTTCTTGGTGTCGGGGTTTACTGTTTTGCTTCGATCTGGTCTCGCGCTCTCTTTTATGTTGGTTATTTGCCTTTGTTTGCAGTTTTTAGGATTTAATAGCCTCTTGTAGATTTTAAATAGGTTTTATAGATTTTCTAGAATAAATAGATTTCTTTTAATATTTTTAATTGTTTTGAACCCTTTTTAGAATTCATAAATTGTTTTTAAATAGATTTTAGAATAAACTTCTTTTTTTTAGATATTAAGTCATTTTTTAGATAATAGTTTAATAGAACTTTTTTTAATAGGTTTTAAATAGAAATTAATAGAGTTTTTCTTTTATTTTTAATAGATATTAATAGATAATAGATTTAGGAATAAATCATTTTTTTGATATTGAATATAGTTTTAATAAATAGTTAAATAGATTTTTAGAATAAATCATATTATATTTTAGATATTAAGTAGAGTTTTTTAATATGATAGAAGTTAGTAGAGTTTTTCTATTAGTTTAGACATTAATTAGAATTAGTAGAAGTTAATAGTTTTAGAGTTTATCAGGATTAATTAGATTAGTTTAATTTTCATTTAGATTTAATTGTAGTTTTAAATTTCTGTTTAGTTAATTCAGTATTAAGTAGGTTTGGTTAATTAGTTAACTAGGTTAAGTCTTTAATCAGTTTTAACTGAGTTTTAGCCTTTAATCCAGTCCAAAGCCATTATTTTCGTGGGCCCAGTTCAGAGTTTGGAGGCCCAAAACTCTCAGTCCAATCCCTCTTGCCACATGTCCAGCTATAAAGCATGCCACGCGGTTCAACCTAAGGAAGCCACCTCATAATCCACACTCCCATAATCGTCCACGTTTTCACCCACTATCTCTCCCCCCAGGCCACGCGTGGCATCCATGCACGCTCCCTCACTGCCACTTGTCATCGCCTGAGCTCCACCGGTTGCATGGCCGGCGGCCATGCAACCACCACGCCCAACCGTCTCCGGCAACCCTAACCAACCATTAACCGTCTCCGGCCGCCGTAAACTTCGCCGGAAACTCAAAATACCCAGAATCTTCATCTCTCACCTCTAACATTCATCTTTCTTCGATCATCATTAACATCATCAACGTTCATCAATGTTTCCAGAATTCATCAGCAATTACCAGTTTCCGTTAATCTTTCCAAATCGTCAAGAGTGGCTTCAAACCTTCATCAATTTTCTCACCGATCATCAAAATCATCATCAAGATTTATCTTCTCCAGAAAGCTTCTAGAAAATTTACAACAACGTCTGCATCAAGATCTCCAGAATTTAACCAAACGTTCAACACGTTCGTCATCATTCTCAAATCGTCACCGGACTCAGCAACCTTCAACCGTCCACTTCCAAAGATCCTCCAGATTCAATAGCATTCGTCATCTTTAACTACTTCCCTCAAGATCTCCGTGCGTTCATCAACGGATTGCAAGATCTCCATCAGAGCCTCGCGCATGTTCGTCAAACAGAAAACTACGAGAATCTTCAACAAATCTTCAAGACGCTCCAAGAATGATCATCTTCAAGGAACGATTTGCAGGGATCATCATCATTCAACATCAGACTCCATATGATTTCCATATCTTCATCAGGATTTCAGATCCTCTTCAGATGTGGTCAAGAATCTTCATCTCCATCCGTTCCAGAAATTCCCTCGACATCCTCATTCGTTGATCTTCACGAAGGAATCGCGTGTGGTTTCTCTTGTATTGTTGACAGGTTTGGAACGAAGGTAAAGGAAGACGAAGCTGGGAGTTGAAGGAGAGTGATATTGAGAAAGGTTGAGAAGAGAGGAGATTGGGAGAATCAACGAGAGAGGGAGAGAGGCTAGACGGCGCATGAACAGTGAAGTAGTTGAGAGGAAAGAGTTAGGGTTCTGAAGTGGATGCGTTGGGCTGGATTTGGGCTTCTGAGGCCCAAGTACTTTTGCAAATCACACACCTCCGTTTTCCTTGTTTCCACCCCCCGTATGTTCCTTTAGTGGTTGTGCTGGGCCCAACGTATCTTGGGCACTACACCCTCCGTTTTAATTACTTCACCCCCCTCCCTGTTTTCTATTTGTTTCATTTTTTGGGCTGGGCCTTCAGCTTTTGCTTGTGTACCCCTGTACTCATATGTACCCCCCTTCCCCTTTTGTATCTTTTATTTTAGTTCTTTATTATAGAATGTTGAAAAAAGAAATGAAAAAAGAATATTGGAAAAAAGAAATGAATAAAAGAATATTTGAAAAAGAATAAAAAAAAAATATGAAAAGAATAAAAGAAAAATAGTAAAAGAAGAATATAAAAATATTAGATTCAACATTTTCTTTAGAATAGATATTTTCTTCATAGGAGTTTATTTCACCTTTTTAGAGGTAGCTTTAGAAGTCCATTTGTTAGGGGACTATTTCTCACTTGATTTTCCATGATAGATGGATAGGATTTTTTAGAAGTTTATTTCCCGTATTCAATCATTGTAACCCATTTTCAGAATATTAATAAAACGAGATTTGAGCTGTGGTCCCGAAAGTAGCCGAACTACAGCTGCTCTGATTTCTCGTACTGAACGAGAATATGTAGGCATAGGATGCGATATCCTAGCGAGCACACTAACAACTAACCTTTTGTTCTCTCGCTGCTGTGCGATCGAGACTTTCCCGCTGACGACTGATTATTATCCCTTTCTCTTGCCCGAGTGCATTTGAGACCAGACCGTAGCTTAGTTCCATAGGTTCTCGTACCTCTCAAACCAACTTAATATCTCACTCCTGTGTGAGAACACCCAGTTTAGCCGTAGTTAGCATGAACTACGAAAGCTCTGATCTTCCATGCTGTGTGGAAGTACGTAGGCACAAGACGCGAAGTCTTGGCGAGCCAATTCCCTGTAGTTTCCCGAACTACGTTGACTCTGACTTTCTCTCTTGAGAATACGTAGGCGTAGAGTGCGACGCTATATCGAGTCAATTCCCTTCCGTTTAGATTTAGCAGCCGTAGATAGATTGTTTTGCATCCTTTAGACAAACCAGGCAAGCGTGGATCCCGTCGAGTACGACGGACGTGAGGGGTGCTAATACCTTCCCCTTGCGTAACCGACTCCCGAATCCAGGTTTTGGTTGCGACGACCATTCCTTTCCCCGTCTTTGCGGTAGGTTTACTTCGAGCGTTTCCTTTCCCTCCTTTGGGATAAATAACGCACGGTGGCGACTTTTCTGTATTGCCGGCGCTGATTTTCGCAGTAGCGACAGCTGGCGACTCTGCTGGGGATTCGATAGTTCCCTATGCATGTGGGATCCAACGTCCCCTAAGAGAGTCAATCCTAGCGCTTGTTTGCTTGTCTATTAGGAGTTTATTTCTGTATAAGTATTATCTGTTGCTGTTGTGCTGTGGGGAGGGTGATACTTTGAGTGATAAGCCGGACCTGGGCTGCTTGAGTATGCATTTAGACGTAGTTGTGGAGATTAGTGGACGAACCTGTTTGTTGAGCAGACACAAGTTCCCCACGAAATTCACGCTCAGACGAGATTCTCTCCGAGGTGCTTCTTTCCGGTCCTGAGGATCTGAGGGGAGTCCAGACGTGAGGATTGTCGACTCTGGGGACCGATCAATTGGAAGTCAGCTAAGTGAGGCCTCTTCATGAGATGATGGTGCCACTCCTTTTAGGAATCGTATCGTCGCTTATGAAAGTCTGTGACGCTGATGACCTCATAGGATGCCGTGCCTTAGGTCCATACCCGTGAGTGGGGTTTTTTTTGCGAGAAACTTGACTTCCAGCCTACCCGCTATCTTGGCGTTCTCTTTTAGAGAGAACGTACTCCGTCAGCAGTACAGCAGTATTCAGAGCGTGTTGTGGGGGGCTGTGATCCCGTGTTTGCTGCATTGCATTGCATTTGCATAAGCATTTTTGCATCATATTGCATAGCATTTCTCCAGTTAGCCAGAGTTCTGATCCAGCCTTTGTTTCCTGAAGGTGAGTACCCGGAGTTTGAACTGTTGAAAAATCAGCTGAGTCAGCTCATGGAAACCATAACAGTTATGAATAGAGAAGAAGCTAACATCCAGAGAACTCCGGGGAACAATGTAGCTCAGCCTGTGCAAACCCCTACCAGAGGTATACCTTCTCTCCATGGCACAGAATATCACAGTTTCACTTTCTCTACGCCAGGTTCTCCGAGGATTGTTCCTTCTCCGTGGATTGTTCCACCTCCAAGAGTTGTTCCACAGGTTAATGTTCAGAACCCAAGGACTGTTGAGTATACGAGAAGACTTCAGCTGTTGGAAGATCAGATTGATGCCTTGATGAATAAGAATGCTCTTGATCTGAATGCTGCGAGCATGTGTTTAGTGTCAGGCCTTGTGTTGCCTCCGAAGTTCAAGACGCCTAATTTTGAGAAGTACAAAGGGGATAGTTGTCCGAAGTTACATTTGGTTATGTTCTGCAGAAGAATGACTTTGCATGTCACCAATGACAAGGTCATGATTCACTGTTTCCAAGATAGTTTGATTGGAGCATCTTTGGATTGGTATATGCAGTTGAAAAGTGATAGCATCAAATCATGGTCAGATTTAGCCAATGCCTTCATGAGGCAATACGATTACAACCTGGATATGGCTCCTAGTCTCGTACATCTGCAAGAATTATCTCGGGCAGAGAATGAATCATTCAGAGGGTATGTGCAAAGATGGAAAGAATTGGCTGCTAGTGTTCAACCACCGCTTCAGGAAAGAGAAATGGTTGACCTCTTCTTGGGTACTCTGAAAGGCCATTATTATGACAAATTGTTCGGTTGTACAAGCTTTGTGGGCCTGATGAGAATGGGGGAGCTTGTTGAGAGAGGACTCAAGAGTGGAAAGCTTCGAGATGCTCCTTATATCCCAGTTGATAAGAATGAGTCAGTTGTCAGTTCTCAAGAAGAGTGGGAAGAAAGAAATGAGGTCGTCTCAGAATCTCTAGCATCTCAGGATCGGTTTTCAGACATTTCAAGTCAAGGGTCATCCTGTCGTCGATCGCGTCAGCACGCCCAACGAAGACCAAGGAAACCTGAAAGGCAGTTTACTCAGCTACCGGTGTCGTACAGTCAGTTGTTGCCAGATCTGGTCAAAAGTGGATTGATAGTGCCGAAAGAGACTAATCCAATGATTCCACCGTGTCCTCCAGGTTTCGATGTCAGCGCCCGCTGTGAGTATCATGTTGGGGCACAGGGACATTCAACAAATGATTGTAAGGTGCTTAGAAGCCAGGTTCAGGATCTGTTAGACTCTAACCGGATTTTCATCGCGCCCCAGGGTTTTGTTCAGATTAACGATTCTCCGTCATCCAGTTGTGTGGGTTCGTCAGTTAATGTCATGGAAGACTCCACGGGAAGTGTGTGTTCTGAAGAATGTCAAACGGAGAGTTCAGTTGAATATGGGAGAAGTTTCTAGAGGTTTCTGTGTCGGGTGTCGCATCTGTTTTCTCTGCCTAACCCGTTTAGCTTTTGTGCATTAGTGTTTGCTGACCATCACCACGATTGTTGGCTGGGGTCATTGTATTCGTACTCATTCGTGCTTACGTGCTGCTTTTGTTGGTTGTACATGTGTGGGAGGTGTTCGTCTGGGTGCTTATAGCTTGAGTTTCTCTTTGTCTTGTCATGAATATGTGTTTGCTTTCTGCATTGCATTATCATTTAACAGGTACATCAGAACCGTGGGTCTTATTTCCTCATCGTCCAGTTTGTTGCAGGAGTTCCTTCAGAGATATGGAACAGAATCAGGTTGAATTGATTGAAGTCCGAAGCCAGCTGGGGCAGATGATGAGAGACATGCAAGAGATGCGTCTGGAGCAGAAGATCCTCAAAGAGTAAAATAGTCGGCTGAAGACCCAAATGAGCTTGATCATGGAAGTAGTCAAGAATGTGCTTAGGAAAGAGGATGATCAGCTATTTGAAGCCGTAGTGAAGGAGCTCGTGCCACCTGTGCCTGGGGAACCTGAGCTTAACGAACGTGTTGACAGACATCAGCAACAACAACAAAGGATACGTCCGGCGCAACGAAGGATTCAGGAGGGGAGGCCAAAGAGGGTATTTGAGGTTTAAAATGGTTGAAAAAAGAACAATGGAACTGCCCAAGGGAACGATACCTCCTTATGGATACGATACCAGTAAGCAATGTGAATTTCATTCTGGGGCACTCGGACACGACATCGAGAGTTGTCATGCTTTTAAGCACAATGTTCAAGACCTGATTGACTCAAAAGATATTGAATTCACGCCAAGCGGTGTAGCTGTACGTATTGGTCATATCCCAGTTTATGCTAAGATGATGGATGCTTCTAAAGTTGCAGTAGGTCAGAAACGTATCCTGGACTCCATGGTGTCAGAATCTCCATGCCCACAACTGTTGCCTATTCCTGGGGCAGATCTGAGAAAGAAAATGGCTAAGCATAAGGAGTGCCTTAATCAGTACGGTGGAAATCAAGAAACCGATGTTGTATTTGCTACGAAGGTTGTTCAACAGTCAACCCGATACCAGCGACAACAACAACGACCTCAACAGCAGCAAGGGCAACAACATCCCAATCAGCGAAGAGCTCAAAATCAGAGGCCGGTGAGGGTATTTAATGTGCCTCCGATGCCGTATGCCGAAATTCTTCAGACGTTGCTACGATTACAGTTGGTTGAGAAGAGGAAGTTAGCCCCGCTGACAGGTACGCCTCCAGCAGGGTATGATATCAATGAGCACTGTGATTTCCATTCAGGAGCACCGGGGCACAACATTGAAGATTGTCTGGCCTTCAAGCACAAGGTGCAGGACCTACTTGATAGTACAGCTATCAACTTCGGGCAGGAAGGGCCCAAAATCATCTGAATGAGGAGGAGGGGCTCTATAATTTGGTTGGTTCGCTGAAAGCAGATCAGGACAACATCGAGTTGCCTCTAATAACTGATTGTGAAGATGGCTGGTTCAGCAGCAGGACAGATGTGAAAGCCCGGTTCTCGGAAGCTGGCATTTTTCTTTGTTTTATCTTGCCATTTCTTTACGTTTGTAGTTTCTTTCCTGTTTAAATTGCAATCTTGTTCGTAAAACTTGTTGTTTTCATTCAATTGATGATAATGAAATAAATATGCATGTTTTGATTAAATCCATTTGTGTTCACTAATTGTTTTTACAAATGTCCAATGCTTGGTTAAGAAGGATCTGAGGAGGACGACGAAAATGAACAACATGCAACTTCCGATATTGTATGCTTTTGAAATAAAACCTGCTGATGATGTACAGGCATTGTTTCAAATCCCTAAACACCGGCGATATAAGGAAGATAATCCCTTGCCAACCCCTTTGAGCCTAGTAGTAGGAGTTCTATCTGAAAACGAAAAACCCTCCATCTTTAACCTGGGGCAGGGTAGTTGTTAGCTAATTTGGCCGAGCGTTCAAGTTGCAAAAGGAATGTCCGTTCGAGGATCAATCACACCTCTAGAGGTCGTGCCTAAAAAACCACAGTGGTTAAATCAAGAGCGAGACAATCACATTATTCTCCAATGAGTCAGGCAACCAGTGTCACACGACTTGTTCGAAGAGAAAAAAAAAGAATCAAAAGCCCGCTAAGTCAAAACTTCAAAACAAATGACTTAGGCAAAAATGAGGGCATCCCGCTGGACTTAAAAAAATCAAAAGAAACTCAAAAGGAGTCAGTCCAGGCAAAAGTTAGGGATAAGAAAACGAGAAAAGGAAAAAGAAAAGGATTAAAAAAAAATCCTCAAATGAAATACGAGTCGTGTGACCTCAAGTGTCAAAGACGAAGAGTGAGTAACTGTCACTCCAAAAACTCATGGTTTCTCGAACTATCACTCCTATCTTTCAGCCTCTAAGAGGTGAGTGCTAAGGTCGAATTAGCTGAACATAGGATGGGAGAACATCAAGGAGAATGGGTGGGTTAAAATAAAATTTGAGCCTTTATCCTTTCCTTCAAAACCGTGAACCTGACCACGTTATAACCTTCAAAAGTCCTAATTGAAGCAGGTTTGTTTCGAAAGCATACTTCGGTAAAGATTGTGTCGAAACTGGCTCCTAAAACGGTTCTTCATACCATGTTGGTATTTATGTTGATATTCTTGATAAATAATTTGTGCATTATATGCCATAAAGTGTTTTTTCCTTTTCCCAGTGAACAGATTGGATGTCAAAGTTGTCATATGCGTTGCATTAGTATATCTTTTATGCATAACAACTTGTTTTACTTACGAGTAAGCGCTTGACAGCAGGAAAGTTTTCTACAATGGAAGGTATGGTCAAGATAGAATACAGAACGCCCGAATGCTCCGCTAGCCAGGACAAGCTACATCCAGTGATCCTCAGTCAGGTCAGCCTTTCGAAGTCAGTTATCCTGGGGCAATCAGGTTGAGATTCGGTAAATATCTCGTAGTCAGGGGCACTACTCTGAATCAGATAATCAGGGGCAAAGTCATTGCAGTCAGGGGCAGGCCATCTTAAAAGCGCAGAAGTTATTCTTTATTCGAGAAGCATTTGATGTGAAGTATCTCTCCGAAGTTCAGAATGCTAGGGCATTTCATATCAGACCATCAGGGTACAGATTTTCAGATTTCCTTTTGAGGAGCATCACCACAGAGATCTCACAGGCTGGGGCATATCAGAAATAAAAGAATTGTTCTTCTCCGTATTGCCAGAGCTACTCGAGCAGATTCAGTCAATCTTAAAGTGTGAGACGAATGTCGGGAAGTCGTGTCACCATCCCTTGACTCTTCAACCAGAAAACTGTGTATTCAGACAGAATGTTTTCCAGCGTCAGTTGTACCTGACCCATCACAGATAGCCTAAAAGCCCAAATCCATGTTGGCGATCACTGTGAGGCCCATCCGTGTTGGCGCATCAGTTTCCAAATCCAATCTTCATCAGTACGCAGGAGGACTCCGTCTATTTTCCCCAGCAAAAGACCGCTTTTCATTGGCACGAGTAAGCTATCTCCAGGGGAGTCCAATCATACTTGGCACATATGTCATTCCCCAGCGGAGTTGATTTCACTCTTCCAGCATTTATTTTGCTGGAATGATTCTGTGATATCCGGTTTATCCCCAGCGGACTTGGCTTCGTCTTCAGCATTTATTTTGCCGAAGTGGTTTTCTGTACCCGACTTTCTCCAGCAGCCCGAGCCTGCATTAGCATATTGCATATATCATCATATTTGCATCATACTTGCATTTCATTTTCAAAATGCGTAGCATTTCCATCCTAAATGGAGCATTACGCCCTAGAAAGATTCAAACATATGCATATGCATACGAAGCATAAGCCAGGTTTTCTATCAGCCTCATATGGCACGTAAATTACTCTGTGATCAGTTCAGGGGCATTCATCCAGCAGCAGTGTTCAGACAATTCAGCAGTTTATTCGTATTTCAGATCATACAAAAGTTATGCTTTGATCAATCAGTCATCTGGTATCGACAGACTTTTCTTCCCGTCAATTCATATTGACGATGTGTTCCTCCAATAAAGTGGATTTCTCTGTCTATCATTAGACGTCTTGAGTTCAAATATGGCTTTCTTCCCGTCTATCATTAGACGATGTGAAGTTTCGGGTGATTTTTTTCAGTGGGGTTTCAAGATGGGGTTTCTCTAGCAAGTGGTGTTCTTTCCGTCTATCAGTAGACGATGTGAAGTTTCAGGTGATTCTTCAGCGGGTTTCTTATCGTCAGATCATACGGATGGTGTGTTTCCCCAACGAGTCTTCTCCGGCTATCTTTAGATGTTGAGAGGTTTCAAAGTGATCTTTCGGATAGTGGTTTTCTTTCTGTTTATTGGATGAGATGACATTTCAAGAGGGATTTGCTGACCGTCAATCCTTATTAACGTCGAGGCTCTTTGAAGAATGTTCGGTTTTCCTGATTGTCGATTCTTATTGACGACATGGCTCTTTGAAGGTGGTTTTCTTCCCGTCGGTCCTTACTGATGATGTGGCCCCTTTAAGGATATTGTTCTTTCCATCAAATCCCGTAGTCGAAAGGATTCTGAAATTTGATGGATGGTGTTGAAGTGCATATGGTATTCTTTCCGTCTATCTTTAGACGGTGTGTTCCTTTGGATTAGGGTTTCTTTCCGTCTATCCTTAAACGATGTGAGTATTGAATTTTTCCTTCGGGATGGATGTCTTTCCGTCTATCCTTAGACGATGTGAGTATTGAAGTTTTCCTTGGATTATGGGTGTCTTTCCGTCTACCCTTAGACGATGTGAGTATGGATTATGGGTCTCTTTCCGTCTATCCTTAGACGATGTGAGTATGGATTATGGGTGTCTTTCCGTCTATCCTTAGACGATGTGAGTATTGATTTTTTCCATCGGGATGGGTGTCTTTCCGTCTATCCTTAGACGATGTGAGTATTGATTTTTTCCTTCGGGATGGGTGTCTTTCCGTCTATCCTTAGACGATGTGAGTATTGATTTTTTCCTTCGGGATGGGTGTCTTTCCGTCTATCCTTAGACGATGTGAGTATTGAATTTTTCCTTCGGGATGGGTGTCTTTCCGTCTACCCTTAGACGATGTGAGTATTGAATTTTTCCTTCGATTTGGGTGTCTTTCCGTCTACCCTTAGACGATGTGAGTATGGATTATGGGTTTCCTTTCGTCTATCCTTGGACGATGTGAGTATATTTCTCTTCCTGTCTATCAGTAGACGATGTGAGAGGATCAGGTGTTTTGTTGCAACCCTCGGGTTTGTTATCTGTGGTATCACGCGGGTAACGGGCATTAAAATCAGGAGTTCTTTACCAGATGATTGATCAGTTTGTTGCCGTGACGACTGGACTCGGTTTTCTGGATTTTATTCCCCAAGCAGTTTTACAGTATATTCTCACGGTTGGCAAATTTTCGGGCTTATTTTGTATTCAACCGTCTTCTACCTCTGAATGTTTGAAGGCTGCGCGCTCTTCAACCCTTCAGGTCCAAGCCGCTTGAATAGAGACAGCTGTTGCACCCTAAAATTTGACCAACCGGTGCCACTTTCGATTTATGCTTCGACGCATTTCGCATTCGCATTTACATACTGCATATAGTGCATCTTCTCAATCATAGTGATTTTATCGGGATTACAGCCCTGCTGTCGCTTTTCGGGTATCTCAGACCGGTTCGGATAATCGGAATTTATTTTGAGAAGTCGCGCGCTTCCTGGGTGTTTTCAGTTCGCAGTGATTTTGGAGGTTCTTGGTGTCGGGGTTTACTGTTTTGCTTCGATCTGGTCTCGCGCTCTCTTTTATGTTGGTTATTTGCCTTTGTTTGCATTTTTTAGGATTTAATAGCCTCTTGTAGATTTTAAATAGGTTTTATAGATTTTCTAGAATAAATAGATTTCTTTTAATATTTTTAATTGTTTTAAACCCTTTTTAGAATTTATAAATTGTTTTTAAATAGATTTTAGAATAAACTTCTTTTTTTTAGATATTAAGTCATTTTTTAGATAATAGTTTAATAGAACTTTTTTTAATAGGTTTTAAATAGAAATTAATAGAGTTTTTCTTTTATTTTTAATAGATATTAATAGATAATAGATTTAGGAATAAATCATTTTTTTGATATTGAATATAGTTTTAATAAATAGTTAAATAGATTTTTAGAATAAATCATATTATATTTTAGCTATTAAGTAGAGTTTTTTAATATGATAGAAGTTAGTAGAGTTTTTCTATTAGTTTAGACATTAATTAGAATTAGTAGAAGTTAAAAGTTTTAGAGTTTATCAGGATTAATTAGATTAGTTTAATTTTCATTTAGATTTAATTGTAGTTTTAAATTTCTGTTTAGTTAATTCAGTATTAAGTAGGTTTGGTTAATTAGTTAACTAGGTTAAGTCTTTAATCAGTTTTAACTGAGTTTTAGCCTTTAATCCAGTCCAAAGCCATTATTTTCGTGGGCCCAGTTCAGAGTTTGGAGGCCCAAAACTCTCAGTCCAATCCCTCTTGCCACATGTCCAGCTATAAAGCATGCCACGCGGTTCAACCTAAGGAAACCACCTCATAATCCACACTCCCATAATCGTCCACGTTTTCACCCACTATCTCTCCCCCCAGGCCACGCGTGGCATCCATGCACGCTCCCTCACTGCCACTTGTCATCGCCTGAGCTCCACCGGTTGCATGGCCGACGGCCATGCAACCACCACGCCCAACCGTCTCCGGCAACCCTAACCAACCATTAACCGTCTCCGGCCGCCGTAAACTTCGCCGGAAACTCAAAATACCCAGAATCTTCATCTCTCACCTCTAACATTCATCTTTCTCCGATCATCATTAACATCATCAACGTTCATCAACGTTTCCAGAATTCATCAGCAATCACCAGTTTCCGTTAATCCTTCCAAATCGTCAAGAGTGGCTTCAAACCTTCATCAATTTCCTCACCGATCATCAAAATCATCATCAAGATTTATCTTCTCCAGAAAGCTTCCAGAAAATTTACAACAACGTCTGCATCAAGATCTCCAGAATTTAACCAAACGTTCAACACGTTCGTCATCATTCTCAGATCGTCACCGGACTCAGCAACCTTCAACCGTCCACCTCCAAAGATCCTCCAGATTCAATAGCATTCGTCATCTTTAACGACTTCCCTCAAGATCTCCGTGCGTTCATCAACGGATTGCAAGATCTCCATCAGAGCCTCGCGCATGTTCGTCAAACAGAAAACTACGAGAATCTTCAACAAATCTTCAAGACGCTCCAAGAATGATCATCTTCAAGGAATGATTTGCAGGGATCGTCATCATTCAACATCATACTCCATATGATTTCCATATCTTCATCAGGATTTCAGATCCTCTTCAGATGTGGTCAAGAATCTTCATCTCCATCCGGTCCAGAAATTCCCTCGACATCCTCATTCGTTGATCTTCACGAAGGAATCGCGTGTGGTTTCTCTTGTGTTGTTGACAGGTTTGGAACGAAGGTAAAGGAAGACGAAGCTGGGAGTTGAAGGAGAGTGAGACTGAGAAAGGTTGAGAAGAGAGGAGATTGGGAGAATCAACGAGAGAGGGAGAGAGGCTAGACGGTGCATGAACAGTGAAGGAGTTGAGAGGAAAGAGTTAGGGTTCTGAAGTGGATGCGTTGGGCTGGATTTGGGCTTCTGAGGCCCAAGTACTTTTGCAAATCACACACCTCCGTTTTCCTTGTTTCCACCACCCCCCCCCCCCCCCCGTATGGTCCTTTAGTGGTTGGGCTGGGCCCAACGTATCTTGGGCACTACACTCTCCGTTTTAATTACTTCACCCCCTCCCTGTTTTCTATTTGTTTCATTTTTTGGGCTGGGCCTTCAGCTTTTGCTTGTGTACCCCTGTACTCATATGTACCCCCCTTCCCCTTTTGTATCTTTTTCTTTTAGTTCTTTATTATAGAATGTTGAAAAAAGAAATGAAAAAAGAATATTGGAAAAAAGAAATGAATAAAAGAATATTTGAAAAAGAATATAAAAAAAAAAGAAATATGAAAAGAATAAAAGAAAAATAGTAAAAAAAGAATATAAAAATATTAGATTCAACATTTTCTTTAGAATAGATATTTTCTTCATAGGAGTTTATTTCACCTTTTTAGAGGTAGCTTTAGAAGTCCATTTGTTAAGGGACTATTTCTCACTTGATTTTCCATGATAGATGGATAGGATTTTTTAGAAGTTTATTTCCCGTATTCAATCATTGTAACCCATTTTCAGAATATTAATAAAACGAGATTTGAGCTGTGGTCCCGAAAGTAGCCGAACTACAGCTGCTCTGATTTCTCATACTGAACGAGAATATGTAGGCATAGGATGCGATATCCTAGCGAGCACACTAACAACTAACCTTTTGTTCTCTCGCTGCTGTGCGATCGAGACTTTCCCTCTGACGACTGATTGTTATCCCTTTCTCTTGCCCGAGTGCATTTGAGACCAGACCGTAGCTTAGTTCCCATAGGTTCCCGAACCTCTCAAACCAACTTAATATCTCACTCCTGTGTGAGAACACCCAGTTTAGCCGTAGTTAGCCTGAACTACGAAAGCTCTGATCTTCCATGCTGTGTGGAAGTACGTAGGCACAAGACGCAAAGTCTTGGCGAGCCAATTCCCTGTAGTTTCCCGAACTACGCTGACTCTGACTTTCTCTCTTGAGAATACGTAGGCGTAGAGTGCGACGCTCTATCGAGTCAATTCCCTTCCGTTTAGATTTAGCAGTCGTAGATAGATTGTTTTGCATCCTTTAGACAAACCAAGCAAGCGTGGATCCCGTCGAGTACGACGGACGTGAGGGGTGCTAATACCTTCCCCTTGCGTAACCGACTCCCGAATCCAGGTTTTGGTTGCGACGACCATTCCTTTCCCCGTCTTTGCGGTAGGTTTACTTCGAGCGTTTCCTTTCCCTCCTTTGGGATAAATAACGCACGGTGGCGACTCTTCTGTATTGCCGGCGCCGATTTTCGCAGTAGCAACAGTAGTCAACAGACTGTTTAACATCCAAACTCATCTTGTGAGCTGTTTATCATCTAGGAGAGTTTGATTTGAATAAGCCCTTGAAGATTGAGGATGAAGTTCGTTGCCTTGAAGACTGATAGAAGCAGGAGCTTGTGCTGTCAGGTTTTTGCTGTTTAGATTTGTTGGTGCTGTTTAGAGCTGGTGATGTATTGTTTGAGTTTCTTGACTGTATTGTTTGTTAATTTTCCCCTTGAGGTTGAAGTGAAGTTGTTTCACTTTGCCCATTGTTTTCTAGGTTCGAGGTTGAGTGGGACTCCTTTGCCTCGCTTGTACTGCTGCATTCATGCATTTTACTGCTTTACTGTATATATGTTGTTTCTTTTCTGTTTATCCCTTAGGATCTCTGTTTCTCTCTGCGCAAGAGAGAAATATGACAGACACTAGGCTTTCATCCAAGCATGACAACATTAGGGTAGATTTTGATTCCCTTTTCAACCATAGGTTTTAGAGTTGTTGTTTCTCTTCTATCTCAAAACAATCAGAAAAATACAATAAAAGGATAAACATCAATAAAAGACAGTTCTTGCGTAAAAGACTGTAAACCAATCAAACACGTCATTTTTGTCCGCTTGGACCCATAATTAGGAGAAAACCTTTTTTCAGAAGAATAAAAACAATCAAGACAGACTTGTGTCGTACGTGGCCCGACCTACGTTTGCTCTGATCTTTCATGCTGTATGAAAGTACGTAGGCATAGGATGCGATATCCTAGCGAGCAACCTTCCCCTCCTTTCCCGTAGGTAGGCGAACTACGTTGACTCTGATTTCTCGTTCCAGACGGGAATACGTAGGCATAAATTGCGATACTTTGCCGAGTCATTTTATTTTCTTTTAACCCCAGACCTGTAGAATAGATAGAATAACAATCCGTACCAGAAACAAGCATGGATCCCGTCGAGTACGACGGACGTGAGGGGTGCTAATACCTTCCCCTTGCGTAACCGACTCCCGAATCCAGGATTTGGTTGCGATGACCATTCCTTTCCCGTCTTTGCGGTAGGTTTACTTCGAGCGTTTCCTTTCCCTCCGTTGGGATAAATAACGCACGGTGGCGACTCTTCTGTTCAGCCGACGCCGATTTTCGCAGTAGCGACAATAGGATTTGTAGAACTCAAGTTATGGCTTTGACAAGTCAAGGGCATTTTGGTCATTTGGAGATTATAGGTCATTTCAACCATAAGGCCATAACTCCCATTTCCAAGCTTCAAATGGGAAAATGTTCAACATCAAACTTGTTCAAAATGATGTTTTAAGGCAAGTCAAGAGGTCATGAGATGTTGGAAATTCTTGTAGCTCAAAGTTGCAAAAATGACCTAAAATAAGGGTATAAGTTAAATGAACCAAAGTTGGAAATTGATACTTTTGATCTACACATCCAAACCAAGGCATGTAATAGGTCATTTTGACTCTAAAAAACATTTTAAGAATATTGGTTTAGCCACATTTTTGAGTTGAGGTGTGATTTGTGGACTTGCTTTGAAAAGTAGTTACTTACATCTTAAGTAACATTTGCAAAACTCAAATTCAAGGCATGATCAAGATCCCTTGCAAGCCAAACACTTCCAAAATGTCATGAGGGGAGAAATTGGAAGGGAATGGGATTCATTTCAAGCTGTTTGCAGAGTTGTGCACACCATGGCATATAAGTGAACTTCTCATGTCATGAGAGATTGGATTTCTCATTAGAAGGATCTAGAGGGTTCTAGATCATCCACACATGTTCTATATATTGAGTAGAAGAGGTTCAGATGAAAGGTTGGTGATGATTGAAGGAGAGAGCAGAGATTGAGATTGAGATTTCATTGCTTGCAACTGAATTCGGTTACATCATTTCACTCACTTTCCTTCCATTTTCTTGATTGCAATCTCTTCCATGGATGCTAGGGAATGATTCTAGATCATAATCGAAGGGAATTCGTGGCTGATTGGTGTTCTTGAGCTCAGATTTCTCCACCTGCAACTCAGATTCGAATCCAAGAGTTGAAGCCATTTCAATCAATTCTATTGATTCACTGAAGGAGTCTGGAGCATTTGAGGGCTTGATTTGAGGTCTTGCTACTTCTGTGCACGCGAAATTTTCAGGTTGGTAACCTTTGATCTCTGGCTTGTTTTAGGTAGAATCAATAGGAATTAAGATGTTAGATGCATTGTAGAATGGTGTAGGAAGGTTTTCAGATAATTAATTTGAGAATTAGTGACCAATTAAGGATGTTACCATTTTTGGTTGAGAATTGGTTCTTGCGAATCTTGAGCATTTAGGTTGAATTAATGGTATGAGTGAGTTCTTTGTGAGATTTGGGACAAGTTTCATTTATAAACCACTTGCAATGGAGGATCCTAGAGAGAGTTAGGGTTGGGGACGATGACCGGAGCACCACCGGTGGTGGCCGGAGCTGCGCGCGAGGTTCAGAGATTCAAAAGGTTGAAGATGATCCCAGAGCCCTTGGATCAGGGTAGGACCTTTGACCAGATGAAGATCCAACGACCACGCGTGTGTTTCATTCTGTGAAGGATCTGAGTTTTAATGAAACGCATCGTTTCATTTAGTTGCTGATTTTGGGCTTAGTGAATTGGTTGATACCTGCACCCCCCTGATGGCCCAATCCATGATATGAACTGGATTTTATTTCTATCTGCACCGTGCATTTTTTATTTTACTTGGATTTTCTTTAATTTCTTCATTTTATACATGGTTCATAATTAAATCATAAAAAATGGAAAAATAAGTCAATTAACCCCATTCTTTTTGCATTAGATTCACGATAGGGTCTAGTATTTTTTAGATAAAAATATTTTTATTTCATGAATTTTCTGATTTTATGGGAATTTTCACATTTTAATTGATATTAAAATAGTCATGTTTAATACTTGATTTTGTGAATTTTGTGTGATCATGTGTTGATGATTTTGATCTTGATTTTTTGTGTGTGGTTAGCATAAATATGCATGCTCCCAATAAATTTTTCTCACATTTTTGTGATGAACATAGGTGGTAGTTTAGGTTGAAACCTTTTGAAGCTCCATTTTTAGGGTTTATGGTTGATACCTTTGGATTTAGGACTTAATTGTAGGACTTAATAGATGATTTAGTCCCTGGTTTTTGTATGAGGCATTCTTAATTGAGTTAGGGTCCCTTAGGATTTTTTGTAGAAATTTATAAGATAGTTTACTATTTTTGATTGATTTTAGTTTAGGTGCTAGTTTTAGATGATTCTAAGGTATTAACTCAACTAGATTAACATCTTTAGTTCCCTTAGATTAGGGTTTTGTTTCTCTTGCTCTTGGATGATGATGAAGACAAGTTGAAGATGCATTGGATTGCTTGAAGAGGCTTAGATTTGAAGATCTTCCCTTCTTGTGGTGTAGTTTTGATTAGGTTAAGATTAGGGTTTTGTAGGCAGAGCTTCTAGATAGTTCTCTTTCTTCATAAACATGGATGATGTTGATCACTTCCATTCTTCCCTATGATGAAAGGTCCCTTTGTAAAGGCCTCATCCCTCCTTTGGTAGGATGTGTGGCTCTTTGCAAATTGGTAGAATCTTTGAGGGTCCCTTTCTCTGATGACAGGATGCTCAGTGGTGACCTTTGGTCTTCACTCTGCTACCAATCATCCAAACTTTGCTCTGGATAGATGAATCTTTCTCCCTTGTTAGAGGATGGAGTTCCTTGCTTGAAGAAGATCAAAGGATGAAGTGGACACTTCCATGTGATTGAAGATTACCCTTGAGAAGCTGAAGCTTGTAGATGAAGAGAAGTTAGTTGATACTGGTAAAGCAAAGAGAGCTGAAGCAAGAAAAGCAAGTTGATACTTGTGAAGAAGATCCAATTGAGATTGAGTGAAGAGCTGAGGCTTGAGGAATGAAGGATAAAGTTGACACTTACATTGATGCATTGAGAGCCTGAAGGAGTCAAGTTGATACTTGTAGTTAGGAGTGAAGCCTGAGGGTGGAATTGACTGGAGAGCTGAAGCTTGGAAAAGAGGGAACAAGTTGATACTTATGTTTGATGTGTTAGAACCTTGGAGGAGCAAGTTGATACTTGTTATTGAGGAGGATAGCCTTGAAGGGTGATTGAAGTCTGAGGACTGAGCTGCTGTCAGGAGATTGATGTGCTCTAAAGTTGTAGGGGTGGTTGACCTGCTTTCTTTTCCTGTCTGTTTTCTTTTTTGTATTGATGTGCCTTGTTTGACTTGCTTGATGCATTAGAATAAGTCCATATCTAGACTGATGTAAGCTAGGAGCATGATTTCACTAGAGGTTGAGTTGCTCCCTCTGCTTGTATTTTACTGTATGGCTTTGGTTGCGGGTATTCGGTAGAGCCCAGCTCCCTTGCCTATGTGGTTTGTGTTTGCTTGATAGCATGTTATTTCTTTTGTATGATTGCAGTTACTTCTACTTTGCTTGATAGCATGTTATTCTTTCCTCTGTATGATTACAGTTATTCATATCTGGCTTGAGGTTAAGATGAGCTTGTGGAGGCTGATACCCCACACACATTTCCTCCCTCACTTGCATTGCATGCATTTTACAGTTGTTTACTGTTTACTGTTTAAGCTGATGCTTTATCTGTTTTTGTTTATCATTGACATGATCCCCTAGGAATCTCACTTCCTTTGATAAGGAAGTGATGATTAGAACTTTAGGTTAAAACCTATGCATGATAACTTCTAGGAGTTCCCTGTTTCAAACCTCAACCATAGGATGAATCCTTGGCATGACAACATTAGGACTTGATAGTCTCCCCGTAGTTGAGCCTGTTCTCTTCTCATCTCAAAAAAGCTTAAGATACAGTAATCATGAATGATTTCTTTCGTACGCTACAAGCCTTAAGCTACTTAGGAAACGGTTGTTGGAGAGTTCTTTTAAACAGTCGGGATGTTTAGTATGGTACCCTTTGGGTGACATGCGACGCATTCACTCCTAGGTCATAAGTCTTTAGTGCGATTGAAATCGCAAACACAATAAAAAACACTTCTTTCGTAAAAGACAGAAAACAAACTTCAAACCTTTTTGCCCCGTGGGCCTATAATTCAAAGGAAGCTTTTCTGAAGAAAAGAGTGTCGTTAAACTTCAGCGCCACCGCAAACTGGCTTTGTCGCTAACTGCTGGAACTGCTGTTTAACCCTACTCGATAAAACAGATGAACCTGAATCCCCGTAATCCGTATTATCCCGAACTACGTAAGCTCTGATCTCTCATACCTGTTGAGAGTACGTAGGCACAATACTGACGTATTGGCGAGCCACCTTCCCTGTAACCCGTAGTTGGTCGAACTACGTTGACTCTGATTTCTCATTCTCTGATGAGAATACGTAGGCATAAAGCGCGACGCTTTGCCGAGTCAGTTTATTTTCTGTTTAAGCCAGCCTTGATAGGTAGATAGATAAAACCAACCCGTCCAGTAAACACAACAAGCGTGGATCCCATCGAGTACGATGGACGTGAGGGGTGCTAATACCTTCCCCTTGCGTAACCGACTCCCGAACCCAGACATTGGTTGCGATGACCTTGTCTTATACCTCTTCGTCAGGTTTTTCCGATTGTTCCCTTTCCCGTTCCGAGGGATAAATAACGAAAGGTGGCGACTCTTCTGTTTTGCCGGCACCTTATTTTCGCGGAAGCGACAGCAGGGGAGAGTACAACTCTTGCGGGGAATTCAATTCAGCTAGAGACTTCAGTCTGCTCTATCAAAAGCTGAACGCTTGCGAGTAGTCTTACACGAAAACTGCACATTGACCCGGTGCTGGGGAATGAGCGCCCACTTCAGCGTATGACTCAGTTGAGGAGATGATGATCCTTCAGGATACATCTGATTGGGGAGAGAATCTTCTCTGCCTGGGGAGACATATCAATTCTTATGATCTCATGTTCAGACTTTATGGGGAGAGGATGTTGAACTTTGCTGGAGGAGAAGGAATCATCCTGATTGGGAAACATGCAGCGTACTGCCTGGAATATACCATACCTGTAACAACACAAACAAACAGACGAGATACCCTTCTCAAAGGGACCTATCAAGGTTATCATCTTGCGACAATGTTCAAGTAATTCATTGTTTCAACAATCAGTGGCCTAGGCCAGTAAGTTTATGTATGCGCATTTTATCAAAAACATTGGCGTTCTCTTTCGCAAACAAAACAGATAAATGCTAAACAAACCAACAGAATTGCTGAATAGTAGACATTTTATTGATAACGAACCCCTGAATGGGCAAAAATGTTTTACAACAGATGCAAGCTCCTGGAATGAGGAAGCTGCGCAAATTTAAAAACATAAATATACATCAGCATATACAAATGTCGACAATAAGGCGTAGACGAACACCATGAGTTGATCCCTCTATGACCCACTCGACTTCGATAGTTCTCCGACGCTTCAGCCTCAGAAGAGATTGATTCAGATAAACGGCCCTCAGGTCCTCCAAACCACTAGACAAAGAGAGTCCATATGCGGAGCGCAATCATTTGCCTTTTCAACTCCCTAACTTTTGCCTGAATCGCCCTTTCGGGTTTTCGATTCACCGGGATACCCTTTTTTTGCCAAAGTCGCCCTTCCGGGTTTTCGACTTTGCGGGTGTACATCTTTTTCTTTTATATCCCTAATTTTTGCCCGAACCTTTTTCCCCTTTTTTATGGTTCGTCGGGATGCCCCATTTTTTCCTGGATAATCTTTTTCTTTCCAGCGGGTCTTTTTTAAGCAAAGTATTTTTTAACTGCGTCCGCGTTCACCGGGGATGCAAAATCTTCGCTGTACATCGTGGATAACAACAAGGCTCCTCCCGAGAAGACCTTGCTGACGATGTACGGACCTTCGTAATTGGGAGTCCACTTGCCCCGGTGATCGGAGTGTGGAGGAAGAATCTTCTTCAGGACGAGATCACCCGTCTGAAAGCTTCTAGGACGCACCTTCTTATCATAAGCTTTCTTCATTCGGCTTTGGTATAGACGACCATATGCAATCGATGCTAACCTCTTCTCGTCCATCAGGCTGAGTTGGTTAAGTCGGTTCTTAATCCATTCTGCCTCATCGAGTTTCACGTCAACCAAAACTCGTAAAGAAGGGATCTCAACTTCTAACGGTAGGCCAACTTCCATACCATACACTAGTGAGAAAGGAGTTGCCCCGGTTGATGTACATACCGTGGTACGATAATCGTGCAGCGCAAATGGCAACATCTCGTGCCAATCTTTGTAGGTCACAACCATCTTCTGCACAATTTTCTTAATGTTTTTATTGGCCGCTTCAACGACGCCATTCATCTTTGGCCGGTAAGGAGATGAGTTGTGGTGTTCAATCTTGAAACTCTGGCACAGCTCCTTCATCATCTTGTTATTCAGATTCGAACCATTATCAGTAATGATCCGCTCGGGAATTCCGTATCGACAGATGATGTCCCTCTTTATGAATCTAGCCACCACCTGCTTGGTCACATTAGCATATGAGGCTGCCTCCACCCACTTGGTGAAGTAGTCGATAGCTACTAGAATGAAGCGATGACCGTTAGATGCGGTGGGCTCGATCTTGCCTATCATGTCGATGCCCCACATGGAGAACAGCCACGGGGAGGACATGACATTTAACGGGCATGGCGGCACGTGAATCTTATCAGCATAAATCTGGCATTTGTGACATCTCTTCGCGAATTTGAAGCAATCTGACTCCATCGTCAGCCAGTAGTATCCTGCTCTCAGGATCTTTCTCATCATAGCGTGTCCGCCGGCGTGCGTACCAAATGTGCCTTCATGGACTTCTTCCATGAGCATACTCGCTTCTTTCTCATCTACACATCTGAGTAGCACGAGATCGTGGTTTCTTTTATACAAAACTCCATCAGAATTGAGATAAAAATTTCCAGACAGCCTCCTCAGAGTCTTCTTATCCTGGGTTGACGCTCCCGCAGGATACTCCTTAGTCATAAGGAAGGTCTGGATATCATGGAACCATGGCTTGCCATCGGAGGCTTCCTCGATCGCAAAGACAAATGCAGGTCTATCAAGACGAGAAAGGACAATTCTTGGAGCTTCATTCCAAAAATTGACTTTATACATTGAAGCCAATGTGGCTAAGGCATCAGCCATCTGGTTCTCGGCTCTGGGCACATGATGGAGTTCCACTCGATCAAAGAACGGAAGCAGCCTTCTGGCATAGTTCATGTACGACACCAGATTCGATTGACGAGTCTCCCACTCCCCGTTAATCTGGTTAATCACAAGTGCCGAGTCACCATATACATCTAGGTTCTTGATTCTCAAATCAATTGCTTCTTCTAGACCCATGATGCATGCTTCGTACTCCGCTTCGTTATTGGTGACCGGAAACGTCAGTCTCGCAGTAAACGGGATATGGGATCCGTGGGGAGTCATGATGATCGCCCCAATGCCACTTCCATAAGAGTTAACTGCCCCGTCAAATATCAATTTCCATTGGGATTTCCTATCTGGACCCTCATCGGGCAACGGTTCATCACAATCTTTTGGTTTAAGAAACATGATATCCTTATCAGGGAATTCAAATTTCATCGGCTGATAATCTTCGATCGGTTGTTCGGCAAGGTACTCAGACAATACGCTTCCCTTGATGGCCTTCTGGGAAACGTACTGAATATCATATTCCGTCAACACCATTTGCCATCTGGTAATCCTGCCCGAAAGCCCCTGTTTCTTGAAGACGTACTTGATCGGATCCATCTTCGAAATTAGCATGGTTGTGTGATTGAGCATGTACTGTCGTAAACGTTTGGCAGCCCAGGCTAGTGCACAACACGTTTTCCCTAGCATCGAGTAACGAGATTCACATTCTGTGAACTTCTTACTCAAATAGTAAATGGCATGCTCCTTTCTGCCCGTCTCGTCGTGCTGACCGAGAACACACCCCATACTATTCTCAAGAACTGTCAAGTACATGATTAAGGGTCTTCCGGCCATTGGGGGTATCAAGATCGGAGGTTCCTGCAGATACTGTTTTATCTTATCAAATGCCTTCTGGCAATCCTCGTTCCAGATAATCGCCTGATCTTTCTTTAGCAGTTTGAACATCGGTTCACACGTGGTCGTGAGCTGAGAAATAAACCTTGCAATGTAGTTTATTCTGCCCAGGAAACCACGAACTTCTTTTTCTGTTTTTGGCGCTGGCATTTCTTGTATTGCTTTTATCTTCGCAGGATCAACCTCAATGCCTTTTTTACTCACAATAAACCCCAGTAGTTTTCCAGACCGTACTCCGAAAGTACACTTGTTAGGATTCAGCCTCAACCTGAACTTCCTAAGCCTCTCAAAAAGCTTCAGCAAATTGACCTGAGGTCCTTCCTCTGTTTGGGACTTCGTAATCATGTCATCAACATAGACTTCAATATCATGATGAATCATGTCATGAAACAAAGTGACCATTGCTCGTTGGTAAGTGGCCCCTTCGTTCTTCAGACCGAAAGGCATTACCTTGTAGCAAAACGTTCCCCAAGGAGTGATAAACGTAGTTTTCTCCATGTCCCCCGGTGCCATCTTGATCTGATTGTAACCGGAGAAGCCATCCATGAACGAAAATACGGAGAACTGAGATGTATTGTCGACCAACACATCAATATGAGGGAGCGGGAAATCATCTTTAGGGCTCGCCCTATTCAAATCCCTGTAATCGATGCACATTCGCACCTTGCCGTCTTTCTTTGGTACATGTACTATGTTGGCGACCCACGGAGGGTAAGTAGTGACCGCTAAGAAGCCAGCATCAAGCTGCTTCTGCACTTCTTCTTTGATTTTAACGGTCATATCTGGTCGTGTCCTTCTAAGCTTCTGCTTAACGGGAGGACAATCTTCTCGCAGCGGCAAGTGATGGACCACGATGTCAGTATCAAGCCCGGGCATATCTTCGTATGACCAAGCAAAGATGTCAATATACTCTCTCAGCATCTCGACCAATCTCTGCTTGACATCACTCTGCAATGCGGCCCCTATCCTGACATTCCTGACCAGTTCTTCAGAACCTAGATTCACAATCTCAATCTCTTCCTCGTGAGGCAGAATAACTTTCTCTTCTTGTCTCAACAAGCGGGCCAACTCTTCGGGAAGGTCTTCGTCTTCATCAATCTCTTATTTGGCTTGATAAATCGGGCAATCGAAGTCGAAGTGAGTCGTAGAAGGTCCAGAGTCGATGTCCTCTGTTATGTGGATCCTGCAATAACAAGGGTTAAGCTTAAAACAAGGATATGCAGGTTAGCACAAACCCTATTGCCATTTTATTGTTTTTCAAAACAAATACAAAACAGGAATAACAAAGATCACAACATTTGAATGCGAAGAAAACGCCTTTTGATTTATTGGTAAAATGCATGTACATAATCAAACAAGGCCCGGACAATAAAACCACTATGCCTCGGGTAGGACATAGGGTTGTACAACAATTGGAGAAAGTAAATCATTACTCTTTGCCTGTCACTTGGATGGTATCCCTGATGGACCAGTTGTTGAGGCTCTCGCCTAGTTTGCTTGGCTAGATCCAAGAGTCTAGGTCGCAATCACTGTCTTCGCCGTCTTCAGACACTGCGCTGCCACTTTCAAATATAACCCCGCCGCTTGTAAACTGGATCGGCCCTTTACCTTGCGACGCACTGTGAGAAGAGGAGGCTTCAGCCGCAGGAGAGTATCCTAACCCAAACTTGTCCTGTTTGTTAGGTATTTCTAGAATGCGCCCCCAACCTGGGGTAGATCCGGCCTGAACAACGGCCCGGGCTTCCTTGAAGGAAGAGAGAGTCATCTCTGGTTTTTCAGTAATTATAGGAGCCACGTTCTTGGCTTTAACAGCTTTGAACGGCTGACATAGGGTTTCGTGGATTTCCCCATCCATCTCAACATATTTGAAGGACGACAAATTGCTCACCATTATATCCTCCTCGCCACATACGGTTACAATGCTGCCTCCGACGGCATACTTGAGCTTCTGGTGCAACGTGGAGGTCACGGCCCCAGCGGAATGGATCCATGGTCGGCCTAAGAGACAGCTGTAGGCTGGCATGATGTCCATAATGTAAAAGACTACGTCGAAAGTTTCCGGCCCGACTTGGATTGGCAACGTTACCTCTCCAAAGACATGACGCTTGGTTCCATCGAAAGCCTTCACAACCAGATCACTGGGTGTGCAAATCAATCTGCGAGTATCTAACTTCATCAATGCCTTCTTCGGAAGAACATTGAGCGACGACCCTGTGTCCACCAAGACATGAGACATAATCGTTCCCCTACACTCTATCGAGATGTGCAGGGCACTGTTGTGGTTTCTTCCCTTCGGCGTCAGCTCCAGGTCAGTGAACCCTAACCCGTTTCCAGCATTCACGTGGGCTACTACCCCTTCCAACTGGTTGACCGGATTTCCTGCGGTACATACGTGGCATTCAAAACCTTCAACAGCGCGTTGCGATGTGACTCCGAACACAACAACAAATTCAGGATGGAAATTTTCGAAGGTGTTTGATGGAGGTGATCCACGATCTTGTAGTCACTCTTCTTGATCAACCTCATGAACTCTTCAGCGTCCTTAACAAGTAAGTCCTTCTCTACCCCCCGAGGGGTTTCCTCAATGACTTTACTCTTTCCCTTATCAGTTACTTCGGCTTTGTCCGCTTTGTCCGCCACAATCTCAGGTGGAGCAAATACTCTTCCGCTGCGAGTGATTCCGCCAATTCCCACTAGGTTATCCACAGACCGCCCAGATGGTTCCAATTCTAACTTATGTCCGTTGCAGTAGACGTATGCCCCATAGTGCCACGGGACGACATTGGTGCTTTCAAAAGGTATCGGCCCAGCCTTTGTGATGGTAATGGTGGGCGGCCTGGGTGCAGAGATGGTGATCGTCCGGCGAGGGATGGTGATGGTGGCGACCTCATCATCTTGCTTCAGCATTACCTCTCCAGATCCACATTCGGCCCTTTGGCTAAACTGCAAGATTCCCTCGGTCATCAGGCTCTGGATCCCCTCTATCAACTGCTCACACCCATCAGGACGAGTCGCACAACCCATACACAGTTCTCCACAGCCTGGAAAGAAGCCTTTCTTCATCAGCTTGGCTTTGACGAAGCTGAGCGGTGTCTTCAAATCTCTGACGTCGGTCAACACATCCAAATTCTCATCTTCAATAATGGCATTCACCCCACCTCCCCTATGATTCGACATAGGGTTCTTTGTGACATTCAGCACATTATCTGAGAAATTGATGATCTTAGCATGCACCATATCCTGCACCTTGTGCTTGAAAGCTTTGCAATTTTCTATCGTGTGGCCTAGTGCCCCTGAGTGAAACTCACATGTTGCATTCGCGTCATAACCTGGCGGAGGTGCCCCTGTCAAGGGAGCCAGGGTTCTCTTCTGGATTAGCTGTAACTGAAGCAGAGTCTGTAACAGCTGAGCATAAGACATGGGTGGTGTTTCAAGGTGACGACTTGATAGAGGTGCCCTGTTCTGATACTTTCTGTACCCTTGCTGATTCGGCTGCTGCTGTGGCTGGGGTTGTTGGACTGCTGGGATGGTTATGCTAGCCACCTGCTGGCGAGGGCCTTTCCCCTTCCTTCGAGCGTTGGACACGGCGCTCGCCTCTCCTTCCCGCCTTTTGTTACCATATGGTTTCTTTCCTCCTCCAGCTGAGGATAGGTCACCTTGAATTTTCCCTAGTTTGATCCCATTTTCAACGTGCTCGCCGGTGATGATGAGATCCGAGAAACTTCCAGACATATCGCTGACCAATTTCTCGTAATAAACCCCTGGGAGGGTGGCTACAAACACTTCAACAAGCTCCCGTTCAACCATCGGCGGTTGAACTCTAGCTGCCAATTCACGCCACCGCTAGGCGTATTCCTTGAACCCTTCGTTGTTCCTCTGTGACAAGTTCTACAGTTGAACTCGGTTCGGAGCCAAGTCACTGTTATACTGGTAATGATGCACGAATGCCTCAGCAAGTTCCTTCCACGTGCGCACACTAGTAGGTTCCAAACTCATGTACCATTCCAAGGATGGCCCGGACAAGCTATCCTGAAAGAAGTGCATCAGCAACTTCTCGTCTTCAGTGTGAGCAGACATTTTCCGGTAGTATGACCTTAGGTGGACGCGAGGGAAGGTGGTGCCCTTGTACTTTTCAAAGTCGGGTACCTTGAATTTAGGAGACACCTTGAAGTCAGCAATCAATCCCAATTTAGACATGTCGACATCCATAGTGTTCAGGTTCTCAAAATTCTTCATCTTGTCCTCGAGTGCCTTAAACCTCAAACGTGCTTCAGCGGTCAGCTCTCCTTCAGCACCCTTCTGTGAGAACAAATCTTCTTGACGGTCTTCTAACCATGGCTGAGGCCCATACAGATTTCCAACACCTGTGTTGCCGTTGCCCAGTCCAACATTGACATTAGCTTCAAAATTCCCATTACCGACGCCAGTCGTATTACCATTGAGCCTCATGTTAGCGATCACATTGCCGTTACCAGTACCGTTCCCCCCGGTCACAGGGATGCCATTCTGAGGAGTTTCAACAGGTGGAGGGGTTGGAACATTCCCACCGTGGAGTACACCATTGTTGTCAACCCTTGAAATCAGAGGCTGGACCAATGTTCTGAGCTGGTCTTGGCCGTTGGCAACCACTTGCATGAGCTCCATGAAGCGGTCCATCCTCTCTTAGAGCTCCTGAACGTCAGTCTGCACTTGCTCCATTGCTCTGGTCGGATAACGGTGGATTGGTCTTTGATCAATCCTGGAACAACCTGAAATAACCTGTATACACAAAAGGGTTAGAAAAAACGACAAAGTTCTCGTTATGCAGATGCTTCATGCAAATGCCAACGTGTGTCTTTGCGTTAGGGAGATTTTCCCCCGATCCTAGTGCCTGAGTGCCAGTGCTAATAATAAGAAGTCCGAGTCCAGTCATGGAAATAACATCTCATATATAAAGAAAGCCCATCAAGGCAGTACACAACGTCACTGAGTACAAGCAGAATCAATAGCATGACCTCGACCGACAAGCCTGGTGATGGTCAGCATACAACACTGATCAAAATAGAAGGATTACAAATATAGTCAAGCACGGCCACGGGCGCGACACTCTTCTAACAGATTCCTCGTTTCTGGATGATCAGGCCGAGTGAGCAACCCTTCGACGAGTAACTCGCTCTGTGGTAATAGTGTATTGAAGACCTTCAACTGAGTCTTCCCATGCTCCTTCGCCGAAACAATCTTCTAACTTCCGCTTCTTGGATTCGAATGTCAATTTGTGCTCCTTCAGGTTAGCAAGAGCCTTGTTTAGCAGGCCCTCAGTGGTGTATCTGCGAGCGGTTTCTTCATCAAACCTCTTCTCACTAGCCTTCACCTGGGCTTTCAACTTGGAGATCTGTTGTTTCAGTTTATCCTCCTGTTCCTTGCCGTTGGCTAGGGTGGCCTTCCAATGCTGATTAAACTTGGACATTCTCCAGTACGCTTCATCCAAGTGCTGCTTCTTAGTGGCCAGTACGTCATTGACAGCTTTGAAGTCTCGACCCAAGCGCTCACGCTCAGCTATCTGCTTAGTCAAGTCCGTCCCTAACTGGTTCACCAGCTCTGTCTGCGTCTTGAAGGAATGGACGGCTTCGCTTCTCTCGCTTCTAAGTTGAGCCAATTCTTTCTCCAGTTCTTCATTTGCCTTCTTCAGCTTATCTCTCTCAGCCAACACCAGATTATGCTGCTGAACGGGCACGGTGGTAGGCTCTTTAATCACTGGAGGGCTTTCTGGCTGGGCAGGTGGAAACGACATCCCTATGATATCTGCTCTGGCTCTGATCCAGGTCACATATGGAGCGTAGGCTTGGCTATTACTTTTTCCCAGCAACGGTTTTCCCCGCTTACTGATACCATTCCAAGCGTACTGAAGCTTAGATAACATATCCCCCTCTAGAAGACCAGTGAGGTACAGAGATTCCTGCACCTCTTCATCCTTCGGCGGAGCTCTCAAAGCATAAGCAAACAGTCGGACCAACAGGGATGGATTATAGTTGATACAGCCCTTCCTCCCTATCAAAGGCACATTCGGAAACCCGCTGCAACTAAAGATAATCTCAGTACCCAAGCTATCTCTATCAAACCAGGCAATATCCTCCACTGACAGACTCATCAAACGCTCATACCACTCAGTTGTGGCTGCAGACGAAGCAAAGGGACCCTTCTTGGGTAGGTGACTATCAAGCCACCTATAGAGCAGGGGCACACAGCACGAGACATTCTTACCCCTTCTGTTCTCGTTTTTGTAATGGACGGAATGGTAGACATCTCCTATCAAGGTAGGGACTGGATTCCCTGATGCAAAGATGTGAAATGCGTCGAAGTCTACAAAGTCGGGCATATTGGGGAACAGATTGATGCCATATATGCACAGAGCAAGGATGGCGTTGAACACGATCCAACATCCGTTTTTTGCGCACTGCTGGGCCTTTCCTACTAAGAACTGCAAGGAGAAACCGGGGACCCTGTTCCAACTAGACAAGACCAACTCGGAGGCATCCATATGAAGTGAAGGGGCTAGACTAGCCAAATTAAGCTCAGCATCCATATGAACAAAGGGCATCTGACTCTTGATAGGCACACCTAACAAATCAGCATACTCCTCTAGTGTGGGTGCGAGAATAAAGTCCGGGAATGTAAAGCATATCAAAGGAGGATCATAGAACTGCAGCAGGGCGTGCAACCCATTCAACTCAAACACAGAGGGTTTACGAACCAGGCTGAGCAGTTTCCCATAAGACTTTCTGAATTCACCTCTCACAGAACCATCTGCCAAAGCAATCAAACCAGTCAGCTGAGCAACATCAGGAGTGGGGAGCTTGTAAGCCACAGTCTTCCTTAGAGAACCCATAATAGCACAAGAGAAGGCAAGAAAACCTGAACCGGGGGAAACGGTACCTGTAACACAGACACACATTAATGAAATGCAAATGAGTATGCAAAACAATACAAAATGCAATCATGCAGCAGGAGATCAAGATGACTGTGTTGTTGAGGTGATGCAGGTTCTGTGTCAACAAAACCACAATACTGCTCCGTCAAGAACAACCATATCTATGAAGAGACGAAAACCTAGATATCGGGCCATAAATCTGCTCTGTCAAGAACACACACACATCTGATGATGAGGAGAAACCCCTGATGTCGGACTATAACTCTGCTCTGTCAAGAACAATCATATATCTGATGATGAGACCCTCTGATATCGGGCCATAAATCTGCTCTGTCAAGAACAAACACATATTTGATGATGAGAACCTCTGATCCCAACAAAACTGATTCACTATCAAGAAAACCAGGTAGTCTGAAGGTTAAGGTTTCCTGCAACAAACCCGACCCTGCTCACAGGTATGGACCTAAACTGACACAAGTTCGGCATCCTATGCGGTTATCAGCGTCACAGACATTCAAGAGGGGTGATACGATACCCAGAAGGTGTGGCATCACCATCTCCTGAAGCGGCTTCACTCAGCTGAATTCCAAATGATCGGTCCCCAGAGTCGACAATCCTCCAAACCAACAACCCCTCAGGCCCAAAGGGCCGGAAAAGAAGTCAACCGGGAGAACCTCGTCTGAGCGTGGATTTCATGAGACACTAGTGCCTGCAAAGCGAGCACGCGCCCACTAATTTCCACTACTAATGCTAAGTACACTCAAGCTTAGGTCTGGCTTCTCACTCATCAGAATGCCCCTCCCACAACAGCACAGATAATCATATCATACTGAAAATAAAGCGCGGGAAATAAAATGCGATAAATAAACACAACCCAACAAGTAATCATACAAGCGCTAGGATTGACTCTCGCAGGGGACGTTGGATCCCCAAACTGACTCGCATAAGGGACGTTGGATGCCAGGAAACTATCAATTCCCCAGCAGAGTCGCCAGCTGTCGCTACCGCGAAAATAAGGTGCCGGCAAAACAGAAGAGTCGCCACCTTTCGTTATTTATCCCTCAGAACGGGAAAGGAAACGATCGGAAAAACCTGACGAAAAGGTATAAGACAAGGTCATCGCAACCATTGTCTGGGTTTGGGAGTCGGTTACGCAAGGGGAAGGTATTAGCACCCCTCATGTCCATCATACTCGATGGGATCCACGCTTGTTGTGTTCATCTGACGGGTTGGTTTAATCTATCTACCTATCAAGGCTGGTCTAAAAAGAAAAGAAAATGACTCGGCAAAGCGTCGCACTTTATGCCTACGTATTCTCTTCAGAGAATGAGAAATCAGAGTCAACGTAGTTCGGCTAACTACGGGTTACGGGGAAGGTGGCTCGCCAATACGTCAGTATTTTGCCTACATACTCTAAACAGGTATGAGAGATCAGAGCTTACGTAGTTCAGGATAATACGGATTACGGGGATTCAGATTCATCTGTTTTATCGAGCAGGGTTAACAAACAGTTCCAGCAGTTGGATGTACGCAGCTCGACCCTTGGAGACTTAGGGGTTACCGTTTGCGGTAGAACTGAGAGTTAACGACACTCTTTTCTTCAAAAAAGCTTCCTTTGAATTACGGGCCGACGGGGCAAAAAGGTTTGAAGTTTGTTTTCTGTCTTTTACGAAAGAATTGTTTTTTATGGATGTTTGCAACCAATATCGCACTAGAGACTATGACCTGAGAGTGAATGTGTCGCATGTCACCCAAAGGGTGCCATACTAAACATCCAGACTGTTGAAAAGAAACTCTCCAACAATCCTTTCTCAGATAGCTTAAGGCTCGTAACGTATGACGTCAGTTAACCTTTATTACTGTAGTTTAATTTGTTTTGAGATGAGAAGAGAGAACGAACAGGTTCAACTACGGGGAGACTATCAAGTCCTACTGTTGTCATGCCAAGGATTCATCCTATGGTTGAAGTTTGAACCAGGGAACTCCTAGATGTTATCATGCATAGGTTTCAACCTAAAGTTCTAATCATCACTTCCTTATCAAAGGAAGTGAGATTCCTAGGGGATCATGCCAATGATAAACAAAAACAGATAAAGCATCAGCTTAAACAGTAAACAGTAAACAGCTGTAAAATGCATGCAATGCAAGTGAGGGAGGAAATGTGTGTGGGGCATCAGCCTCCACAAGCTCGTCTTGACCTCAAGCCAAGATATGAATAACTGCAATCATACAGAAGAAATGAAATGCTATCAAGAAAAATATAAGTGACTGCAATCATACAGAAGAAGTAAAATGCTATCAAGCAACACAAACCACATAGGCAAGGGAGCTGGGCTCTACCGAATACCCGCAAGCAAAGCCATACAGTAAAAATACAAGCAGAGGGAGCAACTCAACCTCTAGTGCAATCATGCTCCTAGCTTAACATAATCTATATATGAACTTATTCTAATGCATCAAGCAAATCAAACAAGTCATATCAATACAGTTGCACAGAAAGAAAACAGACAGGAAAGAAAGCAGATCAACCACTCCTATAGCAAAACAATCTCTTGACAACAGCTCAGTCTTCAGACTTCAACTACCCTTCAAGACTAACATCTTCAATAGCAAGTGTCAACTTGCTTCTTCAGGCTTCTAATACATCAAACATAAGTATCAACTTGTTCTTTCTTCTTCAAGCTTCAGCTCTCTAGTCAACTCCACCTTCAGGCTTCACTCCTCATATCAAGTATCAACTTAACTCCTTCAGGCTCTCAATGCATCAACATAAGTATCGACTTATACTTTATTCCTCAAGCCTCAGCTCTTCACTCAATCTCAACTGGGTCTTCTTCACAAGTGTCCACTTGGTCCTCAAGCTTCAGCTCTCTTTGCTTTACCAATATCAACTTGGTCCTCTTCATCTATAAGCTTCAGCTTCTCAGATTAATCTCCAACCACAAAGAAGTATCAACTTCATCCTTCAATCTCTTCAAGCAAGGAACTCCATCCTCTAACAAGGAAGAAAGATGCATCCATCAAGAGCAAAGTTTGGATGATTGGTAGCAGAGTGAAGACCAAAGGTCACCACTAAGCATCCTGTCATCAGAGAAAGGGACCCTCAAAGGTTCTACCAACTTGTAGAGAGCCACACATCCTACCAAAGGAGGGATGAGGCCTTTACAAGGGGACCTTACATCATAGGGAAGAATGGAAGTGATCAACATCATCCATGTTTATGAAGGAAGAGAATCTATCTAGAAGCTCTACCTACAAACCCTAATCTTAACACCTAAACAAAACTACACCAAAAGAAGGGAAGATCTTCACATCCAAGCCTCTTCAAGCAATCCAATGCATCTTCAACTTGTCTTCAAAATCATCCAAGAACAAGCAAAGCAAAACCCTAATCTAAGGGAACTAAAGATGTTAATCTAGTTGAATTAGTGCATTAGAATCATCTAAAACTAGCACCTAAACTAAAATCAAGCAAAAATAGTAAACTACCTTGAAAAATCCTACAAAAATTCATAATGGACCCTAATTCAATCATGAATCTATCCTACAAAAATTAGAGGTTGAATCATCCACCTAGTTGTACAAATAAAATCTAAATTACAAGGTATCAACCATAAACCCTAAAAATGGAGCATCTAAAGGTTTCAACCTAAGATACCACCTATGTTCATCAAAAAAATGTGAGAAAAATCTATGGGGAGCATGCATATATATGCTAACTACTCACAAAAAATCAAGATCAAAATCATCATCACATGATCACACAAAATTCCACAAAATCAAGTATCAAACATGACTATTTTAATATCAATTAAAATGTAAAAATTTCCATGAAATCAGAAAATACATGAAATAATAATATTTTTTATCTAAAACATACTAGACCCTATCATGAATCCAATGCAAAAAGAATGGGATCAATTGAATTATTTTTCCATTTTTTATGATTTTATCAAGAACCATGAATAAAATGAAAAAATAAAGAAAATCAAAATAAAATGAACAAGCACACGGTGCAGATAGTAAGCAACAACAGTTCATTCTATGGATTGGGCCTTGAGGGGGTGCAGATCTCAACTAATGCATTAAGCCCAAATCAGCAAATAAATGAAACGCATCGTTTCATTAAAGTTCAGACTCTTCACAAACTGAGGAGCACGCGTGGCCGTTGGATGAGGTTCCCAGTCCAAGTCAAACCATGATCCAAGGGCTCAGGGATCATCTTCCCCAATTCAAACTTCTGCAACTCAGGCCACCTGCGCGCCCAAAACCACCGCCGGTGACTTTCTCCGGTCATCTTCCCACAACCCTAGTTTGCCATAAAGTCCACCATTGGCCACGATCCCTTAATGAAACATGTCCCAAATCTCACAAGGAACTCACTCATACCATTAATTCACTCTGAAACCTCAAGATTCGCAAGAACCAACTCTCAACCAAAAATGGTAACATCCCTAATTGGTCACTAATTCTTAAATTAATGGTCTGAAATCATTCCTACACCATTCTACAATGCATCTAACATCCTAATTCCTCTTAATTCTAACTAATACAAGCCAGAGATTGAAGGTTACCAACCTAAAAATTTCGCGTGCACAGAAGTAGCAAGACCTCAAATCAAGCCCTCAAATGCTCCAGACTCCTTTAGTGAATCACTTCCAAGCTTCTGTATGCAATAGAATTGATTGAAATGGCTTCAATTCTTGGATTCGAATCTGAGTTGCAGGTGGAAAAATCTGAGCTCAAGAACACCAGTCAGCCACGAATTTCCCTTGATTATGATCTGGAATCAATCCCTAGCATCCATGGAAGATATTGCAATCAAGAAAATGGATGGAAAGTGAGTGAAATGATGTAACCGAATTCAGTTGCAAGCAAGAATTTTCCAAACTCAATCTCTGCTCTCTCCTTCAATCATCACCAACCTTGGCCTTGGATCACCTCTACTCAATATATAGAACATGTATGGGTGATCTAGAAGGCTCTAGATCCTTCTAATGAGAAGTTCAATCTCTCATGTCATGAGAATTTCAATCACATGCCATGGTATGCATAGTTCTGCTAACAACTTGAAATCACTCTCAATTCCTTCCAATTTCTCCCCTCATGACCTTTTGGAAGTGTTTGGCTTGAAAGGTACCTTGATTATGCCTTGAATTTAGGTTTGGCAAATCTTACTTATGATGTAAGTAACTAATTTTCAAAGCAAGTCCACAATTTAAACTTCAATTCAAAAATGTGGCTAAACCAATGTTCTTAAAATGTTTTTTAGAATCAAAATGATATATTACATGCCTTGGTTTGGACATGTAGATCAAAAATATCAATTTCCAACTTTGGTTCATTTAACTTATACCCTTATTTTAGGTCAGTTAACCTTAAAACATCATTTTGAACAAGTTTGATGTTGAACATTTTCCCATTTGAAGCTTGGAAATAGGAGTTATGGCCTTATGCTTGAAATGACCTATAATCTCCAAATGACCTAAATGCCCTTGACTTGTCAAAGCCATAACTTGAGTTCTACAAAACCTATCAAGGACTTCTAGTACTATCTAGAAAGCTAAGAGGATAAGGAACAACATTCATGTTGACCAAAAGTTCATAGGAATAATCCTTCTAGGGCAAAAGTTTCATGCAAGTTGGACAACTTTCAAGCCCCCAAATTCACAAACCTCAGATGACCTGTAACTTGTCAAAGTCATAACTTGAGTTCTACATATCCTGTCAAGGACTTCTAGCACTCCAATTAAAGCTAAGCTCATGCTCTACAACAATCATGTTGGGGGCAAGATGATATGACAATCACATCTTGAGCTAAATTGCCTTGAAGATAGGGGTCAAACTAGGGGATTTTACACTATCAAGCCTTAGAAACCCTAGCTTGAAACTTCTCAAACTCTTCAATCATGATGAGTTGACCTTGGAATCATACTTATAACATCTCAATGTATCAATCCATGATCACATGGCTCTTGGATTAAGTCTCAACCCTCTCCAAGTCATCAGTTGACTTAGGGTTGACCCAATCAAACCCTAGCTGCACCAATCATGGCTGAGCCTTCTTAAGCTTGCACAATGACCTGTCTAGGCCTCAAAGTGACCTTCAACACTTCTCATGAGCTCTCTCAAGACCTTAATTCTAACTCCATGACTTCAGAATCATCTGATGACTTCCCACAACTCTCAAGTTGGGAGGCACACACTCTTGGTTTCAACCAGTCTCTCTGGGGACCTTTTAATTTCTCTGACAAGGATATCAACTCTTGAACACTTGAATAACCTTCTTAGCTAGCTTCAAACTCTTGTGTAGCCCTTAATTGGTAATCATACCTCTTGATCTCCTGCACACATGTCAATGAAATGCAAATGATAATGCTAATGTGAATGAAATGAAACATAAGCTAGGTAAAGAAATGTTGGGCAAATTTTGGGGTGCAACACCTTTCTCTGATGATGGAGTGCTTAGTGGTGACCTTTGGTCTTCACTCTGCTGTCAATCATCCAAACCTTGCTCTTGTTAGATGAATCTTTCTCCCTTGCTAGAGGATGAAATTCCTTGTTAGAAGATTGAAGATGCTAGAAGTTGACATTTGCTATTGAAGACTGCCATTGAAGCTGAAGCTTGAAGACCAGTGAGTACAAGTTGACACTTATGAAGGGCATCTAGTTGGGATCAGATGAAGAAGCTGAAGCTTGAAGTTGGAGAACAAGTTGATACTTGTGTGTTTAGTGCATTGAGTGCCTGAAGGAACAAGTTGATACTTGCAATTGGGATTGAAGCCTGATGGTGGAGTCTACTTTGGAGCTGAGGCTTGAAGAAGAAGGATAAGTTGATACTCATGTTGGATGTACTGAAAGCTTGGAGAAGCAGGTTGACACTTGCCATTGAAGAGGATGGTCTTGAAGAACAGTTGAAGACTGAGGACTAAGCTGCTGTCAGAGGAGCTTTGCTGTGAGGTTGTGGAAGCTGTTGATCTGTTTTCCTTCCTGTCTGTTTTCTTTCTGTGCAATTGTATTGTTGTGACTTGTGTGATTTGCTTGATGCATTAGAATAAGTTCATGTTTAGATTGTGTTAAGCTAGGAGCATGATTGCACTAGAGGTTGAGTTGCTCCCTCTGCTTGTATTTTTACTGTATGGCTTTGCTTGTGGGTATTCGGTAGATCCCAGCTCCCTTGCCTATGTGGTTTGTGTTGCTTGATAGCATTTTACTTCTTCTGTATGATTGCAGTCACTTATATTTTTCTTGATAGCATTTCATTTCTTCTGTATGATTGCAGTTATTCATATCTTGGCTTGAAGTCGAGACGAGCTTGTGGAGGCTGATGCCCCACACACATTTCCTCCCTCACTTGCATTGCATGCATTTTACAGTTGTTTACTGTTTACTGTTTAAGCTGATGCTTTATCTGTTTTTGTTTATCATTGGCATGATCCCCTAGGAATCTCACTTCCTTTGATAAGGAAGTGATGATTAGAACTTTAGGTTGAAACCTATGCATGATAACATCTAGGAGTTCCCTGGTTCAAACTTCAACCATAGGATGAATCCTTGGCATGACAACAGTAGGACTTGATAGTCTCCCCGTAGTTGAACCTGTTCGTTCTCTCTTCTCATCTCAAAACAAATTAAACTACAGTAATAAAGGTTAACTGACGTCGTACGTTACGAGCCTTAAGCTATCTGAGAAAGGATTGTTGGAGAGTTTCTTTTCAACAGTCTGGATGTTTAGTATGGCACCCTTTGGGTGACATGAGACACATTCACTCTCAGGTCATAGTCTCTTGTGCGATATTGGTTGCAAACATCCATAAAAAACAATTCTTTCATAAAAGACAGAAAACAAACTTCAAACCTTTTTGCCCTGTGGGCCCGTAATTCAAAGGAAGCTTTTCTGAAGAAAAGAGTGTCGTTAACTCTCAGTTCTACCGCAAACGGTAACGCCTAAGTCTCCAAGGGTCGAGTTGCGTACATCCAACTGCTGGAACTGTTTGTTAACCCTGCTCGATAAAACAGATGAATCTGAATCCCCGTAATCCGTATTATCCTGAACTACGTAAGCTCTGATCTCTCATACCTGTTTAGAGTACGTAGGCACAATACTGACGTATTGGCGAGCCACCTTCCCCGTAACCCGTAGTTAGTTGAACTACGTTGACTCTGATTTCTCATTCTCTGACGAGAATACGTAGGCATAAAGCGCGACGCTTTGCCGAGTCATTTTCTTTCCTTTTCAGACCAGCCTTGATAGGTAGATAGATAAAACCAACTCGTCCAGTAAACACAACAAGCATGGATCCCATCGAGTACGATGGATGTGAGGGGTGCTAATACCTTCCCCTTGTGTAACCGACTCCCGAACCCAAACAATGGTTGCGACGACCTTGTCTTATACCTTTTCGTCAAGTTTTTCCGATCGTTTCCTTTCCCGTTCTGAGGGATAAATAACGAAAGGTGGCGACTCTTCTGTTTTGCCGGAACCTTATTTTCGCGGAAGCGACAGCTGGCGACTCTGCTGGGGACTTGATAGTTTCCTGGGATCCAACGTCCCGTATGCGAGTCAGTTTGGGGATCCAACGTCCCCTGAGAGAGTCAATCCTAGCGCTTATATGATTACTTGTTGAGTTGTGTTTACTTATCGCATTTTATTTCCCGCACATTATTTTCAGTATGATATGATTATCTGTGCTGTTGCGGGAGGGGCATTCTGATGTGTGAGAAGCCAGACCCAGGCTTGAGTGTACATAGCATTAGTTGTGGAAATTAGTGGGCGCGTGCTTGCTTTGCAGGCACTAGTGTCTCATGAAATCCACGCTCAGACGAGGTTCTCCCGGTTGACTTCTTTTTCATTCCTTTGTGTTGAGGGGGTTGTTGGTTTGGAGGATTGTCGACTCTGGGGACCGATCATTTAGGATTCAGCCGAGTGAGGCCGCTTCAGGAGCTGGTGATGCCACACCTTCTGGGTATCGTATCACCCCTCTTGAATGTCTGTGACGCTGATGACCGCATAGGATGCCGAACTTGTGTCAGTATAGGTCCATACCTGTGAGCAGGGTTGGGTTTGTTACAGGACACCTTAACCTTCAGACTACCTGGTTTTCTTGATAGGGAGTCAGTTTTGTTGGTATCAGAGGATCTCATTAGCAGATGTATGTGTGTTCTTGACAGAGCAGATTTATGGTCCTGTATCAGAGGTCCTTATTATCAGATATGTGTTTTCTTGACAGAGTAGATTTATGGTCCTGTATCAGAGGTCCTTATTACCAGATATGTGTGTTCTTGAGAGAGCATATTTATGTTCCTGTATCAGAGGTCCTTATTATCAGATATGTGTGTTCTTGACAGAGCAAATTTGTGGTTCGATACCGGGGTTTTCTTCTCATCAGAGATAGTGGTTGTTCTTGACAGAGCAGTATTGTGGTTTTGTCGATACAGAATCCTCACCTTCACAGCACAGTCGTCTTGATCTCCTGCTGCATGATTGCATTTTACATTGCATTGCATACTCATTTGCATTTCATTAACGTGTGTCTGTGTTACAGGTACCGTTTCCCCCGATTCAGGATTTCTCGCCTTCTATTGTGCTATTATGGGTTCTCTGAGGAAGACCGTGGCTTACAAGCTCCCCACTCCTGATGTTGTTCAGCTGACTGGTTTGATTGCTTTAGCAGACGATTCTGTGAGAGATGAATTCAGAAAGTCCTACGGTAAATTGCTCAGTTTGGTTCGTAAACCCTCGGTGTTTGAGTTGAATGGGTTGCACGCCCTGCTGCAGTTCTATGACCCTCCTTTGAGATGCTTTACTTTCCAGGACTTCGTTCTCGCACCCACATTAGAGGAGTATGTTGATTTGTTAGGTGTGCCTATCAAGAGTCAGATGCCCTTTGTTCATATGGATGCTGAGCCCGACCTGGCTAGGCTAGCTCCTTCACTTCACCTAGATGCCTCCGAGTTGGTTTTGTCTAGTTGGAACAAGGTTCCCGGGTTCTCCTTGCAGTTCTTAGTGGGAAAAGCTCAGCAGTGCGCCAAAGACAGATGTTGGGTCGTGTTCCATGCCATTCTCGATCTGTGCATATATGGCATCATTCTGTTCCCCAACATGCCCGACTTTGTAGACTTCGACGCCTTCCACATCTTTGCTTCAGGGAATCCAGTCCCTACCTTGATTGGAGATGTTTACCATTCCGTCCACTACAAAAATGAGAACAGAAGGGGCAAGAATGTCTCGTGCTGTGTGCCCCTGCTTTATAGATGGCTTGATAGTCACCTACCTAAGAGGGGTCCCTTTGCTTCATCTGCAGCCACAGCTGAGTGGTCTGAGCGCTTGATGAGTCTGTCAGCGGAGGAAATTGACTGGTTTGATAGAGATAGGTTGGGTACCGAGATTATCTTCAGCTGCAGTGGGTTTCCGAACGTGCCTTTGATAGGCAGGAGGGGATGTATAAACTATAATCCGTCTCTGTTGGTCCGACAGTTTGCTTATGCTTTGAGAGCTCCGCTGAAGGATAAAGAGGTGCAGGAATCTCTGTACCTAACTGGTCTTCTAGAGGGGGATATGTTGTCTAAGCTGCAGCACGCTTGGAATGGTATCAATAAGCGGGGAAAGCCATTGCTGGGAAAAAGTAATAGCCAAGCCTACGCTCCGTATGTGGCTTGGGTCAGAGCCAGAGCAGATGCCATAGTGATGCCGTCTCCACCTGTCCAGCCAGAAAGCCCTCAAGTGATTGAAGAGCCTACCACCATGCCCATTTAGCAGCATAATCAGGTGTTAGCAGAGAGAGATGAGCTGAAGAAGGCAAATGAAGAACTGGAGAAAGAATTGGCTCAGCTCAGAAGCGAAAGAAGCGAAGCCGTCCATTCCTTCAAGAGGCAAACAGAGCTGGTGAACCAGTTAGGGACGGATTTGACTAAGCAAATGGCTGAGCGTGAACGCTTGGGTCGAGACTTCAAAGCTGTCAATGATGTACTGGCTACTAAGAAGCAGCACTTGGATGGAGCGTACCGGAGGATATCCAAGTTTAACCAGCATTGGAAGGCCACCCTAGCCAACGGGAAAGAACGGGAGGATAAGCTGAAGCAACAGATCTCCAAGCTGAAAGCCCAGGTGAAGGCTAGTGAGAAAAGGTTTGATGAAGAAACCGCTCGCAGATATGCCGCTGAAGGCCAGCTCAACAAAGCTCTTGCTAACCTGAAGGAGCGCAAGCTAACGTTTGCGTCCAAGAAGCGGAAGCTAGAAGATTGTTTCGCCGAAGGAGCATGGGAAGATTCGGTTGAAGGTCTTCAGTACACCATTATGCAGAGGGAGTTACTCGTCGAAGGGTTGCTCAATCGGCCTGATCATCCAGAAACGAAGGGGTTGTTAGAAGAGTTCCGCGCCCGTGGCCGTGCTTGACTATTTGTATTCCTTTTTGTTTTGATCATTGTTGTATGCTGACCATCACGAGGCTTGTTGGTTGAGGTCATGCTACTGATTCTGCTTGTACTCAGTGATGTTATGTACTACCTTGATGGGCTTTCTTTATATATGAGATGTTATTTCCATGACTGGACTCGGACTTCTTATTATCAGCACTGGCACTCAGGCACTAGGATCGGGGGATCTCCCTAACACACAGACACACGTTTGCATTTGCATGAAGCATTTGCATAACGAGCACTTTGTCGTTTTTCTAACCTTTTTATGTTTTCAGGTTATTTCAGGCTGTTCCAGGATTGATAAGAGACCTGTCCACCGCTATCCGACCAGAGCAAATCAAACCAGAATCATGGAGCAAGTGCAAGCTGATGTTCAAGAACTCCGGGAAAGAATGGACCGCTTCATGGAGCTCATGCAAGCGGTCGCCAATGGCCAGGATCAGCTCAGAACCTTGGTTCAGCCTCTGATTTCAAGGGTTGATAGCAATGGCGTACTCCATGGTGGGACCGTGCCTACCCCTCCGCCAGTTGAAACTCCTCAGAATGGCGTCCCCGTGACCGGGGGGAATGGCAGTCCCAACGGCAATGTGATAGATAATATGGGACTCAATGGTAATACGACGGGCGTCGGTAATGGGAATTTTGAGGCTAATGTCAATGTTGGACTGGGCAACGGCAATGCGGGTGTTGGAAATCTGCTCGGGCCTCAGCCGTGGTTAGAAGACCGTCAAGACGATGTGTTCTCGCAGAGAGGTGATGAAGGGGAGCTGACTGCTGAAGCACGGCTAAGGTTTAGGCACTCGAGGACAAGACGAGGAATATCGAGAACCAGAACACCATGGGTGTTGATATGTCCAAGCTGGGACTGATTGCTGACTTCAAGGTGCCTCCTAAGTTCAAGGTACCTGACTTTGAAAAGTACAAGGGCACCACTTGCCCCCGCGTCCATTTGAGATCATATTACAAAAAAATGTCCGCTCATTCTGAGGACGAGAAGTTGCTGATGCACTTCTTTCAGGACAGTCTGTCCGGACCCTCCCTCGAATGGTACATGAGTCTGGAACCTACCAGCGTGCGCACGTGGAAGGAACTTGATGAAGCATTCGTGCACCACTACCAATATAACAGCGACTTGGCTCCGAACCGAGTCCAACTGCAGAATCTGTCACAGAGGAACAACGAAGGGTTCAAGGAATACGCCCAGCGGTGGCGTGAATTGGCAGCCAGGGTTCAGCCGCCGATGGTTGAACGTGAGCTTGTGGAAATGTTTGTGGCTACCCTCTAAGGGGTTTATTATGAGAAATTGGTCAGCAGTATGTCTGGAACCTTCTCGGATCTCATTATCACGGGTGAGCACATTGAAAATGGGATCAAAGTGAGGGAAATTCAAGGTGATTCATCCTTAGCTGGAGGAGGAAAGAAACCTTATGGTGGCAAAAGACGGGAAGGAGAAACGAGCGTTGTGTCCAGCGCTCGAAGGAAGGGTAAAGGCCCTCACCAGCAGGTGGCCAGTATAACTATCCCCGCTGTCCAACAACCCCAGCCACAGCAGCAGCAGCAACCGAATCAACAAGGGTACAGAAAGTATCAGAACAGGGCACCTCTATCGAGCCGTCACCTCGAGACACCGCCCATGTCCTATGTTCAGCTGTTACAGACTCTGCTTCAGTTACAGCTGATCCAGTAGAGAACCCTGGCTCCCTTGACAGGGGCACCTCCGCCGGGTTATGACGCGAATGCGACTTGCGAATTTCACTCAGGGACACCAGGCCACACGATAGAGAATTGCAAAGCCTTCAAGCATAAAGTGCAGGACATGATGGACGCTAAGATCATCAACTTCTCAGATAATGTGCCAAACGTCACGAAGAACCCTATGCCAAATCATAGGGGAGGTGGAGTAAATGCCATTATTGAAGACGAGAGCTTGGATTTGTTGACTGACGTCAGAGATCTGAAGACACCGCTTAGCTTCGTTAAAGCTAAGCTGATGAAAAGGGGTTTCTTTCCAGGTTGTGGAGAGCTATGTATGGGCTGTGCGACTAGTCCTGATGGATGTGAACAGTTGATAGAGGGGATTCAGAGTCTGATGACCAAGGGAATCCTGCAGTTTAGCAGAAGGGCCGAAAGTGGATCGGGAGAGGTAATGCTGAAGCAAGATGATGAGGTTTCCACCATCACCATCCCTCGTCGGACGATAACTATTTCTGCACCCAGGCCGCCCACAATTACCATCACCAAGGTTGGCCCGATACCTTTCGAAAGCACGAACGCCGTCCCATGGCATTACGGGGCAGAGGTCTACTGCAACGGACAAAAGTTGGAATTGGAACCCTCAGGGTCATGTGCGGAGAACCTAGCAGGCGTTAGCGGAATTACCCGTAGCGGAAGAGTGTTTGCACCACCTGAGATCGTGGCGGACAAAGCGGACAAAGCTGATGCAACTGATAAAGGTAAGAGTAAAGTCGTTGAAGAGATCCCTCATGGGGTAGAAAAAGACTTACTTGTTAAAGACGCCGAAGAGTTTATGCGGTTGATTAAAAAGAGTGACTACAAGATCGTGGATCATCTCCATCAAACACCCTCGAAAATTTCCATCCTGAATTTATTGTTGTGTTCTGAGGCACACCGCAATGCACTGCTGAAGGTGTTAAATGCCACGTATGTACCGCAGGAAATATCGGTAAACCAGTTGGAAGGGGTCGTAGCCCACGTAAATGCTGGAAATGGGTTAGGGTTCACGGACCTGGAGCTGACGCCGAAGGGGAGGATCCACAATAGTGCCCTGCACATCTCGATAGAGTGTAGGGGAACGGTTATGTCTCATGTCTTGGTAGACACAGGGTCGTCGCTCAATGTTCTTCCGAAGAAGGCATTGATGAAGTTAGATACTCGCGGAGTGATTTGCACACCCAGTGATCTGGTTCTGAAACCGTTCGATGGAACCAAACGCCATGTTTTCGGGGAGGTGACCCTACCAATCTAAGTTGGGCTGGAAACATTCGACGCGGTATTTTACATTATGGACATCATGCCTGCCTACAGCTGTCTCTTAGGCCGACCATGGATCCATTCGGTTGGCGCCGAGACCTCCACGTTGCACCAAAAGCTCAAATATGTCGTCGGAGGTAGCATTGTGACTGTATGTGGCGAGGAAGATATAATGGTGAGCCATTTGTCGTCCTTCAAATACGTTGATATGGATGGGGAAATCCACGAAACCCTATGTCAGGCGTTCGAAGCCGTTAAAGTCAAGAACGTAGCTCCTGTAATCACTGAGAAACCAGAGATGACTCTCTCTTCCTTCAAGGAAGCCCGGGCCGTTGTTCAGGCCGGATCTACCCCAGGCTGGGGGCGAATTTTAGAGATACCTAACAAGCAGGACAAGTTTGGGTTGGGGTATTCTCCTGTGGCTGAAGCCTCCTCTTCTAGCAGTGCGTCGCGAGGTAAAGGGCCGATCCAGTTTACCAGTGGCGGGGTGATATTTGAAAGTGTCAACGCGGTGTCTGAAGATAGCGGAGATAGCGACTGTGACCTAGACTCTTGGATCCACCCAAGCAAGCCAGGCGAGAGTCTCAACAACTGGTCCGTCAGGGATATCATCCAAATGGCAAGCAAAGAGTAATGATTTACTTTTTCCAATCGTTGTACAACCCTATGTCCTACCCGGGGCATAGAGGTTTTATTGTCAGGGCCTCGTTTGATTATGTACATGCATTTTATCAATAAATCAAAAGGCATTTTTCTTCATATTCAAATGTTGTGATCTCTGTTATTCCTGTTTTATATTTGTTTTGAAAAACAATAAAATGGCAATGGGGTTTGTGCTAACCTTCATATCCTTATTTTAAGCTTAACCCTTGTTATTGCAGGATCCATATAACATATGACATCGACTCTGGACCTTCTACGACTCACTTCGATTTCGATTGCCTGATCTATCAAGCCGAAGAAGAGATTGATGAAGACGAAGACCTTCCCGAAGAGTTGGCCCGCTTGTTGAAACAAGAAGAGAAAGTTATTCTGCCTCACGAAGAAGAGATCGAGATTGTGAATCTGGGTTCTGAAGAACTAGTCAGGAACGTCAGGATAGGGGCTGCATTGCAGAGTAATGTCAAGCAGAGATTGGTCGAGATGCTAAGAGAGTATAGTGACGTCTTCGCTTGGTCATACGAAGATATGCTCAGACTTGATACTGACATTGTGGTCCACCACTTGCCGCTGCGAGAAGATTTTCCTCCCGTTAAGCAGAAGCTTAGAAGGACACGACCAGATATGGCCGTTAAGATCAGAGAAGAAGTGCAAAAGCAGCTCGATGCTGGCTTCTTAGCGGTCACTACATACCCTCCGTGGGTCACCAACATAGTGCCTGTACCGAAGAAGGACGGTAAGGTGCGAATGTGCGTCGATTATCGGGATTTGAATAGGGCGAGCCCTAAAGATGATTTCCTGCTGCCTCATATTGATGTGTTGGTCGACAATACAGCTCAGTTCTCCGTGTTTTCATTCATGGATGGCTTCTCCGGCTACAATCAGATCAAGATGGCGCCGGAGGACATGGAGAAAACTACGTTTATTACGCCTTAGGGAACATTTTGCTACAAGGTAATGCCTTTCGGTTTGAAGAACGCAGGTGCCACTTACCAACGAGCAATGGTTACCTTGTTTCATGACATGATTCATCATGAGATTGAAGTCTATGTTGATGACATGATTACGAAGTCCCAAACGGAGGAGGGACATCTGGTCAATTTGCTGAAGCTTTTTGAGAGGCTTAGGAAGTTCAAGTTGAGGCTGAATCCTAACAAGTGTACTTTCGGAGTACGGTCTGGAAAACTACTGGGGTTTATCGTGAGCGAAAGAGGCATCGAGGTTGATTCTGCGAAGATAAAAGCGATACAAGAGATGCCAGCGCCAAAGACTGAAAAAGAAGTTCGTGGTTTCCTGGGCAGAATAAACTACATTGCAAGGTTTATTTCTCAGCTCAATGCCACGTGTAAACCGATGTTCAAACTACTGAAGAAATATCAGGCGATTATCTGGAACGGGGACTCCCAGAAGGCATTTGATAAGATAAAACAGTATCTGCAGGAACCTCCAATCTTGATACCCCCAATGGCCGGACGACCCCTAATCATGTACTTGACAGTTCTTGAGAATAGTATGGGGTGTATTCTCGGTCAGCACAACGAGATGGGCAGAAAGGAGCATGCCATTTACTATTTGAGTAAGAAGTTCACAGAATGTGAATCTCGCTACTCGATGCTAGAAAAGACGTATTGTGCACTAGCCTGGGCTGCCAAACGTTTACGACAGTACATGCTCAATCACACCACCATGCTAATTTCGAAGATGGATCCGATCAAGTACGTCTTCAAGAAGCAAGCGCTTTCGGGCAGGATTGCCAGATGGAAAATGGTGTTGACGGAATATGACATTCAGTACGTTTCCCAGAAGGCCATTAAGGGAAGCGTATTGTCTGAATACCTAGCCGAACAGCTGTTGCACCCTAAAATTTGACCAACCGGTTCTCCTATCTGACTCGTGGTTTAAATTCATATTCGCATATTAGATGCATGACATTTTGTGCACGGACAGAGGATATCAGAGTTACAGCTTGGTTTTCACTTATCGGATATTTCAGATCCAGTCTAGATAATCAGGGTTTTATTTTCGGGAAATTGTGCGCTCCTCGGTGTTTTCAGATTGCATGAGGGTTTTTGGGATATTCTGATGCCCGGGGATTTACTGTTCGCTTCGATCTGGTCTCGCGCTATCTTTTATGTTGATCATTTGCATTTGTCTGCATTTTTTTTTAGGATTTTATAGCCTTTTGTGGATTTTAAATAGATTTTTTAGGATTTAAATAGATTTTTTAATATTCTTTAATAGTTTTAAATCTTCTCTTAGAATTTTATAGATTTTTTTTAATGGGTTTAATAGCTTTAAATCATTTTTTAGAAATTTAATAGAAATTTAATAGTTTTTTAAATAGAAATAAATAGAGTTTGTCTTAATATAGATTTAATCTTTTAATAGATTTTTCTTTTATTAGTAGGATTTTAATAGATTTTCTTTTAAATAATATTAGAGATTAAATAGAGATTATTAGAATTTTATTAGTTTTAGTCTAATACAGGTTTAATTAGATTTTTTCATCTAATTAGGGTTTAATCTTTTGTTTAGAGTTTATTTGAGTTTACTAGTTAATTAGGTTTAGTTTTAATTAGTTTAATTAGGATTAATCATTAGTTAATTAGGTTTAGGCTTTAATTGGTTTTAATTAGACTTAATCAGGTTTTAATCCATCTTCATCTTAATCAGTTTTTTTCCAGTTTTTCTAGGGTTTTAGTGGCCATTTTCGTGGGCCAGCATATGCAGGTTGGAGGCCCATTTCAATTTTCAGTCCAGTTTTTTTTGTCATTTTTTGTCCAGCAGATGCCACTTGGCCAGTATATAGTGCGCCACGCGTTCACTTCTGGAAGGACCCACCTCACAACTCTCTGCACTCAGAACCACACACGCGTCCCACTATCTCTCTCTCAGGCCACGTGTGCCACATGCACAGCTCCCCCTGCCACCTCCCAGCGCCACTTGTCCACTCCTTTCACCTCACCGAGAAAGCCACCGCCGGCCATGCATCCACCTTGACCAACAACCTCCGGCCACCCTAACAATCTCCGGCCGCCGTCCCTCACCGGAAACTGCAAAAATTGCAGAAAATCTCCAGAATTCGTCCAAACACTTCGTTCTCCCCCTTCCTCCTCCGTCCACCTTTATCAATAACCCACCGGAAAACTTAAACTCCACCGGAAACCTCATAGACCTTCATCGTCCCGCCCAGAAAACATTCAAACATTCATCGTCCTTCAAAGGATTTTCCAGAAATTCATCGTCCTTCAAAGCATTTTCCAGAAAATCTTTGAACGTTCATCGTCTTCACAAAGGATTTTCCAGAAATTCATCCATCGTTCTTCATCTCCTTCAAGATCCTCAGCAATAATCTCCAGAAATCCGCTTGATCTTTAACGAGAAAGAACATTCGCGTTCGTCACCTTCAATCTCCCTCCGTTTCCAGATCGTGAGAGCCCTCAGTTTGCCTTCGTCTTCTCCAAAGATCTTCAACCGTGCACTCATCCACTCAAGATTCCCAGAATTTCTTCATACTTCTTCAAGCGAATCTTCAAGAAACTCCAGGAACTTCATCGTATCAATTACTTCGTCTCAGGTTCGTTCCCTTTTCACAATCTCCATGGCTGTTCATGCACTGATGTAGGGTTTCTTGTTTTGAGAGTTGAGGTTTAGTGGTAATTTGTGGAGATCGATCTGAATGAGTGTGTTTTCTGGAGAGGGATTTCATAGGGGAGAGAGGTTGGGGAAACGGCTAGGTTTAGATAGTGAACAGTAGTCAGAGAGGTTAGAGAAGAAGAGAGGTTTTGGTCATTGGTAACGTGGATTAGGGTTTGGGTTGGGTTAAGCCCAAGTGTGAATTTGCTGGTAGTATCCCCGTTTTGCTCGTTATCCCCCCCCCCCCTTCGTGTGAGAAGATAGAATGATTTTGGGTTGGGCTTTGCCCTAAGTGCTATACGCACCCCCTGCGTATAAGCCCATTTGGAAAAATAACTAGTGAATTGCTAGCGCTGCACCCCCCCCCCCCATGCGTGTGAGATTGCTGAGTGGAATTGGATTGGGCCTTCGCCCTATCTGCTAAACGCACCTCCCATCCCTGGCCCATCTAGATATTACAACTAGGATCAGTACTATTCGCACCCCCCCTGTTTTGTTTCTTTTTATTTTTTCTTTTTAATTTTCTTTGTTTGTTCATGTTAAGGAAAAATTCATAAAAAATAGTAGATTTGATCAAATAATTCCCTTCTTTTTTCTATATGTTCATAATTCAATTTAGAATTTTATAGTACAAAAATATTAATTAGATCATGCATTTTCATTTTTATTTCATTTTTTGTATTTTAATTGGTCATGAATAATTGTTTTGTGACGTGTCTGCTTTGCTGATTTTAGTTCTCTCATTTGGTAATGGATTTTGCTCTAGTTTCTGAGTATGTTGTACTAGACTATTGCATGCTCCCCATAGATTTTTCATAGATTTTTTAGAGGTTGATTGATAGTGTTTTAGGGTTAGAGAATAGAGACCTCATAACTTGTTGGTAACCCTTGACCATTCATATATTAGGGATTGTTTAGTAGCCTTAGAAGTTGACTTAGGCTTTGAGATTTGATCTTGGGATCATAGAGCCATGTAGGTTTCCCCTAGATTTTTGGTAGATTTTTATAGGGTGTTCTGTTATTTTTGTTTGAGACTGAGAATAGGAGAAGTCTTGAGGGCTTTTGACTTTGAAGTTCAACTGTGGTTGAACTTCAGAGATAGTTTCTTGTGGTTTGAGAGCCTGTGGTTTCTTCTTGAAGGTGGAGGCTGGATGAATTCTTGGTGGAGCTTGCAAGGATGTGGGATAGAGGTCCTAGTCTAAGAGATTGCTCTCTGTTTGTGAGGTTTGAGATCATGAAGTTTGAGGGAAATTTATGGTACTTTCCTGAGGAAGGTACTATGGATGCCTTTCATTCTTTCTTCTCACCTCTTTCTTAAGTATCCAATGATGTTGGAGCCTTCATGTGAGTTTAGTTTCTCCTGAGGAGGAATGTAAACTGATCACAGTTGTTGAGCCACATGGGATATGATTCCTAAGTGGAAGCCTCCTAGTACTTTCCCGAGGGAGGCACTATGGGCCTGTTCACTTAGTTCCCTTAGTTCATCTAGGCTTTCTTAAGTATCCAATGATGTTGGAGCCTTCATGTGAGTTTAGTTTCTCCTGAGGAGGAATGTAAACTGATCACATGTTGTTGAGCCACATGGGATATGATTCCTAAGTGAAAGCCTCCTAGTACTTTCCCGAGGAAGGCACTATGGGCCTGTTCACTTAGTTCCCTTAGTTCAGGTAGGATTTCTCAAGTATCCAGTGATGTCGGAGCCTTCATGTGAGTTTAGTTTCTCCTGAGGAGGAATGTAAACCGTTCACAGTTGTTGAGCCGCATAGGATATGATTCCTGAGTGGTAACCTCCTAGTACTTTCCTGGGGAAGGCACTATGAGTCTGCCTGCTTAGCTCCCTTTCTTTGGTAAGCTTGTCTTGAAGCTTGAAGACTGGGATTGATTTCTCTTATGTTAGAGCTCTGCTTAGAGAATTGATTAGGGTTTTGCATAGGGATTTGCTTAGGGTTTTTGCTTAGAGATTCGATTAGGGTTTTGCATAGGGTTTTGTTCAGGAGTAGATCAGGGGTTTATTTCAGGCTTGGTTAGGGTCTTGCTCAGGGTTTTGGTTTAAGCTTTTGATAGGAGTTTGTCAGGTTGGTTCGCCTTCTCTTTGTGTTGTTTGACTTGTGTGGTGCTGTGCTGCATTAGACTTAGGGGTTCATCTAGATATTTCTGAGGTATGTGCATCTTAGAAGTAGGCTTTGTGTGCATGAGAAGTTGAGGTGGTCCTCCTTCTGCTTGTTTTGTTATTGAGTGGCTTTGCTTGCTGGTATTTGGTAGAGCTGAGCTCCCTTGCCTCTGTGGTTTGCGGCCTTTGTGCCTTGTTTGCTTAGTTGTTGCATTCATGCATATTTCCAGTATTTCTTTACTTTGCAGTTGATTCCTATTTGCTGTTCAGTCCTGTTGCCATGATCCCTTAGGAGCTCTAACTTCTCCGCTGCGGAGGAGTTATGATAGACATTAGGATGGTCAACCAGGCATGATAACAGTAGGTAGATTCCCCTTTTTAGCCATAGTTTTAGGGTGTCTTTTCCCTTTCTCAGCAATAGAAGCCCTTGAGTAGCTTGTGTCGTAGTTAGCCGAACTACAGCTGCTCTGATTTCTCGTACCAGACGGGAATATGTAGGCATAGGATGCGATATCCTAGCGAGCACACTAACAACTAACCTTTTGTTCTCTCGCGGATGTGCGATCGAGACTTTCCCGCTGATGACTGATTGTTATCCCTTTTCTCTTGCCCGAGTGCATTTGAGACCAAACCGTAGTTGTAGGTTCCCGAACCTTTGAAACCAGTTTATTTTCTCACTGCTGTGTGAGAACGCCCAGTTTAGCCGAAGTTAGTCGAACTACGTTTGCTCTGATCTTCCATGCCGTGTGGAAGTACGTAGGCACAGGACGCGACGTCCTGGCGAGCAACCTCCCCCCGTCTAGACGTAGGTAGTCGAACTACGTTGACTCTGACTTTCCCATTGCACGAGGGAGTACGTAGGCCCAGAACACCGTATGTTCTGTCGAGTCCTGTTCTTTTCTTTTCTTTTCAGACTGACCATTAGCGTAGATAGATAAATACACCCTTTTCCTTATAAACACCAAGCGTGGATCCCATCGAGTACGATGGACGTGAGGGGTGCTAATACCTTCCCCTTGCGTAACCGACTCCTGAATCCAGGTTTTGGTTACGATGGCCATACCTTTCCCGTTTTTGCGAGGTTTACTTTGAGCGTTTCCTTTCCCTCCTTTGGGATAAATAGCGCACGGTGGCGACTCTCCTGTCATGCCGGCGCCGATTTTCGCAGTAGCGACAGCTGGCGACTCCGCTGGGGAAATTGGGCATCTAGGGACTTTTCCCATCCCTTATGCTGGGACCGTTTCCCATCCCCTACGCGAGTCAATCCTAGCGCTTGGGTGTTTATCTGTTGGGTGTTGTGCATATGTGTTTTATCTTTCCGCACTTTACTTTCCCGCACCTTTACCTTTCCGCATTTACTTTCAGCACTATATTATTATGATTATTGTTGTGGGAGAGGGAGGTTACTATGAGTGAAAAGCCGGACCTGGGCTTGAGTATGCACCTAGACATAGTTGCGGAGAGTAGTAGATGGACCTGTCTGCTGAGCAGGCACAGTTCCCTACGAAATCTGCGCTCAGACGAGGTTCTCGCATAGGTGCTCCTTTCCGATCCTGAGGATCTGAGGGGAGTCCAGACGTGAGGATTGTCGACTCTGGGAACCGATCATTTGAAAGTCAGCTAAGTGAGGCCTCTTCATGACTTGATGATGCCACTCCTTCTGGGAATCGTATCATCATTCATGAAAGTCTGTGACGCTGATGACCGCATAGGATGTCGTACCTTTGTCCGTGGATTAGGTCCATACCTATGAGGGGGATTGGGTTATTGCAGGAAAACTGGCCTTCAGAAACCATGATTCAGTATTTATCAGACGGTATTCGTAATTCATCTCCAGGTGTGTTGTTTGGATCAAATGGGTTTCTTGTTTGAGGTTGATACTATTATCAGATGGTTTTCTCGTCAGATACAGAGGTTCAGATGGATTTCTTACCAAGGGATTGGTATTTTGAGTATCGGATGATAGTTAGTGTCATGGAGTTCTGGTGACTGTGGTGGTTTTCTGTTCTTGATATCACAGAGATGTTCCTCTTCAGGCTACAGCATAGCCCTGTGTCCACTGATTGCATCATTTATCATATTGCATTATTGCATTACCATTTGCATCCAACTAACGTGTGTGTATTGCAGGTACACATTTTCCCTCCCAGTTCCGGTGTTTGTTTCCTAGCAAGACATGGAAGCCATGAAGAGAGTGTTACCCTACAAATTCCCGTCTCCAGATATCAGTCTGTTGTCAGAGTTAATTACTATTGCTAAGAAGAAGGTGATGGGAGATTTCAGGAAGACATATGGGAGGATCCTGACTTATGTTTACCAGCCCTCGGCTTACGAGATCAGCGGCATTTACACCCTGTTGCAGTTTTATGATGCTGAGCTCAGGTGTTTCGTATTTCCTGACTTTGTCTTGGCTCCTACCCTGGAGGAGTATTCTGCACTCTTGGATATACCGATTCGCGAGCAGATGCCTTTCTATCACACGGACGCTAAGCCTAGTCTGGCTGAGCTTTCTGCTATTCTGCACTTAAGAGAGTTTGAGCTGACAGGGAAGATGACCAGAAGAGGAGATGTGTGGGGATTTCCGTTGGATGTTTTGGTGGAGAAGGCTCGGGAGTATGCCAAGAAAGGTGGCTGGGTTGTTTTTGACGCCATCCTTGTTGTGTGTGTTTATGGCATTGTATTGTTCCCAAACATTCCTAATTTTGTTGATGCAGATGCTTTCTATATTCTGGCTGCAAAGAACCCAGTTCCTACCTTGCTGGGAGATATCCACCATTCCACTCACTACCAAAATGAGAAGCGGCGAGGAAGGAATGTATCTTGCTGTGTACCTCTACTGTGCAGGTGGTTCACTAGTCATATGCCGAAGTCAGGGCCTTTTGTCACCTCTATTGATTCTTTAGGATGGCCTGAGCGCTTGACGGGGTTGACTTCTGAGAATGTGGTATGGGTTAATGAGGAGGTGTTCGGAGTTGAGGTCATATACAGATGCGAAGGATTCCCTAATGTTCCTTTGATAGGAAGGAAAGGGTGTGTCAATTACAACCCTTCCTTATTAATCAGGCAGTTTGGGTATGCACCTCAGGAAGCGCCGAAGCCCGAGGAGATACAGGAATCTCTGTATCTCACTGGGGCAATAAAGGAAGAGATGTTGATCAAGCTTTAGAAAGCATGGAAGAACCTGCATAAGAGAGGGAAGCCTTCAGGTAGCAGAGGGGGTACTCGAGTTCTTGGTCCGTATGTGGAATGGATTCGTGAGCGAGCTACGAAATTCCTTATGCCTTATCCTGCAGTTCAGCCATTGTATCCTTCTTCGGTGGAGGAGCCCACCACTATAGACATACAGGTATACAAGCAGCTGATGGCGGAGAAAGAAGAGCTAGCAAAGGCTAAAGAGGCTTTAGAGAAGGAAAATGCCCAGCTTCGTCATGAAAAGATTGAAACATGATATTTTTCCAAGCAACAAGCCGAAACTTTGAAACATCGGAAGACTACTTTATTGGAGCTGACTGAAACCAAGAAGCGTTTGGAGTTAGATGTAGACTCAGTTAGCAGTGTATTGGCTACTAGGAAACAAGAGCTGGAAAGGGCCTACACGAAGTTAGCTAAGTTCAGAGAGCACTGGGATCTCACTATGGCCAAACGCAAAGAACGGGAAGAAGAGCTAAAGACACAGGTTGCTCAGTTGGGAAAACAGGTTAGGGTGAAGACTGAAGAGCTTGAAGAAGAAGCATGTCGTCGATACGAGGCCGAACGCCAACTGATTGATGCCTTGAAGAATCTGGAAGATTGTCAGCGCAGAGCAGACGTCAAGAGGCCCAAACCTGAGGATGGTGCCCAGGATAAGGCTTGGGAAGATTTTGTCAGAGATATCCATGGAACGGTCAGGAAAAGGGATCAGTTGATAGAAGGCTTGATTTATCGACCGGATCACCCAAAGACGAAGAAGCTGCTCGAGGATTTCTGCGACCGTACCCGCACTTGATTTCTCTCTTGTATTCTATGTGTTGAGATCACCACCAGGCATGTTGGTTGGGATCCTCCTTTATCATATCAGTTGTATGGAACATAGTTGTGTAGCGCCTTGACAAGACTGTTTTTCCAATAAATATATGAGGGTTTTTCTAAATATTGTCTTTATGGTTTATCTTGTCTTGCTACCTTGACACTGGAATTGGAGGGGAAATATCCCCAATGCACACACGCACATTAGCATTTTTGTATCTCTGTCTGCATAAATCATATTGCATAGCATTTCTCTAGCTGGCCAGAGCACTCATCCAGCCTTTGTCATCTCCAGAGGGTGAGTCTCGAGGATTGTTCGAGGCAAGAGTGGAGTGTTGAAGACGACCAAGAGGCTGAAGCAGATTTGAGCAGATTTGAGAATCAAGCAGTGTAGTCAGTTACAGGTAATTAATAGCTATGTCTGAAGGCAATCTCCAGGCTCCTAACACCTTGACAGGGTTTAATATGACGTCCAACCCTCGATATGATTCTATGGAAGACTTCCCGCAAGCGAACAACGTTACTGCAGACCAAGTTGTACAGCCTACTGTTGAGAACCGAGATCGACATGAGCAGTTTGTTGCCCGAAATGAACGTCTTCCTCCTGTTAACAATCAAGGTGCTGTTTTCCTTGAGGGGAACCCATGCAGATATATCCCGGTAGCCAGGACTATAAACTCAAGAGCTCTTGAAAGTGCTAGAAGGTTCCGAGTATTGGAGGAAAGAGTTAAAGCTTTGGAGATCAAAGATGCTGTTAACCTGAATGCTGCAGACATGTGTTTGGTCCCTGACCTGGTGTGGCCTTATAAGTTCAAAGTGCCGGAATTTGAGAAGTACACGGGAGATAGCTGTCCGAAGTTTCATTTGATGATGTTCTGTCGAAGAATGACTGCGTTTGTGCGAAATGACAAATTGATGATCCATTGCTTTCAGTATAGTCTGACTGGGGCATCGTTGAGGTGGTATATGCAGTTAGAGAGTAATCAGATTCGATCATGGGTGGATTTAGCCAGAGCTTTCATGAAGCAGTACAATTACAACCTGGATTTAGCTCCTAGTCTCGTACATCTGCAAGAATTATCTCGGGTGGAGAATGAATCATTCAGAGGGTATGTGCAAAGATGGAAGGAATTGGCTGCTAGTGTTCAACCACCGCTTCAGGAAAGAGAAATGGTTGACCTCTTCTTGGATACTCTGAAAGGCCATTATTATGACAAATTGTTCGGTCGCACAAGCTTTGTGGGCCTGATGAGAATGGGGGAGCTTGTTGAGAGAGGACTCAAGAGTGGAAAGCTTTGAGATGTCCCTTATATCCCAGTTGGTAAGAATGAGTCGGTTGTCAGTTCTCAAGAAGAGTGGGAAGAAGGAAATGACGTCATCTCAGAATCTCCAGCATCTCAGGATCGATTTTCAGACACTTCAAGTCAACGGTCATCCTGTCGTCGATCGCGTCAGCACGCCCAGCGAAGACCAAGGAAACCTGAAAGGCAGTTTGCTCAGCTACCGGTGTCATACAGTCAGTTGTTGCCAGATCTGGTCAGAAGTGGATTGATAGTGCCGAAAGAGACTAATCCAGTGATTCCACCATATCCCCCAGGTTTTGATGCCAGCGCCCGCTGTGAGTACCATGTTGGGGCACAGGGGCATTCAACAAATGATTGTAAAGTGCTTAGAAGCCAGGTTCAGGATCTGTTAGACTCTAACCGGATTTTCATCACGCCCCAGGGTTTTGTTCAGATTAACGATTCTCCGTTATCCAGTTGTGTGGGTTCGACAGTTAATGTCATGGAAGACTCCACGGGAAGTGTGTGTTCTGAAGAATGTCAATCGGAGAGTTCAGTGGAGTATGGGAGAAGTTTCTAGGGGTTTCTGTGCCGGGTGTCGCATCTGTTTTCTCTGCCTAATCCGTTTAGCTTTTGTGCACTAGTGTTTGCTGACCACCACCAGGATTGTTGGCTGGGGTCATTGTATTCGTACTCGTTTGTGCCTACGTGCTGCTTTTGTTGGTTATACATGTGTGGGAGATGTTCGTCTGGGTGCTTATAGTTTGAGTTTCTCTTTGTCTTGTCCTGAATATGTGTTTGCTTTCTGCTTTGCATTATCATTTAACAGGTACATCAGAACCGTGGGTCTTATTTCCTCATCCTCTAGTTTGTTGCAGGAATTCCTTCAGAGAAATGGAACAGAATCAGGTTGAATTGGTTGAAGTCCGAAGCCAGCTGGGGCAGATGATGAGAGACATGCAAGAGATGCGTCTGGAGCAGAAGATCCTCAAAGAGGAAAATAGTCAGCTGAAGACCCAAATGAGCTTGATCATGGAAGTAGTCAAGAATGTGCTTAGGAAGGGGGATGATCAGCTATTTGAAGCCGCAGTGAAGAAGCTCGTGCCGCCTGTGCCTGTGGAACCTGAGCAACAGCAACAGAGAGTACATCCGGCTCAACGGAGGATTCAGGAGGGGAAGCCAAAGAGGGCATTTGAGGCGCCACCTTCAACGTATGCTGAGCTCTTTCAGACTTTATTGAGGTTCAAAAAGGTTGAGAAGAGAATAATGGACCCACCCACAGGAGCGATTCCTTATGGGTACGATACCAGTAAGCAATGTGAATTTCATTCTGGCGCACTCGGACATGACATCGAAAGTTGTCATGCTTTTAAGCACAATGTTCAAGACCTGATTGACTCGAAAGATATTGAATTCTCGCCAAGCGGTGTAGCTGTACGTATTGCTCCTGTCTCAGTAGATGTTAAGATGACAGATGTTTCTAAAGCTGCAATAGGTCAGAAGCGTATCCTGGACACCATGGTGTCAGAATCTCCATGCTCGCAACTGTTGCCTATTCCTGGGGCGGATCTGAGAAAGAAGATGGCTAAGCATAAAGAGTGCCTTAATCAGTACGGTGAAAGTCAAGAAACCAAGGTTGTATTTGCTACGAAGGTTGTTCAACAGTCAACCCGGTACCAGCGACGACAGCAACGATCTCAACAGTGGCAGAGGCAGCAGCTTCCCAATCAGCGAGGAGCTCAAAATCAGAGGCCGTTGAGGGTATTTAGTGTGCCTCCGATGCCATATGCCGAACTTCTTCAGGTGTTGCTACGATTGCAGTTGGTTGAGAAGAGGAAGTTAGCCCCGCTGACAGGTACGCCTCCAGCAGGTTATGATATCAAAGAGCGCTGTGATTTCCATTCAGGAGCACAAGGGCACAACATTGAAGATTTTCTGGCCTTCAAGCACAAAGTGCAGGACCTACTTGACAGTGCAGCAATCAACTTCGGGCAGGAAGGGCCCAAAATCATCTGAATGAGGAGAAGGGGCTCTATAATTTGGTTGGGTCGTTGAAAGCAGAGCAGGACAATATCGAATTGCCTCTAATAATTGATTGTGAAGATAGCTGGTTCAGCAGCAGGACAGATGTGAAAGCCCGACCCTAGGAAGCTGGCATTTTTCTGTGTTTTATCTTGTCAGTGCTTTACGTTTGTAGTTTCTTTCCTGTTTAAATTGCAATCTCGCTTGTAGAACTTGTTGTTTTCATTCAATTGATGATAATGAAATAAGTATGCATGTTTTGATTAAATCCATTCATGTTCACTAATTGTTTTTTCAAATGTCCAATGCTTGATTAAGAAGGATCTGGGGAGGATGACGAAAATGAACGACATGCAGCTTCAGATATTGTATGCTTTTGAAATAAAACCTGCTGGTGATGTACAGGCATTGTTTCAAATCCCTAAACACCGGAGTTATAAGGAAGATAATCCCTTGGTAACCCCTTTGAGCTTAGTAGTAGAAGTTCTTTCTGAAAATGAAAAACCCTCAATCTTAACCTGGGGCAGGGTAGGTGTTAGCTATTTTGGCCGAGCATTCAAGTTGCAAAAGGAGTGTCCGTTCGAGGATCAATCACACCTCTAGAGGTCGTGCCTAAAAAAACCACAATGGTCAAATCAAGAGTGAGACAGTCACATCATTCTCCAATGAGTCAGACAACCAGTGTCACACGACTTGTTCGAAAGAAAAAAGAGAAAAAAAAATCAAAAGCCCGCTAAGTCAAAACTTCAAAACAATTGACTTAGGAAAAAATGAGGGCATCCCGCTGGACTTAAAAAATCAAAAGAAACTCAAAAGGAGTCAGTCCAGGCAAAAGTTAGGGATATGAAAAGAAAAGAGATGAAAGGATGACAAAAGAAAAATCCTCAAATCAAATACGAGTCGTGTGACCTCAAGTGTCGAAGACGGAAGGTGAGTGGCTGTCACTCCCAACAATCATAATTTCTCGAACTATCACTCCTATCTTCCAGCCTCTGAGAGGTGAGCGCTAAGGTCGAATTAGCTGAACATAGGATCGGAGAACATCAAGGAGAATGGGTGGGTTAAAGTAAACTTTGAGCCTTTATCCTTTCCTTCAGAACCGTGAACCTGACCACGTTACAACCTTCAAAAGTCCTAATTGAAGCAGGTTATTTCAAAAGCATACTTCGGCAAAGGTCGCGTCGATTCTGAATCCTGAAAGGGTTCTTCATACCATGTTGGTACTGATGTTGGTATCCTTGATAAATGTTTTGAGCATTATATGCCATAAACTGTTTTTTTTTCCTTTTCCCAGTGAACAGATTGGATTGTCGAAGCTGTCATATGTATTGCATTAATATGCCTTTTATGCAGAACAACTTTTTTTACTTGCGAGTAAGCGTTTGACAGCAGAAAAGTTTCCTACAGTGGAAGATATGGTCAGGATAGAATACAGAACGCCCGAATGTTTCGAGAGCAGGGGCAAGCTATTATCGTGATCCCCAGTCAGGTCAGCCTTTCGAGGTCAGTTATCCTGGGACAATCAGGTTGAAATTCGGTGGATATCCTGTAGTCAAGGGGAACTACTCTGAATCAGATAATCAGGAGCGAGGTCATTGCAGCCAGGGGCAGGCCATCTTAAGCGCGCAGGGTTTATTCGAGAAGCATTTGATGGGAAGTATCTCTCCGAAGTTTAGAACGCTAGGGGCATTTCGTATCAGGCCAACGGGGTACAAATGTTCAGATTCCCTTTTGAGGACTATCCCCACAGAGGTCCCGCAGGCTGGGGCATATTAGAAGCGAAGGGGTTTGTTCTTCTCCGTATCAGCAGAGTTATTCAAAATTATTTGAGCAGAGTCATCCAATTTTTTGAGTGCGGGACGAATGTTGGGAAGTCGTGTTACTATCCCTTGACTCTTCAACCAGGAGACTGTGTATGCAGACAGAATGTTCTCTAGTGTCAGTTGTACCTGACCCATCACAGATAGCCTAAAAGTATAAACCCATGTCGGCGGTCACTGTGAGGCCCATCCGTGTTGGCGCATCAGTTTCCAAATCCAATCGTCATCAGTACGCAGGAAGACTCCGGCTATTTTCTCCAGCAAAGTCCAATTTTTCATTGGCACGGGTCAGCTATACCCAGAGAAGTCCAATCGTACGTGGCACATCTGCTATTCCCCAGCAGGGTGTTACTTCAACGAGGTGCGTGGTTAAGTTCCCAATTTCCCCAGCGGAGTTGGTTTCACTCTTCCAACATTTGTTTTGCTGGAATAATTCTGTGATATCCGGTCTGTCCCCAGCGGAGTTGGTTTCGTCTTCAGCATTTATTTTTCTGAAGTGGTTTTCTGTACCCGACTTTCTCCAGCAGCCTGAGCCTGCATTAGCATGTTGCATGTCATCATATTTGCATCATACTTGCATTTCATTTTCAAAATGCGTAGCATTTCCATCCTGAATGGAGCATTATGTCATAGAAAAATTCAAACGTACGTATATGCATACGAAGCATGAGCCAGGTCTTCTACCAGCCTCATATGACAGGTGAATTACGCTGTGATCAGTTCAGGGGCATTAATCTAGCAGCAGTGTTCAGGCAATTCAGCGGTTTATTTGTATTTCAGATCATACAACAGTTATGCTTTGATCAATCAGTCATCTGGTATCGACAGACTTTGCTTCCCGTCAATTCATATTGACGATGTGTTCCTCCAATAAGTGGATTTCTCCGTCTATCATTAGACGTCTTGAGTTCGAATATAGTGGTTTTCTTTCCGTCTATCAATAGACGATGTGAAGTTTTCAGTTGATTTTTCAGTGGGGTTTCAAGATGGGGGTTCTGTAGAATGTGGTTTTCTTTCCGTCTAGCAGTAGACGATGTGAAGTTTCGGGTGATCTTTTCAACAGGGTTTCAAGATGGGTTTCTCTAAGTGGCTGTTTCTTTCCGTCTACCAGTAGGCAATGTGAAGTTTCAGGTGATTTTTCAGTGGGGGTTTCAAGATGGGGGTTTCTCTAAGTGGTTTTCTTCCCGTCTATCAGTAGATGATGTGAAGTGTCAGGTGATTTTTCAGCGGGTTTCTTATCGTCAGTTCATACGGATGGTGTGTTTCCCCAGCGAGTCTTCTCCGGATATCTGTAGATGTTGAGGGGTTCCAAAGCGATCTTTCGGATAGTGGTTTTCTTTCTGTTTATTGGATGAGATGACATTTCAAGTTGGTTTTCCTGATTGTCGATTCTTATTGACGACATGGCTCTTTGAAGGTGGTTTTCTTCCCGTCGGTTCTTACTGACGATGTGGCCCCTTTAAGGATATTGTTCTTTCCATCAAATCCCGTAGACGAAAGGATTCTGAAATTTGATGGATGGTGTTGAAGTGCGTATGGGTGTCTTTCCGTCTATCTTTAGACGATGTGAGTATGGATTTTGGGTGTCTTTCCGTCTATCCTTAGACGATGTGAGTATGGATTATGGGTGTCTTCCCGTCTATCATTAGACGATGTGAGTATGGATTTTGGGTGTCTTTCCGTCTATCCTTAGACGATGGGAGTATGGATTTTGGGTGTCTTTCCGTCTATCCTTAGACGATGTGAGTATGGATTTTGGGTGTCTTTCCGTCTATCCTTAGACGATGTGAGTATGGATTTTGGGTGTCTTTCCGTCTATCCTTAGACGATGTGAGTATGGATTTTGGGTTTTCTTCCCGTCTATCCTTAGACGATGTGAGTATTGAATATTTTTCCTTCGGGATTATGGATGTCTTCCCGTCTATCCTTAGACGATGTGAGTATTGATGGATTTGGGTGTCTTTCCGTCTATCCTTAGACGATGTGAGTATGGATTTTGGGTGTCTTCCCGTCTATCCTTAGACGATGTGAGTATGGATTTTGGGTGTCTTTACGTCTATCTTTAGGCGATGTGAGTATTGGATTAACGTGGGTGTCTTTCCGTCTATCCTTAGACGTTGTGAGTATTGAATTTTTTTCTTCGGGATTCAGGGTGTCTTCCCGTCTATCCTTAGACGATGTCAGTATTGAAGTTTTCCTTGAAACAGGGTGTCTTTCCGTCTATCCTTAGACGATGTGAGTATTGAAGTTTTCCTTGAAGCAGGGCGTCTTCCCGTCTATCATTAGACGATGTGAGTATGGATTTAAGGGTGTCTTTCCATCTATCATTAGACGATGTGAGTATTGAAGTTTTCCTTGAAGATGGGTGTCTTTCCGTCTATCTTTAGACGATGTGAGTATATTTCTCTTCCTGTCAATCAGTAGACGATGTGAGAAGATCGGGTGTTTTGTTGCAACCCTCGGGTTGTTATTTGGGGTATCACAGGTAACTGGCCTTAAAAATCAGGAGTTATGTACCAGATGATTGATCAGTTTGCTGCCGTAATGGCTGGACTCGGTTCTGGATTTTATTCCCCAAGCAGTGTTACAGTATTTTCTCACGGTTGGCAAATTTTCGGGTTTTATTGGTATTCAACCGTCTCGTACCTCCGAATGTTTGAAGGCTGAGCGCTCCTCAACCCTTCAGGTCCAAGTCGCTTGAATAGGGGCAGCTGTTGCACCCTAAAATTTGACCAACCGGTTCTCCTATCTGACTCGTGGTTTAAATTCATATTCGCATATCAGATGCATGACATTTTGTGCACGGACAGAGGATATCAGAGTTACAGCTTGGTTTTCACTTACCGGATATTTCAGATCCAGTCTAGATAATCAGGGTTTTATTTTCGGGAAATTGTGCGCTCCTCGGTGTTTTCAGATTGCATGAGGGTTTTTGGGATATTCTGATGCCCGGGGATTTACTGTTCGCTTCGATCTGGTCTCGCACTATCTTTTATGTTGATCATTTGCATTTGTCTGCATTTTTTTTAGGATTTTATATCCTTTTGTGGATTTTAAATAGGCTTTTTAGATTTTTTAGGATTTAAATATATTTTTTAATATTCTTTAATAGTTTTAAATCTTCTTTTAGAATTTTATAGATTTTTTTTAATGGGTTTAATAGCTTTAAATCATTTTTTAGAAATTTAATAGAAATTTAATAGTTTTTTAAATAGAAATAAATAGAGTTTGTCTTAATATAGATTTAATCTTTTAATAGATTTTTCTTTTATTAGTAGGATTTTAATAGATTTTCTTTTAAATAATATTAGAGATTAAATAGAGATTATTAGAATTTTATTAGTTTTAGTCTAATACAGGTTTAATTAGATTTTTTCATCTAATTAGGGTTTAATCTTTTGTTTAGAGTTTATTTGAGTTTACTAGTTAATTAGGTTTCGTTTTAATTAGTTTAATTAGGATTAATCATTAGTTAATTAGGTTTAGGCTTTAATTGGTTTTAATTAGACTTAATCAGGTTTTAATCCATCTTCATCTTAATCAGTTTTTTTCCAGTTTTTCTAGGGTTTTAGTGGCCATTTTCGTGGGCCAGCATATGCAGGTTGGAGGCCTATTTCAATTTTCAGTCCAGTTTTTTTTGTCATTTTTTGTCCAGCAGATGCCACTTGGCCAGTATATAGTGCGCCACGCGTTCACTTCTGGAAGGACCCACCTCACAACTCTCTGCACTCAGAACCACACACGCGTCCCACTATCTCTCTCTCAGGCCACGTGTGCCACATGCACAGCTCCCCCTGCCACCTCCCAGCGCCACTTGTCCACTCCTCTCACCTCACCGGGAAACCCACCGCCGGCCATGCATCCACCTTGACCAACAACCTCCGGCCACCCTAACAATCTCCAGCCGCCGTCCCTCACCGGAAACTGCAAAAATTGCAGAAAATCTCCAGAATTCGTCCAAACACTTCGTTCTCCCCCTTCCTCCTCCGTCCACCTTCATCAATAACCCACCGGAAAACTTAAACTCCACCGGAAACCTCATAGACCTTCATCGTCCCGCCTAGAAAACATTCAAACATTCATCGTCCTTCAAAGGATTTTCCAGAAATTCATCGTCCTTCAAAGCATTTTCCATAAAATCTTTGAACGTTCATCGTCTTCACAAAGGATTTTCCAGAAATTCATCCATCGTTCTTCATCTCCTTCAAAATCCTCAGCAATAATCTCCAGAAATCCGCTTGATCTTTAACGAGCAAGAAAATTCGCGTTCGTCACCTTCAATCTCCCTCCGTTTCCAGATCGTGAGAGCCCTCAGTTTGCCTTCGTCTTCTCCAAAGATCTTCAACTGTGCACTCATCCACTCAAGATTCCCAGAATTTCTTCATACTTCTTCAAGCGAATCTTCAAGAAACTCCAGGAACTTCATCGTATCAATTACTTCGTCTCAGGTTCGTTCCCTTTTCACAATCTCCATTGCTGGTCATGCACTGATGTAGGGTTTCTTGTTTTGAGAGTTGAGGTTTAGTGGTAATTTATGGAGATCGATCTGAATGAGTGTGTTTTCTGGAGAGGGATTTCAGAGGGGAGAGAGGTTGGGGAAACGGCTAGGTTTAGATGGTGAACAGTAGTCAGAGAGGATAGAGAAGAAGAGAGGTTTTGGTCATTGGTAACGTGGATTAGGGTTTGGGCTGGGTTAAGCCCAAGTGTGAATTTGCTGGTAGTATCCCCGTTTTGCTCGTTATCCCCCCCCCCCCCCCCTTCGTGTGAGAAGATAGAATGATTTTGGGTTGGGCTTTGCCCTAAGTGCTATACGCACCCCCTGCGTATAAGCCCATTTGGAAAAATAACTAGTGAATTGCTAGCGCTGCACCCCCCCCCCCCCCCCATGCGTGTGAGATTGCTGAGTGGAATTGGATTGGGCCTTCGCCCTATCTGCTAAACGCACCTCCCATCCCTGGCCCATCTAGATATTAAAACTAGGATCAGTACTATTCGCACCCCCCCTGTTTTGTTTCTTTTTATTTTTTCTTTTTAATTTTCTTTGTTTGTTCATGTTAAGGAAAAATTCATAAAAAATAGTAGATTTGATCAAACAATTCCCTTCTTTTTTCTATATGTTCATAATTCAATTTAGAATTTTATAGTACAAAAATATTAATTAGATCATGCATTTTCATTTTTATTGCATTTTTTGTATTTTAATTGGTCATGAATAATTGTTTTGTGACGTGTCTGCTTTGCTGATTTTAGTTCTCTCATTTGGTAATGGATTTTGCTCTAGTTTTTGGGTATGTTGTACTAGACTAATGCATGCTCCCCATAGATTTTTCATAGATTTTTTAGAGGTTGATTGATATTGTTTTAGGGTTATAGAATAGAGACCTCATAACTTGTTGGTAACCCTTGACCATTCATATATTAGGGATTGTTTAGTAGCCTTAGAAGTTGACTTAGGCTTTGAGATTTGATCTTGGGATCATAGAGCCATGTAGGTTTCCCCTAGATTTTTGGTAGATTTTTATAGGGTGTTCTGTTATTTTTGTTTGAGCCTGAGAATAGGATAAGTCTTGAGGGCTTTTGACTTTGAAGTTCAACTGTGGTTGAACTTCAGAGATAGTTTCTTGTGGTTTGAGAGCCTGTGGTTTCTTCTTGAAGGTGGAGGCTGGATGAAGTCTTGGTGGAGCTTGCAAGGATGTGGGATAGAGGTCCTAGTCTAAGAGCTTGCTCTCTGTTTGTGAGGTTTGAGATCATGAAGTTTGAGGGAAATTTATGGTACTTTCCTGAGGAAGGTACTATGGATGCCTTTCATTCTTTCTTCTCACCTCTTTCTTAAGTATCCAATGATGTTGGAGCCTTCATGTGAGTTTAGTTTCTCCTGAGGAGGAATGTAAACTGATCACAGTTGTTGAGCCACATGGGATATGATTCCTAAGTGGAAGCCTCCTAGTACTTTCCCGAGGAAGGCACTATGGGCCTGTTCACTTAGTTCCCTTAGTTCATCTAGGCTTTCTTAAGTATCCAATGATGTTGGAGCCTTCATGTGAGTTTAGTTTCTCCTGAGGAGGAATGTAAACTGATCACATGTTGTTGAGCCACATGGGATATGATTCCTAAGTGGAAGCCTCCTAGTACTTTCCCGAGGAAGGCACTATGGGCCTGTTCACTTAGTTCCCTTAGTTCAGGTAGGATTTCTCAAGTATCCAGTGATGTCGGAGCCTTCATGTGAGTTTAGTTTCTCCTGAGGAGGAATGTAAACCGTTCACAGTTGTTGAGCCGCATAGGATATGATTCCTGAGTGGTAACCTCCTAGTACTTTCCTGGGGAAGGCACTATGAGTCTGCCTGCTTAGCTCCCTTTCTTTGGTAAGCTTGTCTTGAAGCTTGAAGACTGGGATTGATTTCTCTTGTGTTAGATCTCTGCTTAGAGATTTTATTAGGGTTTTGCATAGGGCTTTGCTTAGGGTTTTTGCTTAGAGATTCGATTAGGGTTTTGCATAGGGTTTTGTTCAGGAGTAGATCAGGGGTTTGTTTCAGGCTTGGTTAGGGTCTTGCTCAGGGTTTTGGTTTAAGCTTTTGATAGGAGTTTGTCAGGCTGGTTCACCTTCTCTTTGTGTTGTTTGACTTGTGTGGTGCTGTGCTGCATTAGACTTAGGGATTCATCTAGATATTTCTGAGGTAGGTGCATCTTAGAAGTAGGCTTTGTGTGCATGAGAAGTTGAGGTGGTCCTCCTTCTGCTTGTTTTGTTATTGAGTGGCTTTGCTTGCTGGTATTTGGTAGAGCTGAGCTCCCTTGCCTCTATGGTTTGCGGCCTTTGTGCCTTGTTTGCTTAGTTGTTGCATTCATGCATATTTCCAGTATTTCTTTACTTTGCAGTTGATTCCTGTTTGCTGTTCAGTCCTGTTGCCCTGATCCCTTAGGAGCTCTAACTTCTCCGCTGCGGAGGAGTTATGATAGACATTAGGATGGTCAACCAGGCATGATAACAGTAGGTAGATTCCCCTTTTTAGCCATAGTTTTAGGGTGTCTTTTCCCTTTCTCAGCAATAGAAGCCCTTGAGTAGCTTGTGTCGTAGTTAGCCGAACTACAGCTGCTCTGATTTCTCGTACCAGACGGGAATATGTAGGCATGGGATGCGATATCCTAGAGAGCACACTAACAACTAACCTTTTGTTCTCTCGCGGCTGTGCGATCGAGACTTTCCCACTGACGACTGATTGTTATCCCTTTTCTCTTGCCCGAGTGCATTTGAGACCAGACCGTAGTTGTAGGTTCCCGAACCTTTGAAACCAGTTTATTTTCTCACTGCTGTGTGAGAACGCCCAGTTTAGCTGTAGTTAGTCGAACTACGTTTGCTCTGATCTTCCATGCCGTGTGGAAGTACGTAGGCACAGGACGCGATGTCCTGGCGAGCAACCTCCCCCCGTCTAGACGTAGGTAGTCGAACTATGTTGACTCTGACTTTCCCATTGCACGAGGGAGTACGTAGGCCCAGAACACCGTATGTTCTGTCGAGTCCTGTTCTTTTCTTTTCTTTTCAGACTGACCATTAGCGTAGATAGATAAATACACCCTTTTCCTTATAAACACCAAGCGTGGATCCCATCGAGTACGATGGACGTGAGCGGTGCTAATACCTTCCCCTTGCGTAACCGACTCCCGAATCCAGGTTTTGGTTGCGATGACCATACCTTTCCCGTTTTTGCGAGGTTTACTTCGAGCGTTTCCTTTCCCTCCTTTGGGATAAATAACGCACGGTGGCGACTCTCCTGTCATGCCGGCGCTGATTTTCGCAGTAGCGACAACAGCCGATCGAGGATTATCAGCCGATGAAATTTGAATTCCCTGATGAGGATATCATGTTTCTTAAAGCGAAGGATTGCGATGAACCGTTGCCCGACGAGGGTCCAGATAGGAAATCCCAATGGAAATTGATATTTGACGGGGCGGTTAAATCTTACGGAAGTGGCATTGGGGCGATCATCACGACTCCCCATGGATCCCACATCCCGTTTACTGCGAGACTGACATTTCCGGTCACCAATAGCGAAGTGGAGTACGAAGCATGCATCATGGGTCTAGAAGAGGCAATTGATTTGAGAATCAAGAACCTAGATGTATATGGTGACTCGGCACTTGTGATCAACCAGATTAAAGGGGAGTGGGAGACTCGCCAATCGAATTTGGTGCCGTACATGAACTATGCCAGAAGGCTGCTTCCGTTCTTTGATCGAGTGGAACTTCATCATGTGCCCAGGGCCGAAAATCAGATGGCTGATGCCTTAGCCACGTTGGCTTCGATGTATAAAGTCAATTTTTGGAATGAAGCTCCAAGAATTGTCCTTTCTCATCTTGATAGACCTGCATTCGTCTTTGCGATCGAGGAAGCCTCCGACGGCAAGCCATGGTTCCATGATATCCAGACTTTCCTTATGACTAAGGAGTATCCTACGGGAGCGTCAACCCAGGATTAGAAGACTCTGAGGAGGCTGTCTGGAAATTTTTATCTCAATCCTGATGGAGTTTTGTATAAAAGAAACCACGATCTCGTGTTACTCAGATGCGTAGATGAGAAAGAAGCGAGTATGCTCATGGAAGAAGTCCATGAAGGAACATTTGGTACGCACGCCGGCGGGCATACTATGACGAGAAAGATCCTGAGAGCAGTATACTACTGGCTGACGATGGAATCAGATTGCTTTAAATTCACGAGGAGATGTCATAAATGCCAGATTTATGCTGATAACATTCATGTGCCGTCGTGCCCGTTGAATGTCATGTCCTCCCCGTGGCTGTTGTCCATGTGGGGCATCGACATGATAGGCAAGATCGAGCCTACTGCATCTAACGGTCATCGCTTCATTCTAGTAGCTATCGACTACTTCACCAAGTGGGTGGAGGCAGCCTCATACGCTAACGTGATCAAGCAGGTGGTGGCTAAATTCATAAAGAGGGACATCATCTATCGTTACGGAATTCCCGAGCGGATCATTACTGATAATGGTTCGAATCTGAATAACAAGATGATGAAGGAGTTGTGCCAGAGTTTCAAGATTGAACACCACAACTCATCTCCTTACCGGCCGAAGATGAATGGCATCGTTGAAGCGGCCAATAAGAACATCAAGAAGATTGTACAGAAGATGGTTGTGACCTACAAGGATTGGCACGAGATGTTGCCGTTTGCACTGCACGGTTATCGTACCACGGTGCTTACATCAACCGGGGCAACTCCTTTCTCACTGGTGTACGGTATGGAAGTTGTCCTACCGTTAGAAGTTGAGATCCCTTCTTTACGAGTTTTAGTTGTTGTGAAACTCGATGAGGCAGAATGGATTAAGAACCGACTAAACCAACTCAGCCTGATGGACGAGAAGAGGTTGGCATCGATTGCATATGGTCGTCTGTACCAAAGCCGAATGAAGAAAGCTTATGATAAGAAGGTGCGTCCTAGAAGCTTTCAGACGGGTGATCTCGTCCTGAAGAAGATTCTTCCTCCATACTCCGATCACCGGGGCAAGTGGACTCCCAATTACGAAGGTCCGTACGTCGTCAGCAAGGTCTTCTCGGGAGGAGCTTTGTTGTTGTCCATGATGGATGGCGAAGATTTTGCATCCCCGGTGAATGCGGACGCAGTTAAAAAATACTTTGCTTAAAAAATGACCCGCTGGAAAGAAAAAGAATATCCAGGAAAAAAGGGGGCATCCCGGCGAACCATAAAAAAGGAAAAAGGTTCAGGCAAAAATTAAGGATATAAAGAAAAGAATGTACACCCGCAAAGTCAAAAATTAAGGATATAAAGAAAAGAATGTACACCCGCAAAGGGTATCCCGGTGAATCGAAAACCCGGAAGGGCGATTCAGGCCAAAGTTAGGGATTTGAAAAAAGCAAATGACTGTGTTCCACGTATGGGCTTTCATTGTTCAGTGGTTTGGAAGACCTTAGGGCCGTTTATCTGAATCAATCTCTTCTGAAGCTGAAGCATCGGAGAAGTATCGAAGTCGAGTGGGTCATAGAGGGATCAATTCATGGTGTTCGTCTACGCCTCATTGCCGACATTTGTGTATATACTGATGTGTATTTATGTTTTATATTTGCGCAGCTTCCTCATTCCAGGAGCTTGCATCTGTTGTAAAACATTTTCACCCATTCAGGGGTTCGTTATCAATAAAATGTATACTATTCAACAATTCTGTTTGCTTGTTTAGCACTTATCTGTTTTGTTTGCGAAAAAAGAACGCCGATGTTTTTGATAAAATGCGCATACATAAACTTACTGGCCCAGGCCACTGATTGTTGAAACAATGAATTACTGGAACATTGTCACAAGATGATAACCTTGATAGGTCCCTTTGAGAAGGGTATCTTGTCTGTTTGGTTGTGTTGTTGCAGGTGTAGCATATTCCAGACAATACGCCGTATGCGTTCCCAAGCAGGATGATTCCTTCCTCTCCAGCAAGCTCAACAGCGTCTCCCCGTGGAGTTTGAACACGAGATCGTAAGCATTGATATGTTTCCCCAAGCAGAGAAGATTCTCTCCCAAACCAGATACATCCCGAAGGGTCGTCATCTCCCCAGCTGAGTCATATACTGAAGTGTGCAGCAATTGATAGTTCCAGACTGAAGTCTCCAGCGGAATTGAAATTCCCCACAGAGTCGTACTCTCCCCAGCAAGCAGGATGATTCCTTCTTCCCCAACCGAGTATGTAAATTCCCAAGAGAGTCGAGTCCTTGGAAAGCGTTCGGGCCATGAGTGGTTCTCCCTAGTGGAGTGTCGAATAGCTGATGTTGTATTTCCCCATCGGAGTCGTTACCTCCAGGAAAGTTTTAGCCGCGAAGGCCGCGCAGTTTATTTCTGCGATTGACATCGTTTTCCTCAGCAGTTGTGGTTTGAATACCTAGTTGAGTGGGTTTAGGTTCTCATAGAACTTCATTCCCCTGCAGCAGATGTCTGAAGATCATTTCCCCAGGCGGAGTCCAATTGAGATTGGCGTGACTTCTTCTCCTCGGCAGGATGATTCCTCCTCTCCACCAGAGTGGTTCTTTCTCCTTGACAGGAGGATTCTCCCTTCAGAATTTATTTTGCTGATGGGGTCGTAGCATCTTGCATGATTGCATAACATTTACCCTAAAAATGCGTAGCATTTCCACCGTATGGAGCATTGCGCCATTGTCAAACATATGCATATAAAACATGAGCTAGGTCGTTACCGTTCTTGTTTTGCAGGTGTTCCTCCGCAGAATGGTTTGATCAAGATGATTCTTGAATTCCCAGCAAAGTCGTTTGCCCAAGATGATTCTTGAATTCCTCAGCGAAGTTGATTGCTTAAGATGATTCTTAAAATCCCCAGTGAAGTCGCCAGAGAGGTTTGCTCAGGATGATTCCTGAAATCCCCGGCAGAGTATTTGCTCAGGATGATTCCTGAAATCTCCTGCAGAGTTATTGGTTCAGGACGATTCTTGAAGTCTCCGGCGGAGTTATTTGTCCAAGATGATTCTTGAAGTCCTCAGCAGAGTTGATTTACCCAGAATGATTTATGGACCCCCGAAGCAGAGTTGCTTGATAGTTCTCCAGAATCCCCAGCGGAGATGCGTCATCCCTCAGCAGGCTCTTGAGCAGTGAAGTTGAAACTTCCCTTGAAGACTTAATGATTGAAGTCCAATTGTATTAACGAAGCAGTTCTCTCAGCTGATGCGGAGTGCCTGATGGCAGAAGTTTGGATATCCCCAATTAGTTCATGATTGACTAAGAATTCTATTCCCGACTTAGTGAGGAAGTTCGGCCGATGCCCGAAAATTTCTTTGAATGCCCGATGGCATGATTAACTTGATCGTTGATCTGATGAATCCCGAGGAATCCTGATGCCTGACGGCATGGTCGACCGCATTTCACTGGTTACCGGGTGACCAATTCCCCAGCTAGTCGCCGTGCAGCTAATATTTCAGTTTTCGAAGATTTGTTCCCATCAGAGTACCGTGTACTTGTGCAGTTGGAAAATTTCCAGGTTTATTGGTATTCAACTGTCTCATACCTTGATTGTTTGAGAGCCGCTCGCTTCTCACCCAGTCAGGTCCAAGCCGCTTGAATAGGGGCAACTGTTGCACCCCAAAATTTGCCCAACATTTCTTTACCTAGCTTATGTTTCATTTCATTCACATTAGCATTATCATTTGCATTTCATTGACATGTGTGCAGGAGATCAAGAGGTATGATTACCAATCAAGGGCTACACAAGAGTTTGAAGCTAGCTAAGAAGGTTATTCAAGTGTTCAAGAGTTGATATCCTTGTCAGAGAAATTAAAAGGTCCCTAGAGAGACTGGTTGAAACCAAGAGTGTGTGCCTCCCAACTTGAGAGTTGTGGGAAGTCATCAGATGATTCTGAAGCCATGGAGTTAGACTTGAGGTCTTGAGAGAGCTCATGAGAAGTGTTGAAGGTCACTTTGAGGCCTAGACAGGTCATTGTGCAAGGTTAAGAAGGCTCAACCATGATTGGTGCAGCTAGGGTTTGACTGGGTCAACCCTAAGTCAACTGAGGATTTGAAGAAGGTTGACACTTAATTAAAGAGCCATGTGATCATGGATTGACACATTGAGATGTCCCAATAATGATTTCAAGGTTAACTCATCATGATTGAAGAGTTTGAGAAGTTTCAAGCTAGGGTTTCTAAGGCTTGACAGTGTAAAATCCCCTAGTTTGACCCCTGTCTTCAAGGCAATTTAGCTCAAGATGTGATTGTCATCTCATCTTGCCCCCAACATGATTGTTGTAGAGAATGAGCTTAGATTTAATTGGAGTGCTATAAGTACTTGACAGGATTTGTAGAACTCAAGTTATGGCTTTGACAAGTTACAGGTCATCTGAGGTATGTGAATTTGGGGGCTTGAAAGTTGTCCAACTTGCATGAAACGTTTGCCCTAGAAGGATGATTCCTATGAACTTTTGGTCAACATCAATGTTGTTCCTTATCCTCTTAGCTTTCTAGAGAGTACTAGAAGTCCTTCATAGGATTTGTAGAACTCAAGTTATGGCTTTGACAAGTCAAGGGCATTTAGGTCATTTGGAGATTATAGGTCATTTCAAGCATAAGGCCATAACTCCTATTTCCAAGCTTCAAATGGGAAAATGTTCAACATCAAACTTTTTCAAAATGATATTTTAAGGCTAGTCAATAGGTCATGAGATGTTGGAAGTGCTTATATCTCAAAGTTGCAAAAATGACCTAAAATAAGGGTATAAGTTAAATGAACCAAAGTTGGAAATTGATATTTTTGATCTACATGTACAAACCAAGGCATGTAATATATCATTTTGATTCTAAAAAACATTTTAAGAACATTGGTTTAGCCACATTTTTTAATTGAATTTTAAATTGTGGACTTGCTTTGAAAAGTAGTTACTTACATCATAAGTAACATTTGCCAAACCTAAATTCAAGGCATAATCAAGGTACCTTGCAAGCCAAACACTTCCAAAAGGTCATGAGGGGAGAAATTGGAAGGAATTGAGAGTGATTTCAAGCTGTTAGCAGAACTATGCATACCATGGCATGTGATTGAAATTCTCATGACATGAGAGATTGAACTTCTCATTAGAAGGATCTAGAGTCTTCTAGATCACCAATACATGTTCTATATATTGAGTAGAGGTGATCCAAGGCCAAGGTTGGTGATGATTGAAGGAGAGAGCAGAGATTGAGTTTGGAAAATTCTTGCTTGCAACTGAATTCGGTTACATCATTTCACTCACTTTCCATCCATTTTCTTGATTGCAATCTCTTCCATGGATGCTAGGGATTGATTCCAGATCATAATCAAGGGAAATTCATGGTTGATTGGTGTTCTTGAGCTCAGATTTTTCCACCTGCAACTCAGATTCGAATCCAAGAATTGAAGCCATTTCAATCAATTCTATAGCATACAGAAGCTTGGAAGTGATTCACTGAAGGAGTCTGGAGCATTTGAGGGCTTGATTTGAGGTCTTACTACTTCTGTGCACACGAAATTTTCAGGTTGGTAACCTTCAATCTCTGGCTTGTATTAGTTATAATTAAGAGGAATTAGGATGTTAAATGCATTGTAGAATGGTGTAGGAGTGATTTCAGACCATTAATTTGAGAATTAGTGACCAATTAGGGATGTTACCATTTTCGGTTGAGAGTTGGTTCTTGCGAATCTTGAGGTTTCAGAGTGAATTAATGGTATGAGTGAGTTCCTTGTCAGATTTGGGACATGTTTCATTAAGGGATCGTGGCCAATGGTGGACTTTATGGCAAACTAGGGTTGTGGGAAGATGACCGGAGAAAGTCACCGGCGGTGGTTTTGGGCGTGCAGGTGGCCTGAGTTGCAGAAGTTTGAATTGGGGAAGATGATCCCTGAGCCCTTGGATCATGGTTTGACTTGGACTGGGAACCTCATCCAACGACCACGCGTGCTCCTCAGTTTGTGAAGAGTCTGAACTTTAATGAAACGATGCGTTTCATTTATTTGCTGATTTGGGCTTAATGCATTAGTTGATATCTGCACCCCCTCAGGGCCCAATCCATAGAATGAACTGCTGTTGCTTACTATCTGCACCGTGTGCTTGTTCATTTTATTTTGATTTTCTTTATTTTTTCATTTTATTCATGGTTCTTGATAAAATCATAAAAAATGGAAAAATAATTCAATTGATCCCATTCTTTTTGCATAGGATTCATGATAGGGTTTAGTATTTTTTAGATAAAAAATATTATTATTTCATGCATTTTCTAATTTCATGGGAATTTTTACAGTTTAATTGATATTAAAATAGTCATGTTTGATACTTGATTTTGTGGAATTTTGTGTGATCATGTGATGATGATTTTGATCTTGATTTTTTGTGAGTAGTTAGCATAGATATGCATGCTTCCCATAGATTTTTCTCACATTTTTGTGATGAACATAGGTGGTAGCTTAGGTTGAAACCTTTAGATGCTCCATTTTTAGGGTTTATGTTTGATACCTTGTAATTTAGATTTTATTTGTACAACTAGGTGGATGATTCAACCTCTAATTTTTGTAGGATAGATTCATGATTGAATTAGGGTCCCTTAGGAATTTTTGTAGGATTTTTCAAGGTAGTTTACTATTTTTGCTTGATTTTAGCTTAGGTGCTAGTTTTAGATGATTCTAATGCACTAATTCAACTAGATTAACATCTTTAGTTCCCTTAGATTAGGGTTTTGCTTTGCTTGTTCTTGGATGATTTTGAAGACAAGTTGAAGATGCATTGGATTGCTTGAAGAGGCTTGGATGTGAATATCTTCCCTTCTTTTGGTGTAGTTTTGTTTAGGTGTTAAGATTAGGGTTTGTAGGTAGAGCTTCTAGATAGATTATCTTCCTTCATAAAGATGGATGATGTTGATCACTTCCATTCTTCCCTATGATGTAAGGTCCCCTTGTAAAGGCCTCATCCCTCCTTTGGTAGGATGTGTGGCTCTCTACAAGTTGGTAGAACCTTTGAGGGTCCCTTTCTCTGATGACAGGATGCTTAGTGGTGACCTTTGGTCTTCACTCTTCTACCAATCATCCAAACTTTGCTCTTGATGGATGCATCTTTCTTCCTTGTTAGAGGATGGAGTTCCTTGCTTGAAGAGATTAAAGGATGGAGTTGATACTTCTTTGTGGTTGGAGATTAATCTGAGAAGCTGAAGCTTTTAGATGAAGAGGACCAAGTTGATATTGGTAAAGCAAAGAGAGCTGAAGCTTGAGGACCAAGTGGACACTTGTGAAGAAGACCCAGTTGAGATTGATTGAAGAGCTGAGGCTTGAGGAATAAAGTATAAGTTGATACTTATGTTGATGCATTGAGAGCCTGAAGGAGTTAAGTTGATACTTGATATGAGGAGTAAAGCCTGAAGGTGGAGTTGACTAGAGAGCTGAAGCTTGAAGAAGAAAGAACAAGTTGATACTTATGTTTAATGTATTAGAAGCCTGAAGAAGCAAGTTGACATTTGCTATTGAAGATGTTAGTCTTGAAGGGTAGTTGAAGTCTGAAGACTGAGCTGCTGTCAGGAGATTGTTTTGCTGTAGGAGTGGTTGATCTGCTTTCTTTCCTGTCCGTTTTCTTTCTGTGCAACTGTATTGATATGACTTGTTTGATTTGCTTGATGCATTAGAATAAGTTCATATATAGATTTTGTTAAGCTAGGAGCATGATTGCACTAGAGGTTGAGTTGCTCCCTCTGCTTGTATTTTTACTGTATGGCTTTGCTTGCGGGTATTCGGTAAAGCCCAACTCCCTTGCCTATTTGGTTTGTGTTGCTTGATAGCATTTTACTTCTTCTGTATGATTGCAGTCACTTATATTTTGCTTGATAGCATTTCATTTCTTTTGTATGATTGCATTTATTCATATCTTGGCTTGAGGTCGAGACGAGCTTGTGGAGGCTGATGCCCCACACACATTTCCTCCCTCACTTGCATTGCATGCATTTTACAATTGTTTACTATTTACTGTTTAAGATGATGCTTTATCTGCTTTTGTTTATCATTGGCATGATCCCCTAGGAATCTCACTTCCTTTGATAAGGAAGTGATGATTAGAACTTTAGGTTGAAACCTATGCATGATAACATCTAGGAGTTCCCTGGTTCAAACTTCAACCATAGGATGAATCCTTGGCATGACAACAGTAGGACATGATAGTCTCCCCGTAGTTGAACCTGTTCGTTCTCTCTTCTCATCTCAAAACAAATTAAACTACAGTAATAAAGGTTAACTGACGTCGTACGTTACGAGCCTTAAGCTATCTGAGAAAGGATTGTTGGAGAGTTTCTTTTCAACAGTATGGATGTTTAGTATGGCACCCTTTGGATAACATGCGACACATTCACTCTCAGGTCATAGTCTCTAGTGCGATATTGGTTGCAAACATCCATAAAAAAAAATTCTTTCGTAAAAGACAGAAAACAAACTTCAAACCTTTTTGCCCCGTGGGCCCGTAATTCAAAGGAAGCTTTTCTGAAGAAAAGGGTGTCGTTAACTCCCAGTTCTACCGCAAACGGTAACGCCTAAGTCTCTAAGGGTCGAGTACTGCTGGAACTGTTTGTTAACCCTACTCAATAAAACAGATGAATCTGAATTCCCGTAATCCGTATTATCCTGAACTACGTAAGCTCTGATATCTCATACCTGTTGAGAGTACGTAGGCACAATACTGACGTATTGGCGAGCCACCTTCCCCGTAACCCGTAGTTAGTTGAACTACGTTGACTCTGATTTCTCATTCTCTGACGAGAATACGTAGGCATAAAGCGCGACGCTTTGCCGAGTCATTTTCTTTCCTTTTCAGACCAGCCTTGATAGGTAGATAGATTAAACCAACTCGTCTAGTAAACACAACAAGCGTGGATCCCATCGAGTACGATGGACGTGAGGGGTGCTAATACCTTCCCCTTGCGTAACCGACTCCCGAACCCAGACAATGGTTGCGACAACCTTGTCTTATACCTTTTCGTCAGGTTTTTCCGATCGTTTCCTTTCCCGTTTTGAGGGATAAATAACGAAAGGTGGCGACTCTTCTGTTTTGCCGGCACCTTATTTTCGCGGAAGCGACAAAAGGGACCCTCAAAGGTTCTACCAACTTGTGAAGAGCTACACATCCTACCAAAAGAGGGATGAGGCCTTTACAAGGGGACCTTACATCATAGGGAAGAATGGAAGTGATCAACACCTTCCATGTTTATGAAAGAAGAGAATCTATCTAGAAGCTCTGCCTGCAAACCCTAATCTTAACACCTAATCAACACTACACCAAAAGAAGGGAAGTCTTCACATCCAAGCTTCTTCAAGCATTCCATGGTGGCCCAAGCTTGTCTTCAACATCATCCAAGAGCAAGAAAAGCAAGACCCTAATCTAAGGGAACTAAAGAAATCAATCTAATTGAATTAGCAAATTAGGATCACCTAAAACCTAGTACTAAAGTTAGTCCTGACTAAAATACTAAAACCAATTGTAAAATCCTACAAAAATGACTATGGGACCCTAATTCAATCATGAATCTACCATACAAAATCCAGAGGTTGAATCATCCACCATGTCCTAGAAATAAAACCTAGATCACAAGGTACTAAGCATAAACCCTAAAAATAGAGCACCTAAAGTTTCAACTTAAAACTACCACCTAACTTCATCACAAAAATGTGAGAAAAATCTAAGGGGAACATGCATATCTATGCTTGCTACAGACAATAAATCAAGGCAAGAATCATCACCAAATGCTCAAACAAAATTCAGCAAGACAAGGTATCAACCATGGCCATTTTAATATCAATTAATATTCAAAAATGCAAATAAAATCACAAATTCATGAATTCCTAATATTTTTAATCTACAAAATTCTAGATTTAATCATGAATCAGGGGAAAAAAGTTTGGAATTAATTGATCAATTTTCCTATTTTCTATGAATTATTTTCTAAGCCATATAAAATGATGAACTTAAAGAAATTCAAAAGAAAATGATAAAACCTGCGTATCAAAAAACATCAGTTTATTTCAGGAATTGGGCCAAGAGGGGGGTGTGGATATTGTAACACCCCACTTCCCAAAACAAATAAAATATGAATAACATAATAAAAATCAGAGTTTCCTTCCCAAGTGGGATATCACATAAAAATCACATTTCCTTATAAAAAAGGTTTTTCTCCAAATACAGCGGAATATTTAAATAATACAATTAAATAAAAATTTTGATACGTTCGCAGGAAAAAAATAGGAGTTCAACATGAAACAATAAAAATGCCCAAGTCCCGTGCTACGTATCAGAGCATCCTAGACTCGACAGTCACACCAATATCCAAGCTAGCTAAGCACCTGGATTATCTGTACTTCCGAAGAAGCACAGACCACAACAACAACAAGGGGTGAGAAATCATGATCAAAAATATAATGGTAATGTAATACATGTAATAAGGCAGTAAAACACACCAACACATCAATTATTCACCCCAACAACACCATATAACGAACCTACTGTTCAAATTACAATATAACATATTATAATGCAATTATGCAACTCAACACCATGCATGCGGTACCGACTCATTGGTTCATTCAATCGAACCTGGATAGATCACTTACGCTCCTCCTGAGACATGATCTATCCCCCACCATTCTCCACAAAGGAGTACGGATGAATCACTTACGCTCCTCCTGAGACATGATTCATCCCACCAAAACACCATGATATGCAAGACACCAATGCATAATTATTATATTCTGGCACGCTAAGTGCACACGATCCTCCTGATCATATCATCATACAACAATGCATATGTATAGATATATTACACCAACACCATATAAATCAATCAGATAGTAAACGAATTCATACTATCACACCGTATATAACTACGTCCCCCCCCCCCCCCACTCGGGGATACACGATCCTACTAATCACTACACACATATACATTAACTAATTGCTCACCAACAATATTAAGGGAAACGCGTACTATCACCAAGTACACAAGTTATATCCCATACTCATCATTTTCACAGTACAGCAAGGCTAGAAGGATCACACGAGACCAATTCAGACATCTCACCAAAAGTCTCTGAGGTTACTCAGAACCTCCCTAAACCAACACCTCAGCCTATACACCAAAATCAATAATTCATCAACATCAATCCACAATCACAAACATGCCAATAGATATTATACTTACCAATTATCCTATAATTTCTACTCTAGAACCGACATTACGGTACATTACCGACATTTCAGAGTCACTCTGAATCTCACCAAGGTCCTAACCATAGTCATTAACGACGCTATAGGGAAACAACACATAACTTTTCCCAAAGCTATAATCACGGTCATTGCCAACACTACGGTAACAACACATAATCTCATCAGCTTTATATTCCTAGTTACTATCAACACTACAGTAACATCAACAATCCAACAAAATGGATCAATACTACAGTAACATCATCACCATATATATATATACCCCAAAATGCATCATCAGCATTCATCAATCCCCCAACATCAACAATAATCATAGCATGCCAATATAAAACTTTATATAACGATAAATTCCTACGGGGTTAAGGAATCCCCTCTACCCTATACATGTATAAACCATTCCCAATCAAATTTCTCCCCCCTTACCTTGACAATTGGTCGATCGATAGAATTCCTCCTAGAAATGGTCTCTTGGCCTTCTCCTTCCTCTTCCGTTCTTCGTTCCCTTTTTCCTTCGTTCTTTTTCACTTTCCTCGTTCTTTCCTCTTCTCTCTTTCTATCGCTCTTTTTTCTCAATTTTCTAAAATGTATCGTAACTCTCCTAACCCCTCATATTCTATTTCCCTTTTTAATTATTCTAATCCCAATAATAATAACTAATAAAATAATATAATATTAATAATCTTAATAATAATAATAATACTAATATAATCTTACTAATATTAATAATACCACATATTATTAATAATAATAATAATAATAATATTAATAATTCTAATAATAATAATAATGATAATAATAATAATAATCTTAATAATAATAATACTATTAATAATAACAATAATAATAATATTATTATCTCTCCAATAATCATAATAATACTTTTAATAATAATAATAATAATAACACTAATAATAATAATAGTAATAATAATAATAATAATAATACTATTATTATTATCACACCAATATCCCACGCCTATGGTAATCCCTTTCCTCTCCATTCCAACTTTTCTAATATCTCCTTGCTACCCCTTCATATTTCCTTCCTCACGGTTTCTATCGTGACTTTTCATATTTCCATTCTAACTTCCCAATAACCCTTTCACCTCTTATTTTACTTATTCCAACCACTAATATTCCCAATAATAATTCTAATAATAATAATTATAATAATCATTATAATAATAATAATAATATAATATAATATAATACTATTATAATATTATAGTAATATTCAACATAATAATAATAATAGTGATACACCCAACAATAATTATAATTATAATAATAATAATATTATCACACCAATAATAATAATAATATTAATAAAAATAATATAATAATAATATAATAATACTAATATTATTATTTCACCAAAATAATAATAATATTAATAATAGTAACAAATATAATAAACATAATAATAATAATAACACCCCCACCAATGTTACTATTATTTTTATATTACTATATTTCACACCAAAATATCACCAATAGTCCTCCCACATTAGGGACACCCACCAAACATCATCAAATACACCCCCACCAAAGGGCACACCAACATATAATTTTTAAAATAATAATAAAGTGACTAAATAATTAAAATGGGTGTTACAACTCTCCCCCACTTTAATTATTTTCGTCCTCAAAAATTACCTGATGGAAATAGCTCCGGATACGCTTCTCGCATCCTGCTTTCCAACTCCCAGGTCACACTGCCTCCTGCAGCACCTCCCCAAGCTACCTTCACCAAAGGTATCTCTTTCCCTCGGAGCTGTTTCATCTTACGGTCCTCGATCCTCAACGGCATCGTCTCAATAGTAAGATTCTCCCGAACTTGAACATCATCTCTCTGAATCACATGAGATGGATCAGAAACATATTTTCGCAATTGCGACACATGAAACACATCATGTAGATTCGACAACTCCGGCGGCAACGCCACCCTATAGGCCACAACACCAACTCTTTGCAAAATTTCATAAGGTCCAATAAACTTAGGATCCAGCTTCTTGGACTTCAACGCCCGACCCACACCAGTCATCGGGTTAACTCTTAGGAATACGTGATCACCTACACAGAATTCCAACTCTTTCCTCCGATTATCATGATAACTCTTCTGCCTACTCTGAGACACTTTCATTTTCTCACGAATCATCTGAATCGTCTCAGTAGTCTGCTGAACAATTTCTGGTCCAAGCACCACACTCTCACCGGTCTCATACCAACACAGAGGAGTCCTACACCTCCTCCCATACAAAGCTTCAAAGGGTGCCATTCCAATACTCGAATGGTAACTATTATTGTACGTGAATTCAATCAATGATAAATGAGTGTCCCACGCACCACCCTTTTCCAATACACAAGCTCTTAATAAATCCTCAAGCGACTGAATAGTCCTTTCCGATTGACCATCAGTTTGTGGATGATAAGCTGAACTTAATTTCAACTTAGTACCCAAAGCTTCTTGCAAGCTCTTCCAAAATTCTGAAGTAAACCTCGGATCTCTATCCGACACAATACTGGACGGAACACCATGTAACTTCACAATTACCCGAATATAAATCTCCGCCAGCTTCGTCAACGGAAAACTAATATTAATTGGCACAAAGTGTGCAGACTTCGTTAACCGATCCACAATCACCCATATAGCATCAAAACCTCTCGCCGTATTTGGCAATCCTGTAACAAAGTCCATAGAAATGCAATCCCATTTCCAAACCGGAATTTCCAACGGTTGCATAAATCCAGAAGGTCTCTGGTGTTCTACCTTCGATTTCTGACACGTCAAACAGGCATAAACAAATTGAGCAATGTCTCTTTTCATACCAGACCACCAAAATAATTTCTTTAAATCATGATACATCTTCGTAGCTCCGGGATGAATACTCAGATTACTACGGTGTCCTTCACTCAAAATCAGCTTTTTCAGTTCCTCATCATCTGGTACACAAATCCTGCCTCTAAATCTCAACACACCTGTACTATCCAATTTAAAGTCACTATCGGAGTCACTTCCTACTCCAGGCATCAAATCTACCAATTTCACATCCAACTTCTGATTCTCTCTAATCATATCCAAGAAGTCATTATTTACCTGCAACATACCCAACATTACACTCTCTGCAGTAGTTTCACAAACCATGCTCAAATCTCTGAATTGTTCAATTAACTCAATTTCTTTCACCATCAGAGCTGCCATATGAATTGTCTTTCTACTCAAAGCGTCTGCCACTACATTGGCCTTTCCCGGATGATAACTCAAACTGAAGTCATAATCCTTCAAAAATTCTAACCATCTTCTCTGCCTCATATTCAGCTCTTTCTGATCAAACAGGTATCTCAGACTCTTATGATCACTAAACACTTCAAATCTTGAACCATACAGGTAATGCCTCCAAATTTTCAACACAAAAACAACCGCAGCTAACTCAAGATCATGAGTAGGATAATTTCGCTCATGCACTCTCAGTTGCCGCGAAGCATATGCTACTACCTTACCATTCTGCATAAGAACTCATCCTAATCCCATCTTAGACGCATCACAGTACACCACAAACGGTTCACTCGGAGTCGGTAACACTAACACCGGTGCCGTAGTCAATCTCTTTTTCAACTCTTCAAAACTTTCTTCACAAGCAGCGTCCCATACGAAAACTTGGTTCTTTCTCGTCAACTGAGTTAATGGCAACGCCAAATTAGAGAACCCTTCAATAAACCTGCGGTAATAACCAGCTAAACCCAGAAAGCTCCTAATTTCTGTCGCTGTCTTCGGCGGTTCCCACTGCAATACTGCACTTACTTTTGACGGATCCACCGCTATTCCATCTTCAGATATTACATGCCCCAAGAAACTCACTCTCTTCAACCAGAAGTCACACTTTGACAGTTTAGCAAATAATTTATTTTCCTTCAACACTTGCAAGGCAATTCTCAAATGTCCTGCATGTTCTTCATCAGATTTAGAATAAATTAATATATCATCAATAAACACTACAATGAATTGATCCAAATAAGAATGGAAAATTTTGTTCATATACTCCATAAATACTCCCGGCGCATTAGTCACTCCAAACGGCATTACAGCATATTCATAATGTCCATATCGAGTTCTAAAAGCAGTCTTCTGAATATCACCTTCTTTTACTCTTATTTGATGATAACCCGACCTTAAGTCAATCTTACTAAACACACGAGCTCCCACCAGCTGGTCCATCAAATCATCAATCCTCGGGAGAGGATACTTATTCTTAATCGTCACTTTATTCAACTGACGGTAATCGATGCACAAACGCATACTACCATCCTTCTTCTTCACCAACAACACTGGAGCTCCCCACGGCGATACACTTGGCCTAATAAACTTTCTATCCAACAATTCTCCAATCTGAGACTTCAACTCAGCCAATTCCACTGCAGACATCCTGTACGGCGCCATAGAAATAGGCCTCGTACCAGGAACAAGATCAATACCAAATTCCACTTCTCGCGTCGGAGGCAATTCCGTAATGTCGTCAGGAAACACTTCCGGAAATTCATTCACCACTGCCAATTCCTCCATTGACACTTTGCTATCCACCGATAAAGTTGCAAATAAAGCAAACACTCTAGTTTCATCTTCCAACAAGGCCCTCAATTCTTTATTAGACAAAGAACTTGCTAAAGCTTCCTCTTCAGGGGTCAAGAACAACAATTCCTTCCAAAAACAGTCGATGTAGACTCGGTTGAACTCTAACCAGTTCATACCCAGAATAACATCCAATTTACCAAGTGGTAGACAAATCAAATCCACTTCAAATTCTCTACCGAAAATAGTCAGCGGACACTTCAGGCATACCAAAGAAGTAGTCACTGAACCTATAGAGGGTGTCTCAATAGTCATTCGTCTCTCCAGAGTAGACGGCACCAATCCTATCCTCTCCACACAATCCACAGAAATAAACGAGTGTGTTGCACCCGTATCAATAATAGCAGTTAAAGGAATATTATTGATAATACAAGTACCTTTGATAACACGCTCATCACTGGCAGCTTGAGTTCCTGCCAAAGCAAACACTTTTCCACCAGCCGGAGACGTCTGAGGCTTCTTCGGCTTCTCACAATGGGTACTGATGTGACCCTTCTCACCACAGTTATAACAGGTCGGCATAGTTGCCCTGCAGTCAGCTATCACATGACCTGGTTTTCCACACTTAAAACACTTTTTGGCTTCATTAGGACAATCATTAGCACGGTGTCCCATACCACCGCACCGAAAACATTTCCCTTCAGCAGATGCTCTCCCATCTCTAGGCTTCTTATCAACAACAGCTTTACGTTTTCCCTTATCAGCAGCAACACCATAAGGAGTACCACTAAACCTCTGCTTACCCTTACGGTCATTAACAGCTTTGTAGTGTGCAATCCTTGCCCGGTTATCGTTATCATAGATCCTGCTCCTGCTTACCAGCTCAGGATAGCTCCTGATCTTCTGACAAGCAATCCCCAGCTTAATCTCTGGACGCAGTCCATTCTCAAACTTTAAGCACTTAGAAGTCATTGCCCCTTCCACATTATAGTGAGGACAATACTGCACCAGCTCCTCAAACTTAGCAGCATACTCTGCTACAGTCATACTACCCTGCTTCAGCTCTAAGAATTCAATTTCCTTAGCACTCCGAATATCTTCCGGAAAATACTTCTCCAGAAAACCCTTCCGAACTACCTCCCAAGTAATGGCAGTTCCAGCAGCTTCCAATCTTTGGCGACTATTGTCCCACCAAGCTTCAGCCTCACCCTCCAGCATGTGAGTACCAAACCTCACCTTCTGCTCATCAGTACAATCCATAGTTCTGAAGATTTTCTCAATTGCCTTCAGCCACTTCTGAGCAGCTTCTGGGTCCAGAATTCCTCCTTCAAACGTTGGCGGCTTGTTGCTCCGAAACTGCGCCAAACTCCTGAATTGGGCATCTGCAGTTTGATTCTGATTAGCAACAGCTTGCGCCATTGCTTGCATAGCAGCAGCTAATGCAGCATCGTTCCTTCCTGCCATACTGCTCAAAACATAACAACACCAGGTTAAAAGATATTCAACTACATCATAACGGACAGACTCAACTCGACTCAACAACACTGGCCGGACGGACCGACCTGCTCTGATACCAATTGTAACACCCCACTTCCCAAAACAAATAAAATATGAATAACATAATAAAAATCAGAGTTTCCTTCCCAAGTGGGATATCACATAAAAATCACGTTTCCTTATAAAAAAGGTTTTTCTCCAAATACAGCGGAATATTTAAATAATACAATTAAATAAAAATTTTGATACGTTCGCAGGAAAAAAATAGGAGTTCAACATGAAACAATAAAAATGCCCAAGTCCCGTGCTACGTATCAGAGCATCCTAGACTCGACAGTCACACCAATATCCAAGCTAGCTAAGCACCTGGATTATCTGTACTTCCGAAGAAGCACAGACCACAACAACAACAAGGGGTGAGAAATCATGATCAAAAATATAATGGTAATGTAATACATGTAATAAGGCAGTAAAACACACCAACACATCAATTATTCACCCCAACAACACCATATAACGAACCTACTGTTCAAATTACAATATAACATATTATAATGCAATTATGCAACTCAACACCATGCATGCGGTACCGACTCATTGGTTCATTCAATCGAACCTGGATAGATCACTTACGCTCCTCCTGAGACATGATCTATCCCCCACCATTCTCCACAAAGGAGTACGGATGAATCACTTACGCTCCTCCTGAGACATGATTCATCCCACCAAAACACCATGATATGCAAGACACCAATGCATAATTATTATATTCTGGCACGCTAAGTGCACACGATCCTCCTGATCATATCATCATACAACAATGCATATGTATAGATATATTACACCAACACCATATAAATCAATCAGATAGTAAACGAATTCATACTATCACACCGTATATAACTACGTCCCCCCCCCCACTCGGGGATACACGATCCTACTAATCACTACACACATATACATTAACTAATTGCTCACCAACAATATTAAGGGAAACGCGTACTATCACCAAGTACACAAGTTATATCCCATACTCATCATTTTCACACTACAGCAAGGCTAGAAGGATCACACGAGACCAATTCAGACATCTCACCAAAAGTCTCTGAGGTTACTCAGAACCTCCCTAAACCAACACCTCAGCCTATACACCAAAATCAATAATTCATCAACATCAATCCATAATCACAAACATGCCAATAGATATTATACTTACCAATTATCCTATAATTTCTACTCTAGAACCGACATTACGGTACATTACCGACATTTCAGAGTCACTCTGAATCTCACCAAGGTCCTAACCATAGTCATTAACGACGCTATAGGGAAACAACACATAACTTTTCCCAAAGCTATAATCACGGTCATTGCCAACACTACGGTAACAACACATAATCTCATCAGCTTTATATTCCTAGTTACTATCAACACTACAGTAACATCAACAATCCAACAAAATGGATCAATACTACAGTAACATCATCACCATATATATATATACCCCAAAATGCATCATCAGCATTCATCAATCCCCCAACATCAACAATAATCATAGCATGCCAATATAAAACTTTATATAACGATAAATTCCTACGGGGTTAAGGAATCCCCTCTACCCTATACATGTATAAACCATTCCCAATCAAATTTCTCCCCCCTTACCTTGACAATTGGTCGATCGATAGAATTCCTCCTAGAATTGGTCTCTTGGCCTTCTCCTTCCTCTTCCGTTCTTCGTTCCCTTTTTCCTTCGTTCTTTTTCACTTTCCTCGTTCTTTCCTCTTCTCTCTTTCTATCGCTCTTTTTTCTCAATTTTCTAAAATGTATCGTAACTCTCCTAACCCCTCATATTCTATTTCCCTTTTTAATTATTCTAATCCCAATAATAATAACTAATAAAATAATATAATATTAATAATCTTAATAATAATAATAATAATACTAATATAATCTTACTAATATTAATAATACCACATATTAATAATAATAATAATAATAATAATAATAATATTAATAATTCTAATAATAATAATAATGATAATAATAATAATAATCTTAATAATAATAATACTATTAATAATAACAATAATAATAATATTATTATCTCTCCAATAATCATAATAATACTTTTAATAATAATAATAATAATAACACTAATAATAATAATAGTAATAATAATAATAATAATAATACTATTATTATTATCACACCAATATCCCACGCCTATGGTAATCCCTTTCCTCTCCATTCCAACTTTTCTAATATCTCCTTGCTACCCCTTCATATTTCCTTCCTCACGGTTTCTATCGTGACTTTTCATATTTCCATTCTAACTTCCCAATAACCCTTTCACCTCTTATTTTACTTATTCCAACCACTAATATTCCCAATAATAATTCTAATAATAATAATTATAATAATCATTATAATAATAATAATAATATAATATAATATAATACTATTATAATATTATAGTAATATTCAACATAATAATAATAATAGTGATACACCCAACAATAATTATAATTATAATAATAATAATATTATCACACCAATAATAATAATAATATTAATAAAAATAATATAATAATAATATAATAATACTAATATTATTATTTCACCAAAATAATAATAATATTAATAATAGTAACAAATATAATAAATATAATAATAATAATAACACCCCCACCAATGTTACTATTATTTTTATATTACTATATTTCACACCAAAATATCACCAATAGTCCTCCCACATTAGGGACACCCACCAAACATCATCAAATACACCCCCACCAAAGGGCACACCAACATGTAATTTTTAAAATAATAATAAAGTGACTAAATAATTAAAATGGGTGTTACAGATATCAACTCAGCCCAAGGCCCAGGCGCTATGAATTCTTGTCTTCACTTCAATTCACACAAAATATAAGCTAGGGGAGGGTGCATTCAGCAACCAAATGCCTTGTAAATCCATACTGGGCCTGGATGGGGGGTGGGGGTGGTGATAGTAACTGAAACCAAATCCCAACGCTCCAATTCCTCAGCTCAACTCAATTCACAAAATCAAAAAACAATACACGCCAGGATTCGAACTCATTCCTTCTTGGTCCACACAGCGAAGTTCACAAGGTTACTAAGCAAAACGGTGCGTTTAAGGGGATGGACGCGTGGCTCAACGTGAGCGCGGGGATTAACGAACCAAGTCAAGCTTTCCACATGAACGAATGGTGAGGATTATGTCTTCTTCGTTTCAAACCTGCAACCTGCGCGCACGAAGGCCATCGCCGGTGGCTTTTTTGGCCACCCCTGCATAACGCTAAGTTCGTCTATAGCCAACCATTTTCCACGATCTTTGAATGAAACTTGACCAGAATTTCATCAGCAATCCAACCATACCATTTATTCATCCTCAAAACGCATGAATCGTGAGATATCAATCTCAACCGAAAATGACATTAACCCTAAATTGTCTCTAAAGTTGCAATTAACTATGCAAGGTCCATCTATATCAATAGGGGAACCTAACCACATGCTTCTAGTTCATTAAAAGCGCATAATTAGAGAGAAATTTCAAGAAGTTAAAACCTGTCTTGGAGCTTGGATTGCAGTGGATACACGCCTCAATTCTCTTCCAAACCTTGCAGAATTCTTCAGTGATTAATGGAGAATGTTTCTTGATGCTTAATTCTGGCTGAAACCTCTTGATTCTCCAAAATGAATTTTCACTTTCAAGCTTCTTGCTCCACCTCTCTCCAATGGCTCCTCCATGAAAATGATCACCCAGAGCTTCTAATTCAGTTCCAAATCCCTTTTATATTCTGTTTCAATGAATTAGAAGCCCAAACCAGGCCCATTCATGAGTTTTGGATCTTCACTTTTTTCTCCAAATTTCAATATGGATATGTGCCTCCAAGCCTTGTTTACTTTCCAAATTCAGTCCCAATCATTTACTTAAGCCTTGTGGGATGTATTGATGTGGTTTCCTTCCTTTGGTTTCAACATATGGAGTGTGTAGGATATGTTTCTTACTTGTGAAGAAACCATCCAAATGGCTATGTTAAGCACTTCAAATCAAAATTGTGACAATGCCAATCTCTTTAGAATACCAATTCCATTCAAATTGACTACAAATTTGACTTGAAAACATGTTAATCTCAATTATTTTGAATTTTCTCATTTTAGTTCATTAAAATGGCTTTTATATGAACTTTCTTCCACCAATGCTTGATATAATCCATATAAATGGACACTTGATGTTTAGACAAGCTAAAAACATCATTTTGAACAACTTTCATGTTGAACAAAAATGCATTTGAGGCTTGCAAGATGGTGTAATGGACTTATGATTCAAAATGACCTGTAATGTCCAAATACCCAAAATACCCTTGACTTGTCAAAGCCATAACTTGGGTTCTAAAAATCCTATCAAGGACTTCTAGTACTCTCTAGAAATCTAAGAGAATAAGGAACAACATTAATGTTGACCAAAAGTTCATAGGAATCATCCTTCTAGGGAAAAAGTATCATGCAAGTTGGGTAACTTTCAAACTCCAAATTCACATACCTCAGATGACTTGTAATTTGTCAAAGCCATAACTTGAGTTCTATAAACCCTATCAAGGACTTCTAGTACTCAAATTAAAGCTAAGATCATGCTCTACAACAATAATGTTGGGGGAAAGATGAGATGACAATCACATCTTGAGCTAAATTTCCTTGAAGACAGGGGTCAAACTAGGGGATTTTACACTGTCAAGCCTTAGAAACCCTAGCTTGAAACTTCTCAAACTCTTCAATCATGATGAGTTAACCTTGAAATCATTATTGGGACATCTCAATGTGTCAATCCATGATCACATGGCTCTTGAATTAAGTCTCAACCTTCTTAAAATCCTCAGTTGACTTAGGGTTGACCCAGTCAAACCCTAGCTGCACCACTCATGGTTGAGCCTTCCTAATCTTCCACAATGACCTGCCTAGGCCTTAAAGTGATCTTCAACACTTCTCATGAGCTCTCTCAAGACCTCAAATCCATCTCCATGACCTCAAAATCATCTGATGGCTTCCCACAACTCTCAAGTTAGGAGACCTACACACTTGGCTTCAACCATTCTTTTTGAGGCTCTTTTAACTTCTCTGACAAGGCTATCAACCCTTGAGCACCTGAATAACCTTCTTAGCTAGCTTCAAAGTCTTGTGTAGCCCTTGATTGGTAATCATACCTCTTGATCTCATGCATACATGTCAATGAAATGCAAATGATAATGCTAATGTGCATGAAATGAAACACAAGCTAGGTAAGGAAAAGTTGGGCAAATTTTGGGGTGCAACAACCATCACCAGGCTTGTTGATTGAGGTCGTTTCTATTTGTACTCAGTTGTTGTATGCACACTATCTGTTGGCCTGTTACTATATGAGAAGTTATTATTCCGTTTGCTTGTCTGTGGGGTTTTCCATGGTTGTTTCTTCTTCTGGAAACTAGAATCGAGGGGGAAATCTCCCTGTTGCATATATACATGTCTGTACTTAGCATTTTTTTCGCATTGCAGGTGCATCAGAACTGTTTTCTTATCTCCTGTTTTCATTTAGTGTGTTTCAGGATTGTTGATAAAAAAATCACCGGTACACAACTAGAGGAAATCAGAAGAAGATAATGGAACAGATGCAGGAGTAGATGCAGGAAATGAGAGATAGAATGGCTCAATTTATGGAGGTAATGCAGACTGTAGCTAGTGGACAAGACCAACTCAGGATCTTGGTGCAGCCTTTGATTGCACGGGTTGATAACGACGGTGTATTACATGGAGGAACTGCTACCAACCCACCTCATGTTGAGACTTAGCACGCTAATAACGCTATCCCCAATACTGGAGAGAATGGAAATGGCAATGGTGCTGGAAATGGGAACCCAACTAGGAACGATAATGGAAATGTTGAAACCAATGGTAATGTTGGTGGAAGCAATGGTAACACTGGTGTTGGTAATGCTGGAATTACCGGTCAGGGCAATGTGTATGGGCTTGAAGCTAACGGTGCTATTCATGGCAACCTGAACCAGCAAATGATTAAGGATAGACAGGATGAGATCTTCTAGGTGAGAGATTTTGGTGGTGAAATGCCTTCTGAAACTAATAGAAGATTCAAATGGTTGGAAGACAGGATAAAGAGCTTTGAAAGTCAGAACTCTATGGGCCTTGATATGGCCAACCTTGGACTTATTACTGACCTAAGAATACCGCAGAAATTCAAAGTCCCTGACTTTGATAAGTAAAAGGGTACTACATGTCCTAGAGTTCACTTGCGCTCGTATTACAGGAAAATGTATGCTTACTCAAACGATGAAAAGTTGTTAATGCACTTTTTTCAGGATAGTTTGTCTGGTCCTTCCCTTGAATGGTACATGGGGTTGGAGCCTACCAATGTTCGTACCTAAAAGGATTTGGCTGAGGCGTTCATGAAGCATTATCAATACAATAGTGACCTTGCTCCAAACAGAGTTCAGTTGCAAAATCTTACCTAGAGGAATAATGAATGCTTCAAAGAGTACGCCCAAAGGTGGCGCGAATTGGCCGCAAGAGTTCAACCTCTGATGGTGGAGCGTGAGCTGATCGACATGTTCGTGGCTACTTTATCTGGCATGTATTATGAGAAGCTTAGCAATTGTATGTCTGGAAGCATTTCCGACAAGATAATCACAGGGGAGCGCATAGAGAATGGTATCAAAATTGGGAAGATTCAAGCAGGCGAAGGATCTTCAGCTGGAGAAGGAGGAAAGAAAGTCTTTGGCAACAAAAGGTGCGAGGGAGAAACCAACTCAGTATCTAGTTTTCAAGGAAGATGGAAAAGTCAGCCTCATAATCAATATCACCGACAATAGATCGCTAGCGTTACGATCCCTGTACCACAACAACAACAACCACAACAACAACATCAACGGCAGCAACAACCACCCCAACAAAATCAGCAGGGTTATCGAAGATATCTCGTTCGGCCAGCAAATAGAGTATTTGATCCGCCACCGATGCCATATTCTCAAGTGCTCCAAACTTTGTTGCAATTGCAGTTGATCCAAAAGAGGACTATGGCTCCTATGACAGGCCCACCACCGCCCGACTTTGATGTGAATGCATGATGTGAGTTCCACTATGGGGCACCCGGCCATACTATTGACAACTGCAAGGCTTTCAAACATAAGTTGCAGGATCTAATTGATAGCAAAGTAATAGATTTTTCACATGATGCACCAAATGTTGTGCAAAATCCTATGCCAAATCATGGGCCGACTAGGGTTGGTGCTGTTCTGGTAGAGGAAGGGTTAGATTTGATAACCGACGTGAATGAGCTGAAGACACCATTGAGTTTCGTGAAGGAGAAACTACTGAAAGGGGGAGTGTTCCCAGGTTGTAGTGAAGGCTGTGTCAACTGTTTGAGCCATCCTGAGGGATGTGATGATCTGAAAAAGTGTATTCAAAGCATGATGGATGACGGAATTTACAATTTTATCGGACCGCTGAAAGGAAACCCATGGAAGTAGTAGAGCAGGGGCAGGATGAAATCGCGGCGATTTCAATCCCGTATAAAACTATCACTATTTCAGCACCTCCAAGGCCACCTACAATCATCATTACTAAAGCAGGACCTATGCCATACGAAAGTACTAAGGCTATCCCGTGGAATTACGGAGCCGAGGTGTTTTGTAATGGGCAGAAGGTAGAATTGAAAAGGTTGCCTGTTGATTCAATTAATAATCTTGTTGGAGCTGGAGGAATTACCAGAAGCAGTAGAATCTTTTTGTCGCCCGAAGTGGTGGTTGAGAAAACTGATAAAGGGAAAGGCAAGATAGTGGTAGAAGAAATTGCTCCGGTGGGCGAGAAGGAATCTCTGGCAAAGGATATGGAAGAGTTCATGAAGTTGATTAGAAAAAGTGACTACAAGATAGTCGACCATCTGCAACAAACTCCTTCCAAGATTTCTATACTATCACTACTGTTGTGTTCAGAAGCGCATCAAAATGCGTTGTTGAAGGTTTTAAGCACTGCTTACGTGCCACAAGAAATATCAGTTAACCAACTCGAAGGAGTGGTGGCGCATGTAAATGCAGGAAATGGTCTGCGGTTTACGGATCTGGACTTGACGCCAAAGAGCAGAAACCACAATTTGGCATTGCATATTTCAATTGAATGCCGGGGAACAATGATGTCACACGTCCTTGTTGATACAGGGTCGTCCTTGAATGTACTTCCAAAGAAAGCATTAATGAAGATAGATCATCCGGGTCTTTATTGTACACCAAGTGATTTGGTTGTACGATCCTTTGATGGAACCCGAAGATCTGTTTTTGGGGAAATAACTCTACCTATCCAAGTGGGCCTAGAGGTATTTGATGCGGTATTTTACATCATGGACATTCAGCCTGCTTACAGCTGTCTGCTGGGTCGTCCATGGATACATTCTGCTGGGGCTGTTACGTCCACTCTACATCAAAAGCTGAAATATATGGTCGGAGGCAGTGTTGTGACAGTATGTAGGGAGGAAGATATCATGATTAACCACTTGTCATATTTCAAATATGTCGAGGTAGACAGATAAATTCATGAGACTTTGTGTCAGGCCTTCGAAACTGTGCAAGTGAAGGACAAATCTCCAATTGTGAACAAAGAACCAGATGTGGCTATGTCATCTTTCAAGGAGGCTCAAGCGGCATTACAGGCTGGGGCATCACAAGGATGGGGAAAGGTGCTAGACATACCTCAGAAGCAGGACAAGTTTAGGTTGGGGTACCACCCATCATCTTCGTCACTTTCACAGAGCGCGCTGCGCTATAAAGGGCCCGTCAAGTTCACCAGTGGGGGTGTCATTTTTGAGCAAATCAATGTTGTTTCTAATGATGAAGTCGGGGACAGTGATTGTGACATGGACGCTTGGATCCAGCCATGCGCTCCCGGACAGAAGCTATGCAACTGGTCCATTGAGGAATTTGTCTAAGTGACACGTGAACAGTAATACTTTGTTTCTCAGTTATTGTGTAACCCTATGTTCTGCCCGGAGCATAGCGGTATTCTATTCAGGGCATGCTTGCTTATGTTTGAACAATCTTTTTATCATTAATCACAAGGCATTTTTCTCATTCGAATTTTGTGACCCTTGTTTTTCTTCTTTTTGTTTTTTAACAATAAAATGGCAATGTGGTTTGTGTTTGTTTTGTTTGCATAAAATCATCATCATTCTAGGTTACACATTTCAGATACCACCGACTCAGACTCGTCTATGACTCGGTGTGACTTTGACAATCCGATCTTTCAAGCAGAAGAAGAGATCGATGAAGACGAAGACCTACCTGAAGAGCTTGCTAGATTGTTGAGACAAGAGGAGAAGGTCATCCTGCCTCATCAGGAGGAAGTTGAAGTCATCAATCTAGGAACCTAAGAGGATAAGAAGGAGGTCAGTATAGGATCCGTGCTACAGGATAATGTCAAGCAAAGACTGGTGGAGTTACTCCAAGAGTATAAGGATGTCTTTGCTTGTTCATATGAAGATATGCCTGGACTTGACACGGAGATTGTAGTTCATCGCCTGCCTCTTCCAGAAGAGTGTCCTCCCGTCAAACAGAAGCTTAGAAGAACCAGGCCAGATATGGCAGTGAAGATCAAAGAAGAATTCTGGAAGCAATTGGATGCTGGATTTCTTGCTGTGACCAATTACCCTCTGTGGGTTGCAAACATCGTGCCCGTGCCTAAGAAGGAAGGAAAAGTCAGGATGTGTGTTGACTATAGAAACTTGAATAGAGCGAGCCGAAAAGATGATTTCCCGCTCCCCCATATTGACGTTCTTGTTGATAACACCGCACAATACTCAGTGTTTTCCTTCATGGACGGTTTTTCGGGCTACAATTAGATTAAGATGGAATCGGAGGATATGGAGAAAACGACTTTTATCACACCATAGTGGACGTTCTACTATAAAGTAATTCCTTTTGGTTTGTAGAACGCAGGGGCAACTTATCAGTGGGCTATGGTAACTCTTTTTCACGATATGATTCATCATGAGATTGAGGTTTATGTCGATGATATGATCGCAAAGTCCCAGACGGAGGAGGAGCATTTGGTGAATCTTTTAAAGTTGTTTGAGAGATTAAGAAAGTTCAAACTTAGGCTAAACCCAAACAAGTGTACTTTCGGCGTATGGTTAGGAAAGTTGTTAGGGTTTATTGTCAGTGAGAAAGGTATTGAGGTTGATCCTGCAAAGATCAAGGCAATTCAAGAAATGCCAGCACCAAACACTGAGAAACAAGTTTGTGGTTTCTTAGGTAGACTGAACTACATTGCTCGGTTCATATCTCACCTCACAGCCACTTGTGAGCCATTATTTAAGTTATTAAAGAAAGATCAGGCGGTCATTTGGAATGAGAATTGTCAGAAAGCATTTGAGAAAATAAAAGAGTATTTGCAGGAACCTCCGATACTGATACCTCTAGTAGCTGGAAGACCATTGATTATGTACTTAATGGTTCTTGAGAATAGTATGGGTTGTGTCTTCGGTCAATACGATGAGACCGGAAGAAAAGAGCATGTGATTTACTATCTGAGTAAAAAGTTCACAGATTGTGAGTCCTGTTACTCAATGCTTGAGAAAACGTGTTGCGCACTTGCTTGGGATGCCAAACGTTTATGACAGTATATGCTTAACCATACAACCATGCTAATTTCCAAGATGGATCCGATCAAATATGTCTTCGAAAAGCAAGCGCTTTCAGGAAGAATTGCCAGATGGCAAATGGTACTGACAGAATACGACATTCAGTATGTTTCTCAGAAGGCAATCAAAGGAAGTGTTCTGTCAGAGTACCTCGCCGAACAACCTATCGAAGACTATCAGCCAATGAAGTTTGAATTTTCTAACGAAGACATTATGTTCCTCAAGATGAAGGATTGTGACGAACCACTACCGGATGAAGGTCCTGAACTTGGTTCCTAATGGCAGTTGATATTTGACGGTGCCATTAACTCATACGGAAGTGGAATTGGGGCAACCATTACAACACCCCATGGGTCTCACATCCCATTCACTTCCAGATTGACATTTCTGGTCACTAACAATGAGGTCGAGTATGAAGCGTGTATCATGGGTCTCGAAGAAGCTATTGATTTGAGGATCAAGAATCTTGTTGTATATGGCGATTCCGAGCTAGTTGTGAATCAAATCAAGGGAGAATGGGAAACTCGTCAACCTAATTTGATTCTTTACACGAATTATGCAAGAAGGTTGTTACCTTTCTTCGACAAGGTGAAGTTTCACCATGTGCCGCGAGCGGAGAATCAGATGGCAGACGCTCTGGCAACACTGTCTTTGAATGTACAAGGTTAATTTTTGGAATGAAGCTCCCAGAATAGTTATCTCCCGCCTTGATAGACCCGCTTTCATATTCTCCATTGAGGAGGCCTCCGATGGCAAGCCGTGGTATTTTGACATCCAAAATTTCCTTAAGAACCAGGAGTATCCGACTGGGGCATCCAATCGAGATAAGAAGACTCTAGGGAGATTGTTTGGCAATTTTTATCTGAATCAGGATGGTGTGCTTTATAGAAGAAACCATGATTTGGTGCTGTTGAGATGCGTGGATGAAAAAGAAGCAAATCTGCTTGTGGAGGAAGCCCACGAGGGTACTTTCGGTACACATGTCGGCGGACATGCCATGTCTCGAAAGTTGTTGCGAGCTAGGTATTATTGGCTTACGATGGAGTCGGATTGTTTCAAATTCCCGAAGAAATGTCATAAATGTCAGATCTACGCCGACAAGATTCATGTGTCGCCGTGTCCTTTGAATGTCATGTAATTTCCATGGCCCTTTTCCATGTGGGGCATTGATATGATTAGAAAGATCGAACCCACTACATCCAATGGACATCGTTTCATTTTAGTAGCCATAGACTATTTCACCAAATGGGTCGAAGCAGCTTCTTATGCCAATGTCACCAAGCAAGTTGTGGCCCGGTTCATCAAAAGCGACATCATCTGCCGATATGGTATACCTGAAAGGATCATTATTGATAATGGATCTAACCTGAATAAAAAGATGATGAAAGAGCTATGCCAGAACTTCAAGATTGAGCATCACAATTAGTCTCCCTATCGCTCGAAGATGAATGGCGCGGTCGAAGCGGCTAACAAAAATGTCAAGAAGATAGTGTAGAAGATGGTTGTAACTTATAAAGATTGGCACGAGATGTTGCCCTTTGCTTTACATGGATATTGCACCTCGGTGCGTACTTCAACTGGGGCAACTCCCTTCTTGTTGGTATATGGTATGGAAGTTGTCCTGCCACTAGAAGTCGAGATACCTTCTTTGAGAGTTCTGGCTAACGTCAAACTAGATGAAGCAGAATGGGTGAAGAACAGGTTGAATCAGCTCAGCTTGATGGATGAGAAAAGGTTGGTGTCCATCGCATACGCTCGTCTATACCAAAGCAGAATGAAGAAAGCCTTCGATAAGAAGGTACATCCTCGAAGCTTTCAGGCAGGTGATTTAGTGTTGAAGCGGATTCTCCCACCACAGAATGATCACAGGGGCAAATGGACTCCCAATTACGAAGGTCCGTATGTTGTAAGGAAAGTTTTCTCCGGAGGAGCCTTACTACTTTCAACTATGGACGGTGAAGATTTCACGTCCCCTGTGAACGTGGACGCAGTCAAAAAATACTTTGCTTAAAGAGACCCACTGGAAAGAAAAAGAAAGTCCAGGCAAAAATGGGGCATCCCGACGAACCATAAAAGGATAGGTTCGGGAAAAAATTAGGGATAAAAAGAAAAGATGTAAACCCGCAAAGTTGAAAACCTAAGAAGGCGACTTTGGCAAAAATGGGTATCTAGGTGAATCAAAAACCCGCAAGGGCGATTCAGGAAAAGTTAGGGATTTGAAAAGCAAACAACTGTGATCTGCGTATGGGTCTTCAGAACATAGTGGATTATGGAAAGACCCGCGAGAAACCGTTCAAGCTAATCTCTTCCGAAGACGAAGCATCAGAAGAGCATCAAAGTCATGCATGTCATAGATGAGTCGTCCCATAGTGGTTGTCTGTACCATATTGCCGACATTTTGTATATCTTTGTGCATTTCTTATTTGTCTTTGGCGCAACTTTCTCATTTCAGGAGTTGCATCCTTTGTAAATTTGCCTATTTTCAGGCCGTTTATTAATAACATATGCTATTCAGAAAATCTTTGTGTGTTTGTTTTTAGCTTTTGTTTTTGAAAAAATGCCTGATGTTTCTGATGAATTTTCACATACATAAACTTGCAGGCCTTGGCCAATAACTGTTACAACTTTGACTTCATTGAACAACGTCACGGATGATGACCAAGATAGCCTTTGTTGTGTAGTATCTTGTCTGTTGTTTTTGTAGGTTTATCACCCTTGGGGCATCTCTCTAAGAAGGTAGGGATGGAGCTGTTATACCCAACCAGAGTTTATTCCCCAACAATTAAAAGTGGTTTCTTCATCCCAGCACAGTGGTGTGCGTGTAGGTATACGGTTACCCCCATCAGTTTGTCGATACACGTTTCTAATCCCCATGAAGTACAGGTGCGTGCTTACTCCCCAGCAGATCAAGATGACAGCATGCACAGACCGAGGTCTCCAGTCAAGTTGATTTCCCTGCAGAATCATAGGTTCCCCGGAAGCCGCCCAGGGCCTATCTCCCCAGTTTAAGTCCAATTGTTATTGGCATGCGAAGTTCATCTCCTGCAGAGTTGTTTTCTTTTCCCAGCAAGAGGGATCTTTTGTTTCCAGCATTTATTTTGTTGGTTCGGTTCCGTTGCATCTGCATGCGTGCATAACATCGACCCAAACGCGTAGCATTTCCATTTCGTATGGAGCATTACGCCAAGAATTCAGGCTTCAGCTTTTACGTCGAGCATTCAGACTCCGGCACCTCCATCAAACATCTAGGTTCCGACATTTTCTATTTGTGACGTTTTGCTTTACCCGTGAAGTGCTCAGACTCCGTTTGGTTAATATTAATCTTGACTTGTATCTCTTGCTCTGTTGAATATCCAAATTTCGGTGAAGGCTCAGTTTGCGACATATTCCCTTTGTCTATCAGATACTCTAGTCTCCGTTTGGTTGGTTTCGTTGAGTGTTCAGACTCCAGTTGGTTCGTTTCGTCGAGTGTTCAGGCTCCGGTTGGTTTGCTTTGTTGACTGTTTAGGCTCCGGTTGGTTTGCTTCATTGAGTGTTTAGGCTATGGTTGGTTTGCTTCGTTGAGTGTTTAGGCTCTGTTTGGTTGGTTTCATTGAGTGTTCAGGCTCCGGTTGGTTCGTTTTGTTGATTGTTAGGCTCCGTTTGGTTGGTTTCGTTGAGTGTTCAGGCTCCGGTTGGTTCGTTTGGTTGAGTGTTCAGGCTCCGGTTGGTTTGCTTCGTTGAGTGTTTAGGCTCCAGCTGGTTTGCTTCGTTGAATGTTTAGGCTCCGTTTGGTTGGTTTCGTTGAGTGTTCAGGCTCCGGTTGGTTTGCTTCATTGAGTGTTCAGGCTCCGGCCAGTTTTCAGTTGTTGATGTGCTCCTCATCTTGTAGAGTATCTAGGCTCTGACAATTTTCATTGATTCGTTTTGTTCGTTGAATATCCAAATTCCGGCAATTTGAAATGTTCCCCTTTTTTATAGTTTTCCCCAAGCAGAGTTACTTGTTAAGGTTCTCTTTCCCCCAGTGGGGCATGTTTGTAATCAGAGCAATTATCTCTGGAGATTCTTGTTTGCAGTTTTATTTTCTGCGGTTGACAAATTTCCGAGTTCTTTGGTATTCAACCGTCTTTTACCTTGATGGTGTGAAAGCCGTTCGCTTTTCACTCATTCAGGTCTAAGTCGTTTGAATAGGGGCAGCTGTTGTACCCCAAAATTTGCCTAACCTTTTCTTTACTTGGTTTATGTTTCATTTCATTATTCTAACATATTACATTGCATAGCATTTTGCATTTTATAGGGGATTAAGTGATGTGTGTATAACAAGAGGAATTTGCCAAAGGGTTCTAAGCCTAATCAAGAGTTTGTATTCAAGTCAACAGGGGGTTATCATCATCAGTTACAAGTCAAAGCCCTTTGGATAGGCAAATAAGTGTATATGGTTCACCTCCTGTCTAGAAAGCCATTTGAAGGTCATCTAAGGATCAAAAGCCCATGGTTATGGAGGGAGATGATCATTTAGGCTCATTGGAGGCCTTGTAGGTCATTGTGGAGTTCATTCAAGTGTTTATACCAAGTGCAAGTGGCTACAGTTGAAAATGGTGCAATTAGGATTTTCATCTGGTCAACCCTAAGTCAACTGTGAAGTTCAAGGAGATTAATACTCAATTCCAAGTCTTTGTGGTCATGGAATATGGTGTTGAGATGCCTAATATATCATTTCAAGATCAAATCAAGAAGAATCAAGAGTGTGAGAAGTTACTAAATTAGGGTTCTCAGTGTAAAATCCCTTGTTTAGTGCCTAACTTCAAGACCCCCTATCTCAAGATACAAGTCTCATCTCATCTTGACCCCAACATGAAACTTGTAGAGAATTTTTCTAGCTTTCTTTTGAGTACCAGAAGTCAACAAAAGTCAATCAAAAGTCAATCAAATTCCAAGCCACTTTTGACCTAGAAGGATGTTTCTCCTCAACTTTTGATGAACATGAAAGTTGTTCCTCATGATCTTAGCTTTCCAAAGAGTACTAGAAGTCCTTCATCTGATTTGTAGAACTTAAGTTATGAGGCTTGCAAGGCAGGGGTATTTTGGGAAAGTAAGATTATAGGTCATTTTCATTATAGGTCCATTTCACCACGTGGCACACTTCAAATGGAAATCTTTCCAACTTCAAACTTGCTCCAAATGGGGTCATTTGCTCAACCAAACATCAAGGCATCATGGGTTTGGCTTGGATTGAGGAATCCCCAAAGAAATTTCCATGAAAAAGGCTTTAAAAGTGGAAAATCAAATTAAATTCATTTGGGATCATTTTGTACCAACCTTGTGCATTTTTTAAGTGCCAAATACATTTCAAGCATAATGTCAATTTTGGATTTGAGATTTGAGCTCAATTTGGTGGCCATTTTCATGCTTACTTCAAGTTTAAGTAACACATCCAAACCATGTCATAGGATTAAATTAAGGAGCCATTTTCAGCCCTTGGATCAATTTACCTCATGTGCAAGGTAACTGAGCCATTTTTACAGCCTGACAAGACCATTTTCATGCACTTTTGGAGGTGGCCATAAGGAGAAAATATGAATTTCAATTGGGATTAAGGAGCATAGAATTGGGCCTTCTTGGTATCAAAATCCATCATATTTATTCTCATCATTGTTCACAAGCTCTCAGAACTGACTTTGGTGTGAAATTGCTCAAGAACACATTGGGAAAAAGTGAGAGAAAAGGCAAAATCATTTTTCATGTTTCAGTGAGTTTCAATCCAAACCAAACATTTAAAAAGGTTCCTTGAGGTTCATAGAACGTTTCTGGGTGGTTTCTTTTAAGCTTTACTAAAGAACCGAGCTCTATGGAAGCTTTCATTTAGGTTTCTTTTCAATCCATTTTTCTCTCTGTTTAAGCATTGTTATCACGCCATTTTTACATATTTGTGATCCTTGCATATCATAGATGGTTTCTAGAATGAACTGATGGATGTTTGTGAGTTTTTATGTTTTGAGCTCATTTCTTTTCCTTTTTGTTTTTGTTTATTTAGACATGATCAATGAAAATGGGTAGTGGATTTGAGATCTACGTGACCTGGAGATCAATTTTGAATATTTATTTGCTTATTTTGGTTATGTTTTGAAGCATCTGTGTTTTTGGCCATGAACTGGTGTGTAGTTTCGCCGGAGAAGACGACCGGAATACTGGTTCCGGCCGTCTGGTGTTTCCCCCAAGTTTGAACACCGTCTGAGCCACGTGTTTGTGCTTCTGTCCTTTGGATCTACTTACTTTTCATTTGCACGGCCACGATTAAGACGTATGATGCACAAGTTTTGACTGCACACACCTAATCATGATGAAACTCACCGTTTCATTTATTTTCCTTGGCTGATCCACGTGTGATGCTGTGAGCCTCTTGATTGGTTTACTTTTTGATTCAACATGCCTGAATGCTTTCCACCATGGACTTCAGTTGACTCCTCACACACAATTCACAAGCACTCACGTTTTTGCTGATGGACCTAGGCTGGCTTTGCTCTTGGCACCCCCATTTGTGAGCCCAACTTAATTTTCAACGTGTTTGGGCTGCTTTCTGCACCCCCAGCTTTAATTTATTTTAACATTTTCTTTCTTTTTTTATTTTGTTGTTGTTTAGATTTAATTCAAAATAAAACACCTCTATAGGTCATAAAATTCCCCAAAAATATGTTTTAGACAATTCTAAGTGTCTTTTGTTTTATGAAATTTTTATTTTATTTTTATGGTTTATTTTTCAATTAAAAATGGAATTTAACATTAGAGGTGTTTTATTTGACCTAATTCTTGACATATTTTGTTCTTAATTTTGTTTCTTCCATTTCCTTTTGGTCCAATGACCCAAAATTCATCCTCATGTCCATGATGGGTTGATGAATTTTTTAGGACCATTTTTCCCTAGTTGGTTGACTTTTGAGTTGACTTTTGATGCACTTCATTTGACCCTCAACAATCCTCCTTCACAATGGAGCACCCTTCTGAATCAATTTCTATGGTGATGTTGTGAAGTGACTTTGATTGTAATCTTTTGTCCTCAAGTTGCCAACATGTTTATGAGATTCTTGCATTTTATTTGGCTATTTTTGAATCATTTTCATAATTTTAGGGTAACTTGCAAGTCAAGTTACCCCAAAGGAAGGTTCATACAAACACATTGACCTAGTTTGCTTTGGATATGACATTTATGGATCCTTTTAGCCTTCAATACCTTTTGATTCATGTTGCTAACATGTTAAGGATGATACTTGCTCATTTTTAGGTCATTACATTATGTATTGCTTGTTCTTTTGTTTGTTTACTTTTGAGATCCCAATTAGGGTTTCTATGTGAAACATGTTTGCTTTCCTTTGGGAATTTGCTTACATTTCCTTGTGGTTTATTTGATTTTGCTTTCTAGCACTTTTATTTCATTTCCTTTGCTGTCCAATGATTTTGGAATCTCAATTAAGGTGGCTTGGTCCCTCCTTTGGAGGTATTTGAAGCATGCCTAAAATGATGAATCCATGAGGACTTCTTTGTGCTTTCTTTTGCACCTTTCTTATGATGCTCATGGTTGAGTGCACATTATGAGTTCCTTGCTATCCTCATATAGCCTCCCATCCTCAATTTGTTTTAGGTCTTCTTTGCCTTTCATTTGTGTTTGGGTTTTGGCATTATGGTTGATGTTTGAATGGTTTAGGCCATTTTATCCCATTTTAGTGCACTTGTGTGTTTCTTTTGGTGCATTTCCTTTTCCTTTCATCTCTTGCATTTTTCATATTGTTGCTTGAGGTTGAGATGAGCTTGTGGAGGCTACTGCCCCACACCAATTTCCTCCCTCACTTGCATTCCATGTTTGCATTATTGCATGTTTATGTTGTTTCTTGTTCCTCTTTTGTCTCCCTTCCCTTAGGATCTCTAATCTCTCTTGTTCAAGGGAGGTTATGATAGACATTAGGATCTTAACCATGTATGATAACATTAGGTAGAATTCCCTTATCTCAATCTTAGGATCACCATTGCATGACAACTTTAAGTTTGAGTTTAGTCCCCATTTAGTGTCCTTTCTCTTCTCATCTCAAAACAATCATAAAACACCTAATAAAGGCTAATGATTATTGTGCGTTACGAGCCTTAAGCACTTGGAAAAGGGTTGTTGAGGGGTTTCCCTTCAATCGCTTGGATGTTTAGTATAGCACCCTTTGGGTGATATGCGACGCATTCACTCCTAAGTCATAGTCTCTAGTTTAATATGAATTGCAAACAATTCAAAAACACTTCTTTAAAAAACACAAAAACAAATCATTCAAAACCTTTTTTTCCCTTTGGGGCCTTTAATCTTGGAAAATCATTTTCATAAGGAGAGTTTTGTTAACTCTTGGTTCCATCACAAACGGTAACACCTAAGTCTCCAACGGTCGAGCTGCATACGCCAAACTGCTAGAACTGATTGTTAACCCTACTCTGGTAAAACAGTTGAACAAACCTGTGTTTCCTTTTAGCCTGAACTACATTTGCTCTGATCTTTCATACCATATGAAAGTACGTAGGCACGAAACGCGATGTCTCGGCGAGCAACCTTCCCCCCTTTCACCCGTAGTTAGTCGAACTACGTTGACTCTGACTTCTCATTTCAGATGAGATACGTAGGCACAAAGCGTCGTTGCTTTGCCGAGTCACTTTCTTTTGTCCCTTGACCCTTAGCTAGATAGTTTCAATCACCCTTTTAGATAGGCAACAAGCGTGGATACCTTCGAGTACGACGGACGTGAGGGGTGCTAACACCTTCCCCTTGTGTAACCGACTCGCGAACCCGAGATTTGGTTGCGATGACCGATCTTATCCCTCTTTTCGTTAGGTTTTCTCTGAGTGTTTCCTTTCCCTCTCTTGGGATAAATAACACACGGTGGCAACTCTTCTATCATTGCCGGCCTCGATTTTCGCAGTAGCAACATCTGGACGCTCAACGTAATAACCGGAGCCTTAACGCTCAATGTAATAACTAGAGTCTGGATACTCAACATAATAACCAGAGTCTGGATACTCAACGAAAACGACTGGAGCCTGGACCCTCAACGTAAACCGGTGTCTGGTACTCAACGAAAATAACCGGAGCCTGAATGCTTAACATGATAACCGGAGCCTGGACGCTCAATGTAATAACCGGAGTCTCGATACTCAACGAAAATGATCAGAGCCTAGACGCTCAACATAATAACCGTAGCCTGAATGCTCAACAAAAATGACAGGAGCCTGAACGCTCAACGTAAACCGGAGTCTGGTACTCAATGAAAATGACCGGAGCCTGAATGCTCAACGAAATAACCAGAGCCTGGACGCTCAACGTAATAACCGGAGTCTGGATACTCAACGAAAATGACCGGAGCCTGGACGCTCAATGTAATAACCAAAGCTTGAATGCTCAATGAAATAACCAGAGCCTGAACGCTCAACGAAAATGACCGGAGCCTAGACGCTCAACAAAATAACCGGAGTCTGGATACTCAACGAAAATGACTAGAGCCTGGACGCTCAACATAATAACCGGAGCCTAAATGCTCAACGTAATAACCGGAGTCTTAGTACTCAACGTAATAACCAGAGTCTGAATGCTCAACATAATTACCGAAGCCTGGACGTTCAATGTATTAACCAGAGTCTAGATACTCAACGAAAATAACTGGAGCCTGGACGCTCAACGAAAATAACCGGACCCTGGACGCTCAAAGAAAATAAATAGACTTTGGATACTCAATGGATATGACCAGAGCCTTAACACTCAACGTAAATGATCGGAGCTTGGACGCTCAACGTAATAACCGGAGCCTAGATACTAATAGAAATAACCGGAACCTGGATGCTCAATGAAAATGACCGGAACTTGGATGCTCAACGTAAACTGGACTATGGATACTCAACGAAAATGACCGGAGCCTGAATGCTCGATGAAATAACCGGAGACTGAAGCTCAACGAAATAACCAGAGTCTGGACACTCAACGTAATAACAGGAGTCTGGATACTCAACGAAAATGACCGGAGATTCGACGCTCAATGTAATAACCGGAGCATGAACGCTCAACGTGATAACCAGAGTCTGGATATTCAACATAATAACCGGAGTCTGGAAACTCAACGAAAATGACCGGAGACTGGAACCTCAATGTAAACCGGAGTCTGGATACTCAACGAAAATAACCAGAGCCTGAATGCTTAACGTAATAACCGGAGCCTGGACGCTCAATTTAATAACCGGAGTCTGGATACTCAACGAAAATGACCAGAGCCTGGATGCTCAACGTAATAACCGAGCCTGAATGCTCAACGAAGTTGACCGGAGCCTGAACGCTCAACGTAAACCGGAGTATAGATACTCAACAAAAATGACCGGAGTCTGGATGCTCAACGTAATAACCGGTGTCTGGATACTCAACGAAAATGACCGGAGCCTAGACGCTCAACGTAATAACCAGAGTCTGGATACTCAACGAAAATGACCGGAGCCTGGACGCTCAACGTAATAACCGGAGCCTGAATGCTCAATGAAATAAACGGAGCCTGAACGCTCAATGAAAATGACCAGAGCCTAGACGCTCAACATAATAACCGGAGTCTGGATACTCAACAAAAATGATTGGAGCCTGGACGCTCAACATAATAACCGGAGCCTAAATGCTCAACCTAATAACCGGATTCTTGGTACTCAACGTAATAACCGGAGTCTGGATACTCAACGAAAGTGGCCAGAGCCTGGACGCTCAACGTAAACGACTGGAGCCTAGACGCTCAACGTAAACGATCGGAGCCTGGACTCTCAATGTATTAACCGGAGTCTAGATACTCAACAAAAATAACTAGAGTCTGGACGCTCAACGAAAATAACCGGAGCCTGGACGCTCAACGAAAATAAATAGACTCTGGATAATTAACGGAAATGACCAGAGCCTTAACGCTCAATGTAAATGATCGGAGCCGGGACGTTCAACGTAATAACCGAAGCCTAGATACTAAAAGAAATAATCGGAACCTGGATGCTTAATGAAAATGACCGGAACCTGGATGCTCAACGTAAACTGGAGTATAGATACTCAACGAAAATGACCGGAGCCTGAATGCTCAATGAAATAACCGGATCCTGAAGCTCAACGAAATAACCGAAGTCTAGACGCTCAACGTAATAACCGGAGTTTGGATACTCAACAAAAATGACCGGAGCCTGGACGCTCAATGTAATAACCGGAGCCTGAACGCTCAACGTGATAACCAGAGTCTAGATACTCAACATAATAACCGGAATCTGGAAACTCAACGAAAATGACCGGAGCCTGGACACTCAACGTAAACCAGAGTCTAGATACTCAACAAAAATAACCGGAGCCTGAATGCTCAACATAATAACCGGAGCCTGGACGCTCAACGTAATAACCGGAGTCTGGATACTCAACGAAAATGACCAGAGCCTAGACCCTCAACGTAATAACCGGAGCCTGAATGCTCAACGAAAATGACCAGAGCCTGAACGCTCAACATAAAGCAGAGTATGGATACTCAACGAAAATGATCGGAGCATGAATGCTCAACGAAATAACCGGAGCCTGGACGGTCAACGTAATAACCCGAGTCTGGATACTCAACGAAAATGAGCGGAGCCTGGACGCTCAACGAAAATGAGCGGAGCCTGGACGCTCAATGTAATTACCGGAGTCTGGATACTCAACGAAAATGACCGGAGCCTTGACGCTCAACATAATAACCGGAGCCTAAACACTCAACGTAATAATCGGAGTTTGGATACTCAACATAATAAATGGAGTCTGGATACCCAACGAAAATGACCGGAGCCTGGACGCTGAACATAAACGACCGGAGCCTGGACGCTCAACGAAAATGAGCGGAGCCTGGACGCTCAACATAATAACCGGAGTCTGGATACTCAATGAAAATAACCAGAGCCTGAAAGCTCAATGAAAATAACCGGAACCTGGACGCTCAATGAAAATAACCAGAGTCTGGATACTCAACGAAAATGACCAGAGCTTGAATGCTCAACGAAATTGACCGGAGCATGGACGCTCAATGTAATAACCAGAGCCTGGATACTCAACGAAATAACCAGAGCCCTAATGCTCAACGAAAATGACTGGAGCCTAGATACTCAATGAAAATGACCGGAGCCTCAATGCTCAACGAAATAACCGGAGACTCAATGCTCAACTAAATAACCGGAACCTGGGCGCTCAACGTAATAACCAGAGTCTGGATACTCAACGAAAACAACCGGAGCCTGGACGCTGAACGTAATAACCGGAGCCTAAATGCTCAACAAAATAACTGGAGCCTGAACGCTCAACGAAATTGACCGGAGCCTGGACGCTCAACGAAAATAACCGGAGCCTAGACGCTCAACGAAAATAAATAGACTCTGGATAATTAATGGAAATGACCAGAGCCTTAACGCTCAACGTAAATGATCGGAGCTGGGACGTTCAACGTATTAACCGAAGCCTAGATACTAAAAGAAATAATCGGAACCTGGATGCTTAATGAAAATGACCGGAACCTGGATGCTCAACGTAAAATGGAGTATGGATACTCAACGAAAATGACCGGAGCCTGAATGCTCAATGAAATAACCGGAGCCTGAAGCTCAACGAAATAACCGGAGTCTGGACGCTCAATGTAACACCCCACTTCCCAAATTAAATAAAATATAAACATTAAAAATAAACATCAGAGTTTTCACAAAAACAGTGGGATATCACATCACCAATAGTTGTCAAAAATACTTTATTCATTATTTTTAAAATAATACAACGGAAATTATTATTCCAACATTCTCGGCCATCCGCCAGATTTTCATAAAATCTTTATTATTATAATTCACCAAAATGTGATACGTCACAGGATTTTCAACAAGTTTAACATAAACAAATAAAAACACCCAAGTCCCGTGCTACGTATCAGAGCATCCTAGACTCGACTGGCACACCATAATCCAAGCTAGCTAAGTACCTGGATTATCTGTACTTCCGAGGAAGCACAGACCACAACACAACAAAGGGGTGAGAAAACATGATCAAAATATATCGGTAATTTAATACATGCAATAAAGGTAGTAAAACACACCAATATTCACCCCATCAACACCAATCACGAACCTACTGTTCAAACATCCATATAACATATAATAATTAAAACACACCAATATTCACCCCACAACACCAATCACGAACCTACTGTTCAAATTACAATATAACATATTATAATGCAAATATGCAACTCAACACCATGCATGCGGTACCGACTTATTGGTTCATTCAATCGAACCTTGGACATATCACTTACGCTCCTACTGAGATATGATCTATCCCCGACAGATCACTTACGCTCCTACTGAGATATGATCTATCCCCGACAGATCACTTACGCTCTTACTGAGATATGATCTATCCCCACCATTCTCCACAAAGGAGTACGGATGAATCACATACACTCCTCCTGAGCAATGATTCATCCCACCAGACACCATGATATGTACGACACCAATGCACGACAACAATGCACGACAAACAAACTTAAGCACACTAAGTGCACACGATCCCCCTGATCACATCACCACACATTATATATATTACACCACCAATAAACACAAGCACACTAAGTGCACACGATCCTCCTGATCACATCACCACACATTATATATATTACACCACCAATAAACACAAGCACACTAAGTGCATAACAATTAAACTCAAGTAAATAATCAATAAGTCATTTCAATCGATCCATGGTTTAGTTACTATTTAATTAAACAATGACTCCCCAAAAATATTGGATATAAAAATATTTGGCAAATAACTATATTATTTATACCATGCTATAGATCTATTCAAGAGCTTTCCAATGCTTCGAACGGGAACTAAATCTGACTTACGGATCAAAAGTTATGACCAAAATCGTCAAAACAGAAAATTCACCAATATACAGCTTTGAGTCGACGCAAACAGCGCAAAATGCAGAAAATTCTGTGTTTTCCACCGTTGGAGGCCTTCCGGACCTCCGATTTCAATTCCGTAAAAAGCCCCGGTTTCAGAATTCGAAAATCTACCATAATATGACAATTATAACTGCCAACAACATATTTTAAAGATCATGTCATCATATATCATATAACCATACTTTTCAAAACCATGGCATTTAGGGGTTTCTATCCTAAATGTGATCCTACCCATCATACACTATTACACCATCACAATGATCATACGAAAACCCACCCTTACTGTCCAACACTGTCATCTTGCTCAATTCCTAGCTTATCACTCTTCATCCATCCTTTGCCCTATCATTACTACAACTATCACACACTACTCTAATCAATTGTTCCTTAAACTACATCTCAGAACCTATATCATGGTCATTACCCAAGCCACAGAGGTTACACAAAATCTCACCAATACTCATGGTCATTATTCAAACCACAGAGGTTATACAGGAACTTCCCTAAAACTGTAAACCCAACCAATACCCCAAACTCACCAAAAACAACAATTCATCAACATCGACATATATCAATTCCTCATTGGTTTATCAAATACCAATTCTCAGCATCAATCAACAATTATAGGCATGACAACATAAAACTTCTGTTGCGGTGGAAATAGGATCACAAACTATTAATGAGTTTGAATCGCAATTCAATTCACAACCGCTCTTTGATTTATCCGAAGGAAAAGGTCAAAAGAGGGAAAACCTATTTTGCATCGTAAACACAATGCGGGGAAAGATCTAGGGTTCGGGGGTTGGTTAAATTTAGGGAAGGTATTAGCACCCTAAACTTCCGTAGTACTCTACGGGAACCTTTTGTTCAGATGTTTACTATTTGCTTTATTTATTTGCTTAAGGTATATGTACAAAGGATTAAAAGTGAGAAAAGAGACCTAAGGGGTTAATTCTAAGTTTACTCGGCAAGACATCGCATCTTGTGCCTACGTATCCTTACGGGAGTGGAATCAGAGTAATCGTAGTTCCCCTCAAAAGGGAGGTTAGAGACTTCTTGACAATGGTCAAGGTCTCAAGGGGAATAAACGCATCTTAAGGACACGCTTACGTGGAGTGTAGAAACTCCAAATCTCTACGTTGAAATGTTAAGTTGTAATTAGGGTTAAATTAGGGATTCCACGGCGGGAAACCCTAAACTGAGCGCGGCGGCTCTTTGACCTAATGCTAGGGGTAAAATTGTAATTTGGCCTGCGGCGAGGCATTTGTGAAAATTAGGGTTTGTAGTTTGTAGTTTTGAGGATTTGAAATTGAATGTGTGAAGTTTTACGGACTATTGGCGCGGCGGCCGAAAGCTAGACCTAACCATCGGATGTGTGTAGTGTGACTGGAATATTGATAAATGCGTGAGGTGATTGAATCATGCAAACAGAAAGTAATGACCTAATTTAACTATGCAAGCAGAAATTTAAAGAGCAGAAATTTAAAGCGCAATTATTGGTTCGCGAGGTTACAAGAGAGGAGCAATTACAATAATATGATTCAATTCAATTTTAAGAACGAAAATATAACATGGTAAGCTGCACAATGAACGAACTGGGTTAGTACACAAAACCATGAAAACAGAAACACGAAGCTAAGAGACATTTTTTTTGTGGCTTTTTATTTTATGAGAGCATTCAAAACGTGCATATAAACTTAAAAAAAAATTTAATAAATAAATAAATAAAAAGGAAGATTTTAAAAAAAGTATTTCTCTCTTGGTTTTAAAAAAGGCTTAGTTCTAGTTAAAAAAAAATTGATTCTAAATATTAAAAGAAAATTGTGTTAATTTTAATATCTTGAAAATGTTTTAAATTATTATTTTTACCTAAATATTAATCATTATTTTTTTTAAAAACAATTTAATTAATTAACTTGTATATAGACAAAAAGAGAGAAAAAAAAGTTAAAAATAAAAGGAGTTGGGCCGGTCATCACACCCGGACCCAACCCGGTAGGTTAGTAATGAAGCAAAGCATTAGCTAGGGTTTCAAAAACCCTCAATTCGTTCCGCGGCGCCGTTTACATCTTTTTCCTCTCTCTCGCGGCTCTCTCGATTCTCTTCAATCTCCTCCATAACCTGAAATAAAACATGAATATGGTGAGGAAAATATCTCATAGCTCACATTTATGGTGAAACGGCCGATGATGTGCAGAACTGAGGCTCAGAGTTGATTGCCCGCCGTTTGTAGTGAACGGCGAAGGCGATCTCCTCGTCGGTGCTTCGCTCGTGGTTTTATGATGTTCGTTCGTCGATGAACGGAGACGATGATGAGGGTGTCGGTCCCTCTGAGTCTCGGCTGCCTCCTTCTTGCGCCGCCTAGGGTTTGTTCGCGATTGTCCGTTCCTCTGGGGCTTTCGCGATTTCGTTCCTTAGGGTCCTGTACGAGGTGATACCTTTCCCCTTTTATAGTTTTGACTTGACTCTCTTTTGGGCCTCGTTGGATTTACTCTTGATCAAATTTCTGATACCCTGATGGGATTATTCTGATACTGATATATCTTGTTTCCTCTTTAAAGATTTGATTGGGATTCTGGTGAGATTAGACTTCGTTTTTTTTCTGATATGTTTGATCTTATCTTTCCTTTTTCAGGATTCCCTATTCTCGGATATGGATTTGCCCGGGTTTTCATTTGATTTTGATAACTGAATGGTTTTGTCTTGATTTGTGGATATCCAGTTTCTTCGTTTCCTTGATTGGATCGAATTGGGTTTCTCTGATATGCTTATTTTTTAGATGTGGAACGGATTGCCTTTGGGGAACCTGGATACCGATTTGGTTCTTTTCTGATGAGATTTTGTTTTGATCTGTTTTGGGACCAAACCTGATTGGATATTGCGATCTGTTTTCATTTAACTTGATTATTAACACCTACTTTTCTTCTTCTTCTTTCAGGATGGACGCTTTGCCTTGGTCTTTGCCGCCGAGAAGGGTACGCGGTAATGATGTGATTACCTGAGCCGCGACGACTGATATGGACTGTTATGGTTTTGTGCACTGCTACGTTTATGTTTGCTTATCCTTGCTGGTACACTTCGTGTCATGACTTTGTGCTGTTTGCATTCTGAACTGGTTCGGTTTTCGTGATGGTCTGATTCTGAACTTGCTGCTAAACCATATTTGATGCTGTTGTGCTTGTGATTTCCATCATGAAGCTTGACATTAATCGATGCCTCTGAACTTTGATACAGCGTATGATGCTGTTGTGATTTGCATTTCATTTTTCTGATACTTTGTTGAGGCCATTCAAAGTCTGTTCTGTTTAGGCTTGGTTTTCGTTCTGAACTATTTTGACGCAATTTGATGCAGTCTTGGCTTCATTTCATTGATGCAGTTTGATGCAGTTTTGGCTTGCATTTCAGTTTGAATTTCCATTTACTTGTGGCATCTTATGAACTGTCTTGTTTTTGAGTTTCTGTCATCAATTCGTACTGATGCTTTCGTGGACTTTCAGGTATTGGAAACTTCGAAAACAAAATGACTCTGACCTGCCGGCATCCGGGTCTGAATTCAGATTGACTATGATGCCTTACTCTCGTATCAGTTTGGAAATCCAATCGCGGCAAAACGAAATCAGCCCCGCTTCTTTTATCACTTCTATCTCTCGGATGTCCCGTAACGATAAGAACAGGTGTTACCTGATCTGACGCCAACGGCGCGGATCGGTAACGGGGGATAGGACGCAGCTTCGGTTGTGCCACTCCCGGCACTCGATGATGACGATGTTCTGAGAGTGTCAAAAATAATTTCTAACCCCTTCTATTCTGTTTGTTCTGTTTCGATGTGCAGGTGAATCAGAGACTTTGCGGAGAAGCTCAAGGGACGTCATGAAGGACATTTAGAAATTCTTAGGACTTAGGACCTAGAACTTTTAGAATTAATGTAATTCCTTGTAACAGCATTTCGAAAATGTGAAAACAAATCTCCTTCTTGTATGATGATCTTTTTATGAAATAAAATGTCAGACTTTCCTTTATATTCGTGACCTGCTTACTTTATTTCTAGTTATACATTATAAATATTTGTGAATAAATCCACAAATGATTAAACTCATTAACATAGTCATAAACTGTAAGCATTTCCCGAACGACATTCTTGTTCGTTCATTTGTAGTCTTAATCTCAGCACTTGATTAAATTCAAATCGCATTCCAACTTTAAATTCTAACCAATCATTTTATAACCCAAACACGGATGCACGCTGTAATCAACACCGATTTAATATCAATGATAACCTTGCCCGTAATTGAATTCCATCGACCAAAGACTGTGAGCAACAATCCAATAATACCCCAGTAAAACTGTGCCTTATTAACGGAGGTGTGCCGGGAATAAGCCACGAGCAACAAAATAAGTCTTAAATCCAGTTGTGCTCGACAAACTTTAATACCGACCACGTCGAATCGGCACCTTGATATAATCAGACCTGGTGATAGGTAAATGCCTCAAAAATAGTGTATCAAACGCCTCAGAACTTAATAACAGCCCGTCTTCAAGGAATTAGCAGAATTTGCATAAAATGACCAAAATGCCCCTGGAACCAAATCTGCAAAACAAAACACCTCCATAACTTGTTAGTGGTTAGCAAATGTACATATGAGATGCTATGCGAAAAGACTGACTAAATATAAGGGTAAAATTTGGGGTATTACAGTTGCCCCTATTTAAATAGCTACACCGGACGATTTGAGTGACAGAGACTCGAGGAATCGTGGTGGAGAGATTTAAATATAGATAACCGAAAATTTTGCCCTTATATGCGATGATATGCAATGCTATTGGACAGGGCGAGGACAGCTTAATGCAGATGATGCCATGAATATGATATGATGCGTATGCTGGAATGATGAATGCGAAAATGATGACGAATACTACGTCACAGGGACAGACGCTACGAGAAGAACATACTGGGGAAAACGACGCGCTGAGACACAGTACAACACTGGGGGATTCTAAAAATGATGGTCAACTGGTGCGAACACGACCAATTGTCATTTTGGGAACGAGATTCTCAAATGGAGATGGTACCTATGAGACGGCCTCCATTGGGGAATCTAAAATAAAACTGGATCACGTACGATTGCAAGATCGATTACAGAATGCTGGAGCATTGAGCAAAGAATAACATCCAAGCTTCTGTAAACTATCCCTCGTGACAGGATCAAACGGACTTTTCGGAACTCCGTAGCAAATATACAGGGTAAAGACCGGCTATATGCCAAAATAAATGGACTTTAGGAATAAGGTTCTTAAATGGAGAGGGCACTTATGAGATGACCTCCATTTGGGAATGTTTAATAATAACAGGATCTACACGGCTTGCAAGATCGATTACAGACTGCTGGAGCATTGAGCAAAGAATAACATCCAAGCTTCTGTAACTTATCCTTCGTGATGGGATCGAACGGACCTTTCGGAAATCCGTATCAAATATACAGGGTAAAGACCGGCTGTATGCCAAAATAAATGGACTTTAATGGGAAATGCCCTGATAAGCTTCTCGAGGGAGAACTGTCACTCATCGTTGGAAGGGACTTATATGCCAAAATGGATAAGCACTCAAATAAAGAGGCTGCTGCTTATCTGATAAATAAATCTTCTCGCATTTAAGGTCGGCGCCTGGAATACGATTCTAATTCTTCTCTTACTGAAGGACAAATAAACTTCTTCATGCTTCAAGATCGTGCTCTCCTGAACATGAAAAGGGTAAACTGAACTTCCTCATACTTCAGAATCGTGCTCTCCTGAATATGATTCGGCTCTTTCGGGTAAATGAAATTCTTCATACTTCAGAATCGTGCTCTCTTGAATATGAAAAGGGCTAACTGAACTTCCTCATACTTCAGAATCGTGCTCTCCTGAATATGATTCGGCTCTTTCTTGTAAATGAAATTCTTCATACTTCAGAATCGTGCTCTCCTGAATATGAAAAGGGCTAATTGAACTTCCTCATAACTCAGAATCGTGCTCTCCTGAATATGATTCGGCTCTTTCTTGTAAATGAAATTCTTCATACTTCAGAATCGTGCTCTCCTGAATATGAAAAGGGCTAATTGAACTTCCTCATAACTCAGAATCGTGCTCTCCTGAATATGATTCCGCTCTTTCTTGTAAATGAAATTCTTCATACTTCAGAATCGTGCTCTCCTGAATATGAAAAGGGCTAACTGAACTTCCTCATAATTCAGAATCGTGCTCTCCTGAATATGATTCGGCTCTTTCATACTTCAGAATCGTGCTCTCCTGAATATGAAAAGGGTAAACTGAACTTCCTCATACTTCAGAATCGTGCTCTCCTGAATATGATTCTGCTCCTTCTTTTACTAAAGGGTAAATGAACTTCTTCATAATTCAGAATCGTGCTCTCCTGAATATGATTCCGCTCAAACCTCCCCGTATTTCAAGATCGTGCTCTCCTGAATACGATTTGGTTCAAAACCCTCTATACTTCAAGACGACAGGGAAAATGGAAGCCCAACTGCTCCATGGAGATGGCCATTTGCTGCGAGTCATAACGAAGATAGGGTCGGCTTCTTAAGTGAGAAATGTTGTATATTGATGCTGTAAGATGTAGGACTGTAAAGTGTTGTACAGATGGATTTTCCAGGCGTGAACTGGCGTGTATCTGTAAAGGATTGTAGTCGGTTTTCTTGAAAGATAGTGCAAAATAAATGCACGTCCGGGTACAGTGATAAACTTCTCAAGCAAGATAGTCGCGTATCTGTCGTGGTATGGTGAAAACCTTCAGAAGGTGCAAAATAAATGCACGTCCGGTTGGGCTCGACGACCGACAAGACTGAGATTTAATCTAGGATCGAGCTAGAAAGAAAACTGGTAATCAAGACTCCATCGAGGGAATGAACTCGAAGGGTAGATATCTTATCCTGGCGAGGAAAGATAGCTGAAGTAACCGTCATCCACGAGGATCGAGCTCCGTAGGGAAACTTGGAAACACATATGTATTTTATGCTTAGGGCTGACAATCTATTTGGAGAGAATGGACGAACCCAGTTACTCGGCGGTAACGACCAAATGATGGTGAAACACAATGAACCTGTGAATGCTAATGCATACGTTAATGCATATGTTAATGTGAATGTATGTTAATGTTTATGTATGCAAGATGTTATGAAATGAGTATGTAATGAGTATGTAATGAAATAGGCATGTGATGCTTATGCCCTTGCGTATACTGACGAAACAGACTAGAGATGGGACGAGAGATGAAATAAACATCTCGACGGAGATACCCTGCGTTCTCTGCAACCAATACGTCAATCATGGGTGCGAAAGATCAATAGTAGAACCAAGTCTGGTTTTAAAGTTCTGAATTCTCTGAGGAGAAGGTAATCTGCTTGGGGTGCACAGTATCACGTCTTCACATGGGGAGAAGAAAACCTGAGGGACACTTTTGAGTTACCCAAGAAAAAGTTTTCAGCTTATAGTCTCTCTGGGGACTGTGAAGAGGCAATAAGTTAGGAGCCTGTTGCAACACTGAGATTTACTGGGGAATGAAGGCCGCTGTGAGTAAAATCCCTCGGGTGCACGAAAAAATTGTGAAACCACATGGCCTTGATCTTGAAGGACCTTATAGTAGTCGCCATTTGTTTCCTTTAAAAACATGGTGCCCCAGGATACTTGCGTTGCGAGGTAGGGTCATCTCAAGAGGATTTTATAGAGAACACCGAGTCCGGTTGCCCCATTGTTCTCAAACTCTTTGAGAGATTTGTCAGGTCTCGACGTAACTGGCACAAATTAATCGTGTTACGACGAAATTTAAGAACTTCAGACTCGCGTTGGTAAGCGAACTGGGAAACCGCCTGCCCCTGTTTAGCAGGATCTTCAAGTTCCATGGGTTATGTCCATATATAAATCTCTAAGATATCAAGCAAAGTCGTCATGCCTGAAATGCCTATCCTGAGCTTGTCAACGCACACATATATTTGTCTTGAATTTTTGTTTTGAAAAAGATATCGCAATAACTTGTGACTGAAGTCACTAGTCAGGATATAAGTTTTAATTATAATGCCAACATGAATTTTTTCTGAGCATAGCTCGTAGGAGTCAGGAAACGTGATCTTATCAAGTATGGTTTCAACCGAAGTCCTACTTCAATTAGGTCTTTTAAAGGTTGTATCGTGGCTCGGTTCACGGTTTAAGAAACAAAAGGATATAGGCTCAAAGTTATATTTGTACCCACCCCTTCTTCGTGATGTTCTCCAATCCTAATTCAGTTAATCGGATACGAACGCTCATATCTCAAGCAGATTTGCCATGGTCGAGAACTTATCAAGGCTTTGGACATGGCAGTCACTCACCTATTTCCAATGGCATTTGGTCACACGACCTTGTTCTTTATAGGGGTTCTAAAAACTACTGGTTTGTTGTTCTTATTCCCTAACTTTTGCCTGGACAACGTCTTTTGATCTGACTTTGGAGTCCAGCGGGATGCCCCAGTTTTGCCTAAGTCTCCTTCATAGGTTTTGACTTAGCGGGCTTTTATTATTTTTTGAATATTCTTTTATGCACAAGTCGTGTAAATCTTTCGAAAGGCTCGTGACTGCCCCACTCCTTAGGTAACCGAGGGATAGCCATTGTATTGGACTTCTTAAGATGCTAAGGATACATTCTCGAAGGTTGGCTCTTCCTTTTTAAGAGTCTAAGCGCTCGATCGGTTTAACTAAAACCTACCCTGCCCCAGGTTAGGATGAAGGTTCTTAAAAGGAAAGAAAAACTCCTACTTCAAGGCTCAAAGGGTTGACTAGGGATTAACATCCTTATATCTCCAGTGTTTGGGATTTGAAACAATGCCTTACATCATCAGCGGGTTTCAATCGAAAGCATACGACAAGAAATATGACGTTTTGGGTTCGTCATCCTCCCCCCAATTCTCCATCAGAACAAGAGATTGGGTAAAGTTGGCATTATAATTTATGAAAAATATATTTTGAATGAGTGAAACGAATGGATTTATTCAAGACAAACATATGCGTTGCATTAATTAATCAAAGATAAACGAATTCGTACATGCTAAATATGCTTAATCAAAGAGAAATACACATAAATAAACAAATGAACTATCGGAAAAATCCTTCTAAATGTTTATGAGATCTTGCATTCAAGAGTAACAGTTTCCTTTGGCGGAGCCTCAATGGAAATGGCGTCTGGTTTATGATCACTGTGAGTCGCCAGGGCTTGCCCCAGTTATGCTGGTCACATCTTCAACAGTTTTCAGTCGTTGCTTCAAAATAAATTTCCCAGATTTTTTGTTGATCCTGGTCATATCACCTTGAGGGTTACTGAAATGAAGCGAGCTAGGCCTTTGAATAATTACTGGATTCGGCTGATTTGCTGAGAGGTCAACATACTTTGCAGAATTCGAACCCGACAAGTGAGGGACCCTGAGAGGAGTCTCGGTCTTCAGCTGAGCATCGCCAAAAGACGACTTCTTTGCTTCTAGTAAATCTCTGACAACTTTCTTAAGAGCATAGCAATTCTCTAGATTATGGCCGGGCGCACCCTCATGAAATAAACAATGAGCGGTAGCGTTGTAACTTGCAGGTAATGGATTAGGCGGAGGACCCAAAGCACGGGTGGTAATCAGACCCTGTTGTACCAAATGGGGTATAATTCAGTGAAAGCCATCGGAATTGGAGGACAAGGCTTATACTGACTCTTACGGGGATAAGGAACCTGATCCTGTGATTGTTGGTGAACAGGAGCGTTGGGCACTCGTTGACTGTTGACAGGAATTTGCATAGGCGAATAACCGGAAGGTTGTTGATAAACTGGTGCCTGATATACCGGAGCTGACTGTACAGGCTGGCGTGCAGGAAACTGCTGATCGAAAGGAGGTGCAACAGTAGCTACATAGGGTTGTTGAACATATGGGAGCGGATAACCTTGAACATAATTCTGCTGATGTTGCCAAGGTTGAGGAGTAGCCTTTTTGCGGTTCTTTGAACGTGTAAGCCCTTTACCATGGTCGGAGTTAGGAGTTTTGCACTTTGGAGGGGTAGCTCGTCGAACTGGTCGAGCACTGGGAGGCACCAAACCGGATTGAAAACCGTGAGGAGGTACATTATCGACAGTAACAGTTGGTTGAGGTTCCATAACGGTATTAGTCTTAGAAACAACAGTAGACTGAGCATCCACCTTCACACTAAGAGCTCGTAACATCTCCAAAATCTGCCCTACACTTCCTCGAAGATCTTCGAATTCCTGGCTGACACGGTTGATATCTTGGTTTTGATCTTCCATTCTTTTGAAGGGTCGTATTGATGCAGAGAACTCAGGGTGACAAAATGGGAGGGTGAGAGAACCGAGTATGAGAAATCGGGAGACACATGCAATGCAAAAGTACGATGCTAAAATGTGAATGCAAATGAAGAGTTCATGGAATTCAAACATTTACGAATGTCGTGGGGTACCAAGGAAATCTTTTTCTTGTTTTTTCATTTTATTTTTTATTTATGGTATCCCGCGATATCCATAAATGATATTTGAATTCCATGAAATACAATGCAATGAGATGCTTTATGGATGCAATGCATGAAAACACACAAAGTCCTAGGTTAAAGGAACGTGAGCGGAGTCAAGGTCTACCCGTCCCAAAAGGAGTATACTATAGGTTAGTTGTACCTGCCGAACAAGGTTCTACAAAGTGCCCCAAGTCATCAGCCCATCTTTCGGATATTATCAACCTTTCGATTGACTCGGGGGTTAATAATATTCTCAAGAGAACCTCTTTTGAGTGTGGTATCGCGTAGCAACCGTTGTAGGATTACTCCCACATAGCTCCCGCACTACGTCCTAAATAAGGCCGAGTTGGTGTAAAGGTACTACGGTTCCCAATATCACAGACTCCAATCGACCATGGAAAAAGTTTTCAACGATTACTCGTTCAACCGAACCATTTTCGAAAAGGTCTCAACTGAGCGGTTCCCAATATGACAATTATAACTGCCAACAACATATTTTAAAGATCATGTCATCATATATCATATAACCATACTTTTCAAAACCATGGCATTTAGGGGTTTCTATCCTAAATGTGATCCTACCCATCATACACTATTACACCATCACAATGATCATACGAAAACCCACCCTTACTGTCCAACACTGTCATCTTGCTCAATTCCTAGCTTATCACTCTTCATCCATCCTTTGCCCTATCATTACTACAACTATCACACACTACTCTAATCAATTGTTCCTTAAACTACATCTCAGAACCTATATCATGGTCATTACCCAAGCCACAGAGGTTACACAAAATCTCACCAATACTCATGGTCATTATTCAAACCACAGAGGTTATACAGGAACTTCCCTAAAACTGTAAACCCAACCAATACCCCAAACTCACCAAAAACAACAATTCATCAACATCGACATATATCAATTCCTCATTGGTTTATCAAATACCAATTCTCAGCATCAATCAACAATTATAGGCATGACAACATAAAACTTCTGTTGCGGTGGAAATAGGATCACAAACTATTAATGAGTTTGAATCGCAATTCAATTCACAACCGCTCTTTGATTTATCCGAAGGAAAAGGTCAAAAGAGGGAAAACCTATTTTGCATCGTAAACACAATGCGGGGAAAGATCTAGGGTTCGGGGGTTGGTTAAATTTAGGGAAGGTATTAGCACCCTAAACTTCCGTAGTACTCTACGGGAACCTTTTGTTCAGATGTTTACTATTTGCTTTATTTATTTGCTTAAGGTATATGTACAAAGGATTAAAAGTGAGAAAAGAGACCTAAGGGGTTAATTCTAAGTTTACTCGGCAAGACATCGCATCTTGTGCCTACGTATCCTTACGGGAGTGGAATCAGAGTAATCGTAGTTCCCCTCAAAAGGGAGGTTAGAGACTTCTTGACAATGGTCAAGGTCTCAAGGGGAATAAACGCATCTTAAGGACACGCTTACGTGGAGTGTAGAAACTCCAAATCTCTACGTTGAAATGTTAAGTTGTAATTAGGGTTAAATTAGGGATTCCACGGCGGGAAACCCTAAACTGAGCGCGGCGGCTCTTTGACCTAATGCTAGGGGTAAAATTGTAATTTGGCCTGCGGCGAGGCATTTGTGAAAATTAGGGTTTGTAGTTTGTAGTTTTGAGGATTTGAAATTGAATGTGTGAAGTTTTACGGACTATTGGCGCGGCGGCCGAAAGCTAGACCTAACCATCGGATGTGTGTAGTGTGACTGGAATATTGATAAATGCGTGAGGTGATTGAATCATGCAAACAGAAAGTAATGACCTAATTTAACTATGCAAGCAGAAATTTAAAGAGCAGAAATTTAAAGCGCGATTATTGGTTCGCGAGGTTACAAGAGAGGAGCAATTACAATAATATGATTCAATTCAATTTTAAGAACGAAAATATAACATGGTAAGCTGCACAATGAACGAACTAGGTTAGTACACAAAACCATGAAAACAGAAACATGAAGCTAAGAGACATTTTTTTTGTGGCTTTTTATTTTATGAGAGCATTCAAAACGTGCATATAAACTTTAAAAAAAAATTTAATAAATAAATAAATAAAAAAGGAAGATTTTAAAAAAAGTATTTCTCTCTTGGTTTTAAAAAAGGCTTAGTTCTAGTTAAAAAAAAATTGATTCTAAATATTAAAAGAAAATTGTGTTAATTTTAATATCTTGAAAATGTTTTAAATTATTATTTTTACCTAAATATTAATCATTATTTTTTTTAAAAACAATTTAATTAATTAACTTGTATATAGACAAAAAGAGAGGAAAAAAAAGTTAAAAATAAAAGGAGTTGGGCCGGTCATCACACCCGGACCCAACCCGGTAGGTTAGTAATGAAGCAAAGCATTAGCTAGGGTTTCAAAAACCCTCAATTCGTTCCGCGGCGCCGTTTACATCTTCTTCCTCTCTCTCGCGGCTCTCTCGATTCTCTTCAATCTCCTCCATAACCTGAAATAAAACATGAATATGGTGAGGAAAATATCTCATAGCTCACATTTATGGTGAAACGGCCGATGATGTGCAGAACTGAGGCTCAGAGTTGATTGCCCGCCGTTTGTAGTGAACGGCGAAGGCGATCTCCTCGTCGGTGCTTCGCTCGTGGTTTTATGATGTTCGTTCGTCGATGAACGGAGACGATGATGAGGGTGTCGGTCCCTCTGAGTCTCGGCTGCCTCCTTCTTGCGCCGCCTAGGGTTTGTTCGCGATTGTCCGTTCCTCTGGGGCTTTCGCGATTTCGTTCCTTAGGGTCCTGTACGAGGTGATACCTTTCCCCTTTTATAGTTTTGACTTGACTCTCTTTTGGGCCTCGTTGGATTTACTCTTGATCAAATTTCTGATACCCTGATGGGATTATTCTGATACTGATATATCTTGTTTCCTCTTTAAAGATTTGATTGGGATTCTGGTGAGATTAGACTTCGTTTTTTTTCTGATATGTTTGATCTTATCTTTCCTTTTTCAGGATTCCCTATTCTCGGATATGGATTTGCCCGGGTTTTCATTTGATTTTGATAACTGAATGGTTTTGTCTTGATTTGTGGATATCCAGTTTCTTCGTTTCCTTGATTGGATCGAATTGGGTTTCTCTGATATGCTTATTTTTTAGATGTGGAACGGATTGCCTTTGGGGAACCTGGATACCGATTTGGTTCTTTTCTGATGAGATTTTGTTTTGATCTGTTTTGGGACCAAACCTGATTGGATATTGCGATCTGTTTTCATTCAACTTGATTATTAACACCTACTTTTCTTCTTCTTCTTTCAGGATGGACACTTTGCCTTGGTCTTTGCCGCCGAGAAGGGTACGCGGTAATGATGCTGATTACCTGAGCCGCGACGACTGATATGGACTGTTATGGTTTTGTGCACTGCTATGTTTATGTTTGCTTATCCTTGCTGGTACACTTCGTGTCATGACTTTGTGCTGTTTGCATTCTGAACTGGTTCGGTTTTCGTGATGGTCTGATTCTGAACTTGCTGCTAAACCATATTTGATGCTGTTGTGCTTGTGATTTCCATCATGAAGCTTGACATTAATCGATGCCTCTGAACTTTGATACAGCGTATGATGCTGTTGTGATTTGCATTTCATTTTTCTGATACTTTGTTGAGGCCATTCAAAGTCTGTTCTGTTTAGGCTTGGTTTTCGTTCTGAACTATTTTGACGCAATTTGATGCAGTCTTGGCTTCATTTCATTGATGCAGTTTGATGCAGTTTTGGCTTGCATTTCAGTTTGAATTTCCATTTACTTGTGGCATCTTATGAACTGTCTTGTTTTTGAGTTTCTGTCATCAATTCGTACTGATGTTGTTGTGGACTTTCAGGTATTGGAAACTTCGAAAACAAAATGACTCTGACCTGCCGGCATCCGGGTCTGAATTCAGATTGACTATGTTGCCGTACTCTGTATCAGTTTGGAAATCCAATCGCGGCAAAACGAAATCAGCCCCGCTTCTTTTATCACTTCTATCTCTCGGATGTCCCGTAACGATAAGAACAGGTGTTACCTGATCTGACGCCAACGACGCGGATCGGTAACGGGGGGTAGGACGCAGCTTCGGTTGTGCCACTCCCGGCACTCGATGATGACGATGTTCTGAGAGTGTCAAAAATAATTTCTAACCCCTTCTATTCTGTTTGTTCTGTTTCGATGTGCAGGTGAATCAGAGACTTTGCGGAGAAGCTCAAGGGACGTCATGAAGGACATTTATAAATTTTTAGGACTTAGGACCTAGAACTTTTAGAATTAATGTAATTCCTTGTAACAGCATTTCGAAAATGTGAAAACAAATCTCCTTCTTGTATGATGATCTTTTTATGAAATAAAATGTCAGACTTTCCTTTATATTCGTGACCTGCTTACTTTATTTCTAGTTATACATTATAAATATTTGTGAATAAATCCACAAATGTTTAAACTCATTAACATAGTCATAAACTGTAAGCATTTCCCGAACGACATTCTTGTTCGTTCATTTGTAGTCTTAATCTCAGCACTTGATTAAATTCAAATCGCATTCCAACTTTAAATTCTAACCAATCATTTTATAACCCAAACACGGATGCACGTTGTAATCAACACCGATTTAATATCAATGATAACCTTGCCCGTAATTGAATTCCATCGACCAAAGACTGTGAGCAACAATCCAATAATACCCCAGTAAAACTGTGCCTTATTAACGGAGGTGTGCCGGGAATAAGCCACGAGCAACAAAATAAGTCTTAAATCCAGTTGTGCTCGACAAACTTTAATACCGACCACGTCGAATCGGCACCTTGATATAATCAGACCTGGTGATAGGTAAATGCCTCAAAAATAGTGTATCAAACGCCTCAGAACTTAATAACAGCCCGTCTTCAAGGAATTAGCAGAATTTGCATAAAATGACCAAAATGCCCCTGGAACCAAATCTGCAAAACAAAACACCTCCATAACTTGTTAGTGGTTAGCAAATGTACATATGAGATGCTATGCGAAAAGACTGACTAAATATAAGGGTAAAATTTAGGGTATTACAACTTCATACACCGATACATTCCTACGGGGTTAAGGAATCCCCACTACCCTATACATGTAAATACCATCCCAATCAAGTTTCTCCCTCCTTACCTTCTTAATTGATTTGATCGATGGAAATCTTCCTAGATTTGGTCTCTTGGCTTTCTCCTTTCTCTTCCGTTCCTCGTTCCTTTGCTCGTTCTATGCTCTTCTCACTTCTCTCGTTCTTTCTCCCAACTCTCTAAATGTATCGTAAAAACCACTAACCCCTCACATTCCCTATTTTAATTATCTAATCTTAATAATAATAATAATAACTTAATAAAATAATATAGTAATAATAATCTTAATAAAATAATATAATAATAATAATAATACTAATATTATTATCTCACCAAATTCATAATAATATTAATATTAATAGTAAATATAATAATAATAATAGTAATAATACTCCACCAATAATATTATTAATAATAATAATAATAATCATAATAATATTCTCCCACTAATAGTTATAATAATAGTAATAATATTAATAATAATAATATTCTCCAATATTAATAATATTGTTAAGAGTCCCACATCGGACAATATATGGCATGAACATGTATTTATAAGTGGGAGCAATCCTCACTCTACCAACCGGTTTTGTAGGGTTGAGTTAGGCCCAACCACACTTCTTAACATGGTATCAGAGCCTTGTTTAAGATCCGGTGGACCACCTTCTATGGTTTCCGCTATCGGGCCACCCACCATTTATTTCCATGCTTCAGTTGTCCAATCCTGAGCGTGAGGGGGTGTGTTAAGAGTCCCACATCGGACAATATATGGCATGAACATGTGTTTATAAGTGGGAGCAATCCTCACTCTACCAACCGGTTTTGTAGGGTTGAGTTAGGCCCAACCACACTTCTTAACAAATATTACTACAATTAATAATAATAATAATAATAATAATAATAATAATAATAATAATAATAATAATAATAATAATAATAATACCACCATATTACTACTATTTATTTTATTATTATATTCACACCAATTCACCACCAATAATCCTCCCATATCAGGGACACCCACCAATCATCATCAAACACACCCCCACCAAAGGGCACACCAACATATAATAATTAAAATAGTAATTAAATGACTAAATAATTAAAATGGGTGTTACAACTCTCCCCCACTTTAATTATTTTCGTCCTCGAAAATTACCTGATGGAAATAGTTCCGGATACGCTTCCCGCATCCTTCATTCCAATTCTCAGGTCACACTGCCTTCTGCAGCACCCCCCTCAAGCCACTTTCACCAAAGTTATCTCCTCCCCTCGGAGTTGTTTCTCGTTCGTCAAACGAACTAGCAATGCCTCCACAATCAAATTATTTTTCACTGGTACATCATCCACCTGATTCAATGTAATTCCTCAACGAAGACACATGAAACACGTCATGCCAATTCACAGCGACAGTGGCAAAACGATCTAACATGTTACTCCTCCCATGCCTCCACTGCGCTACTCTGATACAACCACAGAACCCGATGCAAACTTCCGAGATTTCGAAGCCCGACCAGCACCAGTCACCGACGTGACTCTCAAAACACATATTTCCTTATATCCTCTTGATCTTCTCAGCCATCTCAAGCATAATTCTCGGTCTGAGCACAACACTCCCACTTGACTTATTCCAACACAGAAGAGTCCTACACTCCCTATCTCACCAAGCCATATATAGTGTCATTCCGACACTAGGATGGTAATCGTTATTATAGGTAACTCAATCAACGGTAATTACTCATCCCACGATCCACCTTGATCCAACACCCAAGCTCTCACCAATTCTCTACAGACTCAATAGTCCTCTCTGACTGACCATCAGTTTGCGGATGGTAAGTCGAACTCAACTTCAATTTAGTACCTGAAGCTTCCTGTAAGCCCCTCCAACATCTCAATATAAATCTCAAATTTCAATCTAACACAACATTCGACAGTATCTCATCCAACTTCACTACTTCCTCAATATGTATCTCATATATCCTTAACACGGAATAGTTCATCCACTCACAACAACCCAAATTAAAATTATGTCTTTCCAATTCTTTGGAAATCTCAACACCAAATCCGTGAAAATACTACTTGATTTCCACTCTGGAATATTCAACGGCTGAATCAGACTCAACAGTCTCTGATGTTTACTCTTCGAATTCCAACAATTCTAACCAGTATATTCAACCTCAACCACTCCTCTCCTCATCTATGGTCACAAAAACAATCTACTCAAATTCGGTTACTTCTTCATAGCACCGGGATGGACACTCCATCTACCTCAATGTATTTCTTCACGAGTACTCCTACTCCCCTCAACAACATCCGATCCACATACCCCATCACAACATATCATGGTACTATTTCCACAAACCCGACAATCCACTCTTCGACTCTGATTTATCAATTTCAACTAATTCAACAACTCAACCCAGATTTCTGACCTCCTCGAATCTCCTCAAGAATACTACTAGTATGGTCTAACATACAAGGCTTAACTCCATAAGAAGTCTCTTCACATACCAGACCCGCATCACAAAATTTCCCAACCGGTACCAACTTTTTTCGCCATTTTCCTTGGTACAAGCAAGGTTTCCAAATCGGAGCATCAGCTACCATGGTATATACCAAAAACATACAGTAAGATAACACATCAAACGCACCCGATCACGACGGTAAAAGTTGACCAAGTTACACGTTTAGAATATTCTGCTATAATTGGATCATCCACTAACATAAAAACCATTTTTCCCGGAAAGAGCATCTCGTTAGCTCTCTAACGCTTCAAACGGGGGTCAAAACGGACATACGGTTCAAGAGTTATGAATTTTCGAAGTTTTCCGAAAAACCAGAATTTTGCCGAAAAACTGCTACGGGATTTTGCATTCTTGTCTGAAAATTCGACCGATTCAATTCCTTTCTTCGAAAAAAACACAAACTCATACTCACCTAACATATAGCCTCGAATTAGAACCATTAAACATGAGTTCTACGACGTCCGATTTCGATTCCGTAAAAAGCTGCGATCTCGGAATTCAGCGTACAACAACAATTTCATACCTAGGAGACCATCCAACACACTTTCAATCTTTAACTATTTTAAAACCCAATTACTCCCAATCTCAACAGCAGATCTTGGAGCCTCCCATTGCGACACAACTTCGACCTTTGATACCACAACCACAATAGCTCTACCCGAGCTCACACGACCAAGGAAAACTCACATCCTTCAGCCCGTTGATCCATCAACTCATCAACTCTTGGAAGCGAACTCTTATCCTTGATAGTCACCTTGTTCACTTATCCATACTTCACCCAAAGCTTCACAAAACCTTCCGTCTGTCTAACCAACAAAATTGGTGCACCTTATGGTAACACACTCAAACAAAAGAACCTCTCTTCCAGCAGGTCTTCAAGTTGACTCTTTAACTTTCTCAATCCCAATGCAAACACACAATATGGAGTCACCCATATTGGACTAGTTCGAAGAACGAAGTCAATGTGTAAGCTTTACTTCACATTCCGATAGTAAACCATTTACCTCCTCAGGAAAACTTCCGGACAATCACAATTAAGTGATAAACCCCAATTTCTCACTTTCCTTAACATTCAAAGTTTTCGTCAAAATACACACCTCAACACCGTCTTACGCCAACTCCTCAAAATAATCCCTTAAGCACTTAGCTTAACTCAAGGCAATTCATTGTTCACACCACCTAAGCTTGCAAGAAACGTCTATCCCATCGAACACAATCTCGTCTACTATTAACAAGAGATTGAGGGTGATCAGTTCCTCAATTTGTCAATAGACAGCCGAAAATCATGATGGGGTATAAACCATCTTTACCAAACTATAAGAGCGTAACACACTAAGCCATAACACTGCAGCATTCCGGAGAAATACCAACTTCTCTCCCACTGGAATCATTTCACTTCTACCGACAAAGTTTAAACAACAACATGTACCGACAGTGTTTTTACACACATGTCGCATACCAGGGAACAACAACACTAGACAACATTGGCCGGACGGACCGACCTGCTCTGATACCAATTGTAACACCCCACTTCCCAAATTAAATAAAATATAAACATTAAAAATAAACATCAGAGTTTTCACAAAAACAGTGGGATATCACATCACCAATAGTTGTCAAAAATACTTTATTCATTATTTTCAAAATAATACAGCGGAAATTATTATTCAACATTCTCGGCCATCCGCCAGATTTACATAAAATCTTTATTATTATAATTCACCAAAATGTGATACGTCACAGGATTTTCAACAAGTTTAACATAAACAAATAAAAACACCCAAGTCTCGTGCTACGTATCAGAGCATCCTAGACTCGACTGACACACCATAATCCAAGCTAGCTAAGTACCTGGATTATCTGTACTTCCGAGGAAGCACAGACCACAACACAACAAAGGGGTGAGAAAACATGATCAAAATATATCGGTAATTTAATACATGTAATAAAGGTAGTAAAACACACCAATATTCACCCTATCAACACCAATCACGAACCTACTGTTCAAACATCCATATAACATATAATAATTAAAACACACCAATATTCACCCCACAACACCAATCACGAACCTACTGTTCAAATTACAATATAACATATTATAATGCAAATATGCAACTCAACACCATGCATGCGGTACCGACTCATTGGTTCATTCAATCGAACCTTGGACAGATCACTTACGCTCCTACTGAGATATGATCTATCCCCGACAGATCACTTACGCTCCTACTGAGATATGATCTATCCCCGACAGATCACTTACGCTCCTACTGAGATATGATCTATCCCCACCATTCTCCACAAAGGAGTACGGATGAATCACATACACTCCTCCTGAGCAATGATTCATCCCACCAGACACCATGATATGTACGAAACCAATGCATGACAACAATGCACGACAAACAAACTCAAGCACACTAAGTGCACACGATCCTCCTGATCACATCACCACACATTATATATATTACACCACTAATAAACACAAGCACACTAAGTGCACACGATCCTCCTGATCACATCACCACACATTATATATATTACACCACCAATAAACACAAGCACACTAAGTGCATAACAATTAAACTCAAGTAAATAATCAATAAATCATTTCAATCGATCCATGGTTTAGTTACTATTAATTAAATAATGACTCCCCAAAAATCTTAGATATAAAAATATTTGGAAAATAACTATATTATTTATACCATGCTATAGATCTATTCAAAAGCTTTCCAACGCTTCGAACGGGGACTAAATCCGACTTACGGATCAAAAGTTATGGCCAAAATCGTCAAAACAAAAAATTCACCAATATACAGCTTTAAGTCGACAAAAACAGCGCAGAATGCAGAAAATTCTGTGTTTTCCACCGTTGGAGGCCTTCCGGACCTCCGATTTTAATTCTGTAAAAAGCCCCCATTTCAGAATTCGAAATCCTACCATAATATGACAATTATAACAGCCAACAACATATTGTTAAAGATCATGTCATCATATATCATATAACCATACTTTTCAAAACCATGACATTTAGGGGTTTCTATCCTAAATGTGATCCTACCCATCATACACTATTACACCATCACAATGATCATACGAAAACCCACCCTTACTGTCCAACACTGTCATCTTGCTCAATTCCAAGCTTATCACTCTCCATCCATCCTCTGCCCTATCATTACTACAACTATCACACACTACTTTAATCAATTGTTCCTTAAACTACATCTCAGAACCTATATCATGGTCATTACCCAAGCCACAGAGGTTACACAAAATCTCACCAATACTCATGGTCATTATCCAAACCACAGAGGTTATACAGGAACTTCCCTAAAACCGTAAACCCAACCAATACCCCAAACTCACCAAAAACAACAATTCATCAACATCGATATATATCAATTCCTCATTAGTTTATCAAATACCAATTCTCAGCATCACAATTATAGGCATGACAACATAAAACTTCATACACTGATACATTCCTACGGGGTTAAAGAATCCCCACTACCCTATACATGTAAATATCATCCCAATCAAGTTTCTCCCCCCTTACCTTGTTAATCGGTTTGATCGATGGAAATCCTCCTAGATTTGGTCTCTTGGCTTTCTCCTTTCTCTTCCGTTCCTCGTTCCTTTGCTCGTTCTATGCTCTTCTCACTTCTCTCGTTCTTTCTCCCAACTCTCCAAATGTATCGTAAAAACCACTAACCCCTCACATTCCCTATTTTAATTATCTAATCTTAATAATAATAATAACTTAATAAAATAATATAGTAATAATAATCTTAATAAAATAATATAATAATAATAATACTAATATTATTATCTCACCAAATTCATAATAATATTAATAATAATAGTAAATATAATAATAATAATAGTAATAATACTCCACCAATAATATTAATAATAATAATAATAATAATCATAATAATATTCTCCCACTAATAGTTATAATAATAGTAATAATATTAATAATAATAATATTCTCCAATATTAATAATATTACTACAATTAATAATAATGATAATAATAATAATAATAATAATAATAATAATAATAATAATAATAATAATAATAATAATAATAATAATAATAATAATACCATCATATTACTACTATTTATTTTATTATTATATTCACACCAATTCACCACCAATAATCCTCCCATCTCCCATATCAGGGACACCCACCAATCATCATCAAACACACCCCCACCAAAGGGCACACCAACATATAATAATTAAAATAGTAATAAAATGACTAAATAATTAAAATGGGTGTTACATTCAATGTAATAACCGGAGTCTGGATACTCAACGAAAATGACCGGAGCCTGGACGCTCAATGTAATAACCGGAGCATGAACGCTCAACGTGATAACCAGAGTTTAGATACTCAACATAATAACCGGAGTCTGGAAACTCAACGAAAATGACAGGAGCCTGGACCCTCAACGTAAACCAGAGTCTGGATACTCAACAAAAATAATCGGAGCCTGAATGCTCAACATAATAACCGGAGCCTGTACGCTCAACGTAATAACCGGAGTCTGGATACTCAACGAAAATGACCAGAGCCTAGACGCTCAACGTAATAACCGGAGCCTGAATGCTCAATGAAAATGACCGGAGCCTGAACGCTCAACATAAAGCAGAGTATGGATACTCAACGAAAATGATTGGAGCATGAATGCTCAACGAAATAACCGGAGCCTGAATGCTCCACGAAATAATTGGAGCCTGGACGGTCAACGTAATAACCCTAGTCTGGATACTCAACGAAAATGAGCGGAGCCTGGACGCTCAACGAAAATGAGCGGAGCCTGGACGCTCAATGTAATTACCGGAGTCTGGATACTCAACGAAAATGACCGGAGCCTGGACGCTCAACATAATAACCGGAGCCTAAACGCTCAACGTAATAATCGGAGTTTGGGTACTCAACGTAATAAATGGAGTATGGATACTCAACGAAAATGACCGGAGCCTGGACGCTGAACATAAACAACTGGAGCCTGGACGCTCAAAGAAAATGAGCGTAGCCTGGACTCTCAACATAATAACCGGAGTCTGGATACTCAATGAAAATAACCAGAGCCTGAACGCTCAACAAAAATAACCGGAGCCTGGACGCTCAATGAAAATATTCAAAGTCTGGATACTCAACAAAAATGACCAGAGCTTGAATGCTCAACGAAATTGACCGGAGCCTGGACGCTCAATGTAATAACCGGAGCCTGGATACTCAAAGAACTAACCGGAGCCCTGATGCTCAACGAAAATGATTGGAGCCTGGATACTCAACGAAAATGACCGGAGCCTCAATGCTCAACGAAATAACCGGAGCCTCAATGCTCAACTAAATAATCGGAACTTGGACGCTCAATGTAATAACCAGAGTCTGGATACTCAACGAAAATAACCGGAGCCTGGACGCTTAACGTAATAAACGGAGCCTAAATGCTCAACGAAATAACCGGAGCCTGAATGCTCAACGAAAATGATCGGAGCCTGGAAGCTAAACGTAATAACCGGAGCCTGGACGTTCAACATAACAACAAGAGCCTAAATGCTCAACGTAATAACTGGATTCTAGATACTCAACGGAAATGACCGGAGCCTGGACGCTCAATGTAAACGACCGGAGCCTGGACGCTCAACCTAATAACCGGAGTCTGGATACACAACGAAAATGACTGGAGCCTGGACGATCAACATAGTAACCGGAGCCTAAACGCTCAACGTAATAACCGGAGTCTTGGTACTCAACGTAATAACCGGAGTCTGGATACATAACGAAAGTGGCCAGAGCCTGGACGCTCAATGTAAACGACCGGAGCCTGGACGTTCAACGTATTAACCGGAGTCTAGATACTCAACGAAAATAACCGGAGCCTAGACGCTCAAAGAAAATAAATAGACTCTGGATACTCAACAGATATGACCAGAGCCTTACCGCTCAACGTAAATGATCGGAGCCTGGACGCTCAACGTAATAACCGGAACCTAGATGCTCAATGAAAATGACCGGAACATGGATGCTCAACGTAAACTGGAGTATGGATACTCAACAAAATTGACTGGAGCCTGAATGCTCAATGAAATAACCGGAGCCTGAAGCTCAACAAAATAACCGGAGTCTGGACGCTCAACGTAATAACCGGAGTCTGGATACTCAACGAAAATTACTGGAGATTGGACGCTCAATGTAATAACCGGAGCCTGAACGCTCAACGTGATAACCAGAGTCTGGATACTCAACATAATAACCGGAGTCTAGAAACTCAACGAAAATGACCGGAGACTGGACCCTCAATGTAAACCGGAGTCTGGATACTCAACGAAAATAAACAGAGCCTGAATGCTTAACGTAATAACCGGAGCCTGGACGCTCAATGTAATATCCGGAGTCTGGATACTCAACGAAAATGACCAGAGCCTGGATGCTCAACGTAATAACCGAGCCTGAATGCTCAACGAAAATGACCGGAGCCTGAACGCTCAACGTAAACCGGAGTATAGATACTCAACGAAAATGACCGGAGCCTGGACGCCCAACGTAATAACCGGAGTCTGGATACTCAACGAAAATGACTGGAGCCTGGACGCTCAACGTAATAACCGGAGTCTGGATACTCAACGAAAATGATCGGAGCCTGGACGCTCAACGTAATAACCGGAGCCTGAATGCTCAACGAAATAACCGGAGCCTGAATGCTCAATGAAAATTACCGGAGGCTAGACGCTCAACGTAATAACCGGAGTCTGGATACTCAACGAAAATGATCGGAGCCTGGACTCTCAACATAATAACCGGAGCCTAAACGCTCAACGTAATAACCGGAGTCTTGGTACTCAACGTAATAACCAGAGTCTGGATACTCAATGAAAGTGGCCAGAGCCTGGACGCTCAATGTAAACGACCGGAGCCTGGACGCTCAACGTAAACGATCGGAGCCTGGTCTCTCAACGTATTAACCGGAGTCTAGATACTCAACAAAAATAACCGGAGCCTGGACGCTCAACGAAAATAACCGGAGCCTGGACGCTCAACGAAAATAAATAGACTCTGGATAATTAACGGAAATGACCAGATCCTTAACACTCAACGTAAATGATCGGAGCCGGGACGTTCAACGTAATAACCGAAGCCTAGATACTAAAAGAAATAATCGGAACCTGGATGCTTAATGAAAATGACCGGAACCTGGATGCTCAGCGTAAACTGGAGTATGGATACACAACAAAAATGACCGGAGCCTGAATGCTCAATGAAATAACCGGAGCCTGAAGCTCAACGAAATAACCGAAGTCTGGACGCTCAACGTAATAACCGGAGTCTGGATACTCAATGAAAATGACCGGAGCCTGGACGCTCAATGTAATAACCGGAGCCTGAACGCTCAACGTGATAACCAGAGTCTAGATACTCAACATAATAACCGGAGTCTGGAAACTCAACGAAAATGACCGGAGCCTGGACCCTCAACGTAAACCAGAGTCTGGATACTCAACAAAAATAACCGGAGTCTGAATGCTCAACATAATAACCGGAGCCTGGACGCTCAACGTAATAACCGGAGCCTGAATGCTCAACGAAAATGACCGGAGCCTGAACGCTCAACATAAAGCAGAGTATGGATACTCAACGAAAATGATCGGAGCATAAATGCTCAACGAAATAACCAGAGTCTGAATTCTCAACGAAATAACCGGAGCCTGGACGGTCAACGTAACAACCCGAGTCTGGATACTCAACGAAAATGAGCGGAGCCTGGACGCTCAACGAAAATGAGCGGAGCCTGGACGCTCAATGTAATTACCGGAGTCTGGATACTCAACGAAAATGACCGGAGCCTGGACGCTCAACATAATAACCGGAGCCTAAACGCTCAACGTAATAATCGGAGTTTGGATACTCAACGTAATAAATGGAGTCTGGATACTCAACGAAAATGACCGGAGCCTGGACGCTGAACATAAACGACCGGAGCCTGGACGCTCAACGAAAATGAGCGGAGCCTGGACGCTCAACATAATAACCGGAGTATGGATACTCAATGAAAATAACCAGAGCCTGAACGCTCAACGAAAATAACCGGAGCCTGGACGCTCAATGAAAATAACCAGAGTCTGGATACTCAACGAAAATGACCAGAGCTTGAATGCTAAACGAAATTGACCGGAGCCTAGACGCTCAATGTAATAACCGGAGTCTGGATACTCAATGAAATAACCAGAGCCCTGATTCTCAACGAAAATGACTGGAGCCTAGATACTCAACGAAAATGACCGGAGCCTCAATGCTCAACGAAATAACCGGAGCCTCAATGCTCAACTAAATAACTGGAACCTGGACGCTCAACGTAATAACCAGAGTCTGGATACTCAACGAAAATAACCGGAGCCTGGACGCTTAACGTAATAACCGGAGCCTAAATGCTCAACAAAATAACCGGAGCCTGAACGCTCAACGAAAATGACCGGAGCCTGGACGCTCAACGAAAATAACCGGAGCCTGGACGCTCAACGAAAATAAATAGACTCTAGATAATTAACGGAAATGACCAGAGCTTTAACGCTCAACGTAAATGATCGGAGCCGAGACATTCAACGTAATAACCGAAGCCTATATACTAAAAGAAATAATCGGAACCTGGATGCTTAATGAAAATGACAGGAACCTGGTTGCTCAACGTAAACTGGAGTATGGATACTCAACGAAAATGACCGGAGCCTGAATGCTCAATGAAATAACCAGAGCCTGAAGCTCAACGAAATAACCGGAGTCTGGACAGTCAACGTAATAACCGGAGTTTGGATACTCAACGAAAATGACCGGAGCCTGGACGCTCAATGTAATAACCGGAGCCTGAACGCTCAACGTGATAACCAGAGTCTAGATACTCAACATAATAACCGGAGTCTGGAAACTCAACGAAAATGACCGGAGCCTGGACCCTCAACGTAAACCAGAGTCTGGATACTCAACAAAAATAACCGGAGTCTGAATGCTCAACATAATAACCGGAGCCTGGACGCTCAACGTAATAACCGGAGTCTGGATACTCAACGAAAATGACCAGAGCCTAGACACTCAACGTAATAACCGGAGCCTGAATGCTCAACGAAAATGACCGGAGCCTGAACGCTCAACATAAAGCAGAGTATGGATACTCAACGAAAATGATCGGAGCATGAATGCTCAACGAAATAACCAGAGTCTGAATTCTCAAAGAAATAACCGGAGCCTGGACGGTCAACGTAACAACCCGAGTCTGGATACTCAAAGAAAATGAGCGGAGCCTGGACGCTCAACGAAAATGAGCGGAGCCTGGACGCTCAATGTAATTACCGGAGTCTGGATACTCAACGAAAATGACCGGAGCCTGGATGCTCAACATAATAACCGGAGCCTAAACGCTCAACGTAATAATCGGAGTTTGGATACTCAACGTAATAAATGGAGTCTGGATACTCAACAAAAATAACCGGAGCCTGGACGCTGAACATAAACGACCGGAGCCTGGACGCTCAACGAAAATGAGCGGAGCCTGGACGCTCAACATAATAACCGGAGTCTGGATACTCAATGAAAATAACCAGAGCCTGAACGCTCAACGAAAATAATCGGAGCCTGGACGCTCAATGAAAATAACCAGAGTCTGGATACTCAACGAAATCGACCAGAGCTTGAATGCTCAACGAAATTGACCGGCGCCTGGACGCTCAATGTAATAACTGGAGCCTGGATACTCAACGAAATAACCGGAGCCCTGATGCTCAACGAAAATGACTGGAGCCTGGATACTCAACGAAAATGACCGGAGCCTCAATGCTCAACGAAAATGACCGGAGTCTGGACCCTCAATGTAAACCAGAGTCTGGATACTCAACAAAAATAACCGGAGTCTGAATGCTCAACATAATAACCGGAGCCTGGACGCTCAACGTAATAACCGGAGTCTGGATACTCAACGAAAATGACCAGAGCCTAGACGCTCAACGTAATAACCGGAGCCTGAATGCTGAACGAAAATGACCGGAGCCTGAATGCTCAACATAAAGCAGAGTATGGATACTCAACGAAAATGATCGGAGCATGAATGCTCAACAAAATAACCAGAGCCTGAATTCTCAATGAAATAACCGGAGCCTGGACGTTCAACGTAACAACCCGAGTCTGGATACTCAACGAAAATGAGCGGAGCCTGGACGCTCAATGTAATTACCGGAGTCTGGATACTCAACGAAAATGACCGGAGCCTGGACGCTCAACATAATAACCGGAGCCAAAACGGTCAACGTAATAATCGGAGTTTGGATACTTAACGTAATAAATGGAGTCTGGATACTCAACGAAAATGACCGGAGCCTGGACGCTGAACATAAACGACCGGAGCCTGGACGCCTAATGAAAATAAGCGGAGCCTGGACGCTCAACATAATAACCGGAGTCAGGATACTCAATGAAAATAACCAGAGCCTGAACGCTCAACGAAAATAACCGGAGCCTGGACGCTCAATGAAAATAACCAGAGTCTGGATACTCAACGAAAATGACCAGAGCTTGAATGCTAAACGAAATTGACCGGAGCCTAGACGCTCAATGTAATAACCGGAGTCTGGATACTCAACGAAATAACCAGAGCCCTGATGCTCAACGAAAATGATTGGAGCCTAGATACTCAACGAAAATGACCGGAGCCTCAATGCTCAACGAAATAACCGGAGCCTCAATGCTCAACTAAATAACTGAAACCTGGACGCTCAACGTAATAACCAGAGTCTGGATACTCAACGAAAATAACCGGAGCCTGGACGCTTAACGTAATAACCGGAGCCTAAATGCTCAACGAAATAACTGGAGCCTGAACGCTCAACGAAAATGACCGGAGCCTGGACGCTCAACGAAAATAACCGGAGCCTGGACGCTCAACGAAAATAAATAGACTCTAGATAATTAACGGAAATGACTAGAGCTTTGACGCTCAACGTAAATGATCGGAGCCGGGACATTCAACGTAATAACCGAAGCCTATATACTAAAAGAAATAATCGGAACCTGGATGCTTAATGAAAATGACAGGAACCTGGATGCTCAACGTAAACTGTCGTATGGATACTCAACGAAAATGACCAGAGCCTGAATGCTCAACAAAATAACCGGAGCCTGAAGCTCAACGAAATAACCAGAGTCTGGACGGTCAACGTAATAACCGGAGTCTAGATACTCAACGAAAATGACCAGAGCCTGGACGCTCAATGTAATAACCGGAGCCTGAACGCTCAATGTGATAAACAGAGTCTAGATACTCAACATAATAACCGGAGTCTGGAAACTCAACGAAAATGACCGGAGCCTGGACCCTCAATGTAAACCAGAGTTTGGAATCTCAACAAAAATAACCGGAGCTTGAATGCTCAACATAATAACCGGAGCTTGGACGCTCAACGTAATAACCGGAGTCTGGATACTCAATGAAAATGACCAGAGCCTAGACGCTCAACGTAATAACCAGAGCCTGAATGCTCAACGAAAATGACCGGCGCCTGAACGCTCAACATAAAGCAGAGTATGGATACTCAACGAAAATGATAGGAGCATGAATGCTCAACGAAATAACTGTAGCCTGAATACTCAACGAAATAACCGGAGCCTGGACGGTCAACATAATAACCCGAGTCTGGAGACTCAACGAAAATGACCGGAGCCTGGACGCTCAACGAAAATGAGCGGAGCCTGGATGCTCAATGTAATTACCAGAGTCTGGATACTCAATGAAAATGACCAGAGCCTGGACGCTCAACATAATAACCGGTGCCTAAACGCTCAACGTAATAATCGGAGTTTGGATACTCAACGTAATAAATGGAGTCTGGATACTCAACGAAAATAACCGGAGCCTGAACAC